>CANJKZ010000006.1:2587500-3127500 GCA_947471745.1 Closterium sp. Naga37s-1
AGCTCTTGGTGTAGAGTGACTCTCGGCATGAACAACGTAGGCCGATACTACTAGCCATAAAGTATTGCAGATGGATATGCTTTGCTCTGGTTTCTAGTCTATGCTCCTAAGGCAGGAGGATCATGGCCTTGATACCAGCGAAGAGGACCGGGGCAGAGGAAGGTGGCTCACCTAGTCAGTGAGCAAGAACGTAAGCCAACACAGCACCTGAGTAGCCAACAACGAGTGGGTTGACCTCCACGAGACAGATTTGGTGCGAAGAAGGTCTGAAAGAAGTAAAGCCTCTCGCTGACTAAGCCTCTCGCCACGTAGCGCACCTTGAAGGCATGCGGCGCTCCAGGTAGCCGCTTCACCTTGAAGATCCACATGTCATCGACAACGTTCACCCGAAAGGGGGAACTGTGAGAGTACACCTTCAATTAATCATATTTCTATTTTGTATTTAGCACTTCCTCCCTATTTGCGTTGCCACTATTTTACTAGTTATAGCACCGTATATGATTGCGTGTACCGAATTACTGTAGTTTCTAGAGGTGTTTTGCGTGACCTTGCGTGCATGTGTCTATCACTGATTTCCTCTATCAAATTCAGGAAGGTTTTGTCTCCAATAGTTCTGGAGGTTCAGCACCTTCTTGTAACATCATAGTTTCCTACCTTGTAATGTGCCTATATATTGCCTCGTGTTGTACCTAGGATTCATTATTAAACTATTGAACTGCGTTTTCATTCCTCACAGGAACTGCGTTGAAGTAGGTGCCTGTGGACCTCCAAGATGCCTTGACTGCATCCATAACTGCTATCTACTGAGAAGTCCACGGTCTCGAGACAGCCTCAGCGCAATTATGAGGGGTCAGGATGTCAAGAGCGTCCGGGCCACTCTCAGTGGCTACAACATGGCACAGAGATCAGGAGCAACGGTCATAAGAAAAGCCAGCTCTAGTGCCCGGCCTGTAGGGCAAGAGCACCCCAGATGGAAGGAGAAAAGGCAGGAGTGACCAACTGAGTTGCGTAGTTAAGGCAGTGAGTGGAAGCAAAATCGGCAATGACAACGACAAGAGCTAAGACAAGAAAAGAAGGAGCAATAGGGTCAATAACAAAAGAGGAAAGGACATGGGAGACTGTAGGGCGAGTGGCATGGAGGAAGTTTGACAACGAAGGAGGGGAGGCAGTAATGGACAACTAAGGCGGTGATTGGAGAACATGAGGTGGTGGCACATAAGGGGGGAGAGAACGGAGGATCATAGAGTGGGTATCAGGAACGAGAGACGAGGTGCGAGAACGAGCGGGACGACGAGACCAAAGGGAGAAGGCAAGAGATGGGTTCGAAAAGAGAGGAGGAGACAGTAGTGAACAAGGAGGAGAACGAGCCGGAGACGAGTCCGTGGGAGAAAACATGGGACGGTAAAAAGGGAGACACTATGATCAGTTAGATGGGGGGTACGGTAGACCAAGAAGACGAAGTACAGTCACAGGCCACGATGACTGTTGCTGTAGCCACGTCAAACATCGCAGAAGCATAGCACCCCCGGGGCTTGAACCTCCCAGCACCCCCACAGCCAGTACCCCCAGTGTCAACATTCCCAAAACCAACACCTCAAGAGCCAGCACTCACTACAGCTGTACTCCTCGAGCCATCATGTCCAGCAACAGCATCCCCAGTCCATAGTGTCCAGCCACTATGGCGACAGCAGACGCCGCTGTCACAAATGCTGATGCGGCGACTGCGATGATGAGGTCAGGGACGGCAGAGACCTTGGTAGCGGTAGCGGCGGGGGCGAGACACATGAGACGCACCCCCATGAACCGGGCCTTGAGAGTCAGCAGAACCGGGCCACAATTGAGCCACCTGATGTTGTAGAGTCCCTGGTGCTAAAGATTTGTGGTAGGAATCTCGTTCTAAAGCTCTTTAAATCGCTCGTACCACGTGTCAGGCTATAGATAGTTCTAGATATAGTTAGCACCTGCTGCTATGGCTGCTGGTTCTGGAGATGCTGCTGTTGGCAGTGTTAGTTCTGGGGGTGCTGGCGCTAGAGGTGCTGGTGCTGGAGGTGCTGGTTTTGGGGGTGCTTACGTTGGAGGTGCTAGTGCTGTAGGTGTTGGCTCTAGGGGTCCCGACTCTTGAGCCGCTGACTCTGGGAGTGCAGTGGTCCTGCGACATCCGGCGAGGCAGCAGCAGTAGTAGCACCAGGAGCAGCAGTAGCAGTAGCAGCCGCCATAGCAATAGCAGCAATAGCAGACACAGTGTGTCGTACTTGGTCTTCCTTGCCCAGTTTATGTCACAGGTCACAGGTCACTCGCTCTCAGCTCCACCTTCGGACGAGTCCGTAGAGCCGAGTGGTCCTTACCCAGAGCTAGTGGGCTGCCTTATGTACCTGATGACCTGCATGTCAAAACTAGCAGGTAGAAACAGGAATGAGAAAGGGAGGGAGTTGCACTAGCAGCAGTTGGCATACATATAGCAAACCCTAATTGGGTTGTACTCGCTATAGAGTACCCCACTGCAGGCTAGACAATAATAACATTCTGACACACCCCCATAGTCAAAGTGGGGTATAATCAGCATAGCAGGCAGTTTCAGAGCAAGTTCAGAAATACAAGCAAAGCTAGAGGCAACCACAGAGGGCAAGTGAGGAGGAGGAGGAATTGTGAGGGGAGAGAAGATGGGAGACGACGGGTGAAGCTGCAGACACATGGGCAACAGGAGCGCGCACACAGTGGCTACCGGGACAGCGCCCCGGACTACTGGAGTAACTGGCTCGGCGGCTACGAGGAGCGGCAGGAGCAACGGACCCACGGGCGACAGGCACAGTAGGCTCTCTGAGCTACCAGCGGCAAGTGCCCCGGACTACAGGCGCTGCGGACGACACGACGGCAGCCTCCTCTCAGCCTCCCCAAACAGTCCCACCCCCCTTACACACACCCCCTGCTGCACCCCTAGCTCCACTTCCACGACATCCCCCCTTAAACCCTAAACCCTCGGCTCCCACACACCCACCCCCCTCAGCGGCAGCTGCAGCAGTGGGAGACGGAGGAGGAGGAGCAGCAGGTTACCCACACCGGTCACCCCCATGCCCGCCACCCCCAAACCCTAACGCAGGCAGGAGCGCGGGAAGCAGCAGGGGCGGTTCATGGAGGGAAAGAGAGGTGGCGGGGGGGTCTCCTGGGCGCCACGAAGGAGCAGGGCGCGGGCCCCCCGAGGGCGCCATGGCGGGTGACGGGAGGGGGGCCGCGCACGGGCCCCCGAGGGCGGCTCGACGGGCGACGGGAGGGGCCGCGCGCGGGCCCCCAAGGCGCCGCGACGAGGCGACGGGAGGGGGCGACGCGCGGGCCCCCAAGGCACCGCGACGAGGCGACGGGAGGGGCCGGCGCGCGGGCCCCCAGGGCGCCGCGACGAGGCGACGGGAGGAGGGCGACGCGCGGGCCCCCAAGGCGCCGCAACGAGGCGACGGGAGGGGCCGGCGCGCGGGCCCCCAGGGCGCCACGACGGGCGAAAAACCGCCGCGCGAAGCAGGAAACCGCCGCGCGCCTCGGGGCGCACGGCGGGCAGAAAACCGCCGCACACCCCGAGCGCACAGCGGGATGAAAAACGCCGCGCACTCCAAGTGCGCGGCAGGAAGAAAGGGTCGCGCGCCCGGGGCGCGCGACAGCAGTAGAGCAGCGGAAGCATCGGGTGGGGCCCACCCACAGGATCGACCCAGGAGGGTCGACCTGCTCTGATAGCATGTCAAAACTAGCAGGTAGAAACAGGAATGAGAAAGGGAGGGGGTTGCACTAGCAGCAGTTGGCATACATATAGGAAACCCTAATTGGGTTGTACTCGCTATAGAGTACCTCGCTGCAGGCTAGACAATAATAACATTCTGACAGTTTAGGGTGTGAGACACCTTTGCCTCTTCCTGACGCGTCTCTAGCTTATTTTCCACCAATGTCGACGTAGTTCACCCTCCTTGGGTCTGGATCTTGAAGGTAACGCAACAACCTATATCACCTCATGTTTTCAATGCATGCTATGTGGCTTGAGGATTTAGGTAGTGAGAGGTGGTAGACTTCTTTCATACCTTCTCTCCCACCTCGACGATGACCACTCTTCTGGTGTTGCTGCACATCGCAGCATAGTGTGACTACAAGTTGCACTCATTGGACTTCTCCGCTGCCTTTCTCCAGGGTAGTCTTCACGAGCAAATCTGACTGCACTTGCACGGCGCCCTTCACTATCCTTGTCTATGTCGACGACCTAGTCTTTGCCACTCGGGACAGAGATGCACTGGCCTCAGTGAAGGAGCCACACTTGCATTGACCTTGGTGAGCTGCATTGCTACCTTGTACTATAGATCACTAGGGACAGAGCAACTCGCACCATCAAACTGACTAAGTTACACATGTTGCAGCTGATTCACGAGAGGTTCCGCTTTCATTTCTCCACTGTGTGAAGAGGTAAAGTCGAGAGTAAATCATTGAAATGTTATCCCCTCTAGGAGTTCAACCCTAGTCTAGCCTATAACCCTAAGCAAACATATAATTTGACACTCTGCACAATCGACCATGGGCTTGGGGCCTCCTGTCCCTGACAAGCCTGTTGAGCCTAGTGGTCAGTACGTGGAGCTGGTGGGGTGCATCTTGTATCTGATGACTTGCTCTCATCCAGATCTCGCGTTTCCTCGTAGCATCCTTCCCCAATTCTTACGACTAGGAGACACCGACCTGCCCATTAGTCGGCCGTTAATAGGGTACTGTGCTATTTGGCCAGTACATCAAGCATGGAGCTCGTGCTTGGAGGACGTCAGCTAGTGGTACTCACGGCACAGACTGACGCGTCATGGCCAGAGACGACCCCGAGATTCTCAAGCCTTCCAAGGGCCACTGCTTCAGCATTGGCTCTAGGGGCGTTTTTTGGAGGTCCACTCGCTCATCCGTTGCTAAGGTAGAGATCTACGCAAGTGCTATGGCTATGCAGGAGCTTCGCTGGCTGATCTTCTTGCTCACTCACTTAAGTGAGCCGCCTCGCTCTGTACTAGTCATGTTTGTTGACAATAGGGCCACGATCCTCCAATGTTGGGAGCCTAGGCTGGAGGGCAAGGCAAAGCATATCCCGCTCACATGAAGGCATCTGTCATAACTGACGCGCCATCAGTGATGATTCTTGTGACCTTGCAAATGCCAATCCTAAGTGTGTCAAGATGTCCAAGAAGAACAGCAACAAGGGAACTTGCATCACATTGGTCTATGTTAGTAGCATTGACATGCATTTCAGGAACGTGACAAAGACGATCATGTACTTTCCATGCACCCAGTAAGTGCTCTTGTCGCGATTAAGACCAAAGAACAGCAACGCATGAAGGTGCAGTAGTTTTTGTGCAGGCAAGTACGTGTTGATAGCCCACACCATCTCCGTAAAAACATGCCTGCGTATTGGAAAACCATGGATTAGCGTCCATAATCAAGCACAAAGATACACTTCTCTACGTCATCATTGTCAGTGAAAAGCGACACGACTTACTGTGCAACGTAGACTCTATACGACTGACGCTGAATGCCGGCCACTCCTTCGCCACTAGGAAACTTACTAGCCGCATGTACATGCTAATGGGAGAGTCGGTACAAGCTCAGCCTACGGGAGGTGGCGTCCGATAGCAAGGCACGAAGCAGTGCTGCGCACCGCACATTGCGTGTGTTCCAGTCAAGCCGCGCGGTACTTTTCTTTCTGCTTCAGCGTAGCGTCAACAACAAGAGTAGGAGGTCGCGGAGCATGGTCGTTCATGGAGACGACATGTTGAAGCTTTTCCACAGGTAGCGCTTGAATTTGAGCAGCCATGAAGCAAAGCTGATCACACGCCCCTCTGCATCAAAACGCAAGACTAGCTCGGTCGACATAGCCGTAGGGAGCAGGGGCACAACTGTGGCAAGTGATAGGAAATGGCCACATGAGGAGGAGACCGATAGTAGAGCGTGTACTAAGGACATTGGCGCGAGCTGCAGGTGCAAGTAGTAGCGGCACGGGCGCGGTCACGCGTGGGTGGCAGTGGTGTGGGCGTGATGCAGGGCAAGGTGACGTGCAGGCGGCATGCAACAAGGGTGTTGGCACAGACAGGCATGCACGGGTAGCAGCGCCGGTTATTGTTGCTCGCAAGGGCGGGCCCACGCTGGCACGGCTAGGCCTGGCTGGCGCACGGGCGGCATGGCAGGCACAGCGCATGCATCGTGCGGGTAGTGCACGGGTGACACGTGGGCATCGGCGGGCAGAGCTTGGGCAGCGTGGCGGGCAGCACATTGGGCAGCACGCGGGCAGCGCGTGGAGGGCGTGCAGTCAGCGTGAAGTACGAGGCAGAGCTAGGGCGCGACACTGGCTGGTGCTAGGGCGCAGGCTCTGGCGGCGCTCGAGCGAGGTTGCCCACGGTGCTAGGGTGGAGGCGAGGCGGCATTAGGGCGCTCCAAGGGCACTCTAGGAGGCGCGCTAGGGGGTGCTCCAGGGGTGCTCTAGGGGGTGCGCTGAGGGCGAGGCTAGTGCTAGATAGGGTAGGTGAGGCGAAAGCAATGGCATAACTTGTCAACAAAGAAAAGAATGACCAAAATGAGGGCATAGAGCTGGATATGTGCCAAACTTTTTACCCTCTATTGGGTAACCCAGCCTAGAATACAATTTGCACATGTAAAAGAGTATGTGTATATTGATATTCGTTTTATAAATTTCGCGTCAACTGGAAGGGAACAATTCCCTGCCATCGCGTGCGTCACATTGATGGAAAATCTCTACTTTCTTAAGCATGTTTGACCTTGGTCTTTCTTGCAGGCTTCCCATAATCTAGACAGGTTACGGGCACCTCTGTGAACAAAGCAAAGGTTGTTACAATACATTTGACAGATAAGTTCGTGGAATTTCTATATGTGCTGATAAGAAAACTAGCTCACTTTAACTTGCACTTACAATCAGCAAGCACATACAAGCTCATTAATTATAAGGGCGCGTGTGATCTATTTTCAAGTTCGGAAAAAAGGTCGAACTTTGAGTGGTTACCAGCTTCGTCAATGTCGTCAAGAAGCTTTGGCGAAGGCATGAGAATTTTGGGGGCACGTAAGTGCAAATGTCAAATGTGAACTCAACTCGAATCACACGGATGAACGTGAGGGTGCACGTGAGGCGATTGTGTGTTGTTTTCAGCACGTATGAAAGCCATGCAAAAAGCATGACTGCTTTGCGAAGGTCGCGGAGTTTCCTTGCGCATTACAATGACGTGTCGCGCTGTACCAGGTAACCTACACTCCCTACGGGCGGCTCGCCGCCTTCTCTAAAAGGTCGAATCTCTGTGTTCAACCTTGGGTGTGTGATTGTGACTCGTATGTGTTGGAGACCCAAGATTCGAACTTCGCTGCAAAGAAAGTCGAGTTTTGTTCAAATGCAGCATTCGACCTAAAAACATAAACTTTCACAAATTTGTAAGACCACACGCGCCCTAATATAAGCGCATGCGTCAATAGACAAGGGGTGCTTCTATTCGGGGGGGACAAGGTACGTTTTATATAGTTAACTCTTTGGAAGAATAAACACCCACACACACACACACACACATACACACACACATACACATACACACACACACACACACACAAATATACATATATATACATACATGTGCAGAGCCTGGGAGGGTATGGGCGCACTCACCTGCCATTTAACAATCTCATTTAGTGGTCTAGTGGCTAGGATTGAGACATGGTATGATGAGCAAAAGGTCTCTAGTTTTATTCCCCTTGTGCGCACATGCTGGCGTCCATGTCGATGTTGTTGTGCCATGTCCTACAGCATCCCTGTGAGGGGGGGTGTCAGAAAACCTGCACTAGGATACAAGATTGATCCTTGGGAAAGGCTACAGCTCAGAGCTTGGGGGTTATTAGCACACTCACCCGCTATCGTCTATTCCCGGATATATGACCCTCAGAAAGGCAAGTCCTTCGGGACTTATATGTGGGGGTGGGGGGAAGGGGGGGGAGGGTACGCTAATTGAAGACCAATCTGTGAGGACCCCCCTTTTCCTCATAGCAATTATAAGACCCCCCTTTGGCTAGAATGATTGGTTAGAATGTATTTTTTCTGATACAATCTAGCAAGAACTAGGAGTTTATTTTTGTACAAAAAGTCGGGTTCTCAAAGTGCAATAGGGTACCTACACAGGATGCTACTGTACATTAAGTCTTGTGGTACCTAGTACCATGCTTCTAACTCCTCTCATGTGGTGACTGCATGTGCACATTACAGTCCTAACTACTCTACTCATCATCCCACTCCTCGTAGTCAGTGGGGTTATCGGGGTCATGGTTGATCTCATCAGCCTCTGAGTCCTTGCCTTCTTCATCAACATCATCAGCATCCATAGTTTCGGCTAGTGGGCTGCATAGAGTGGGTTGACACATTCTTCCATCTTTGGAGCCGCATTAACGTCGGCTGCCATCTCAATCTCTGCCGCATCACGCGTGTGGGCGAGGATGAGGTGGTCCTTGCGGCCGACAGGGCTGTTGGTGATGCCACACGTCTTGAAGGGCCTCACAATGAGGTCCTCCGGCACCGCCGCCCAAGACTCCACAATGAGTTCTTGGGGGAACAGGGTTTGCAGGAAGAGTGAGAAGCAATGATGAGTGGTTGCATCAAAGTAGAACAAGCACTCACGTGGACGCACAATGAATCCATCATGAGCTGTACCTTTCGGTGTGAGGGAACTAATTCTCTCTGTTGCAAACCACTCATTGTATCGTTTACGCATGCAGGTTTTGAAGCTCCAGTTGACGCTCACATCAAGGGGCTGCACCAACGGTGGGCAGCCACCAGGGATGATGGTAGGCTTCACGCTATTCCAGCGCAGCAACCCCAGCACAACGTCGATTAAAAAAACCCAGTATGAGTCAAGCACGCGTGGCGAGCGTCTCTTGTTGATACCTATATGGGAGCAGAACGTGCTACACCTAGTCCTGCACAAGAGTGGCGTCCATCCACCCACAGGGTTGTGCATGGACTAGGTTGCCTGCACACGCGTACAACTACAAGGCGTTAGGCACTCTCAAACAGGAAACACGGCTTGAATGCGCAACGAGACTTACCGTCTGGAATCAGTATGTGGGGTATTGTCTTGCGCTTCAAAATCACCATCGACTTCAGCTTCGAGCCCGTGCCCGACACCCCAAGCATCACGATAAGTCGCTCCTCGTATCCCGCGTTGTGTATGTGGACCGTCTTCTCGCTTTGGTGGTGCAATGTCCTTTCTTGCAGCATCTCCAGGAACACAGCAGTTTGATCCGCATTGACAATGTTCCACGGATCAATCCGTGTTGTGTCACCTGCTTCCGGACAGACGCCCAGAAGCTCTCGCATTTTCCCTTGCACATACAACACGAGCGAGTATTCGGAGGGTGTCTTGTCAACATGTTACAGTATCAGCAATTGTGGCTTACCTTTTGCAAGCCGCTGCCTGACTTTGATCTTCGCAAGCATCGTAAGGCCCCACCAACCACGGAAATGCATGCACTAGAGAACCAATGCACACCAATCTACGTCAGGGTGGTGTTGCTTCATCTAAGTTGAGCTCCGCATCTGGAGGGGGCGATTGGGCATGGCAAGGCCGCAAGATCTGTAAGACATAAAGTTGCAGTGTACCTAAGCTCCATGGCATGGAACTTCGCATACCTCTCGCCGCCGATGAGCCTCTTGCGACATCTGATCGATGTCTTCATCTGCTCGCACTTGATCCAACGGCGGACGCTAATCGTTTGGACGTCGGCGAGGCGAGCGGTTGCACGCACTGTGAGCTGTTTGCTTTGCATCCGGGCCAAATATCCGATCTTCTCATCCTCACTTTCCGTTTGTGCTTCAAAACACGATGGCGGGGCGACGGCGGGCGTGTTTCATGATTTCATGTGGGGCTTTCGTCGTCATAAACGAGGTCATCGGAGAAGCTGGGAAGAGGGTATTCAGGACGAACGTTAGACTTTGAAGGCGTTAGCAGAGATTCGCCTCCAATATCCTCATCGTCGACAAGCTCAAAAAAAGCACCTAAAGGCGGAATTGGGTCAGGGGGCGCGGGAGGCGTTGGAGGAGCCGGAGGTGCTGGCGGTGCTAGTGGCGCTGGTGGCGCGGGCGGAGCTGGCGGTGCTATTATGACAGGGATCGCTCGGAGTGCAGTGTTTGGTCGCGATGATTGTGGCCTAACGCCACCGCCGCGTGCCCGCATGAGGATGTTGAAGGTCGACATGGTGGTCAGTGCTTGCGGGATTAACAAATCCCATCGAGTCCCTGCTGGTTTTAAGAACGGGAAACCGAAGTGTAAAATGATTAGCAGAACAGGAGACTACCCCCTGTGACTCCTGGCTGATGAGGGACATGGAGGAGAAGGTCAACACGACCCTACACCCAGAGGCATTTCTCGTGCCGTTGGCGGGTAGAGGGCCGTGACTGTGGGAGGTCACTGCATCGTGCTGGCAGCCAATAAGGCAGCACACCTCGAAAGCTCGTGCAAGATGTGTACAACTAGGCATCGTGTCAGTAGATTTCACCCATTCTCAACGTAAGAGCTCGCTTTTGATGAATATAAGACCCCATCCCAGTCATTAAAATTGGCACAGTAAAGTACTGTAGATCATTATATTAGAGTTCAGGAGTCTTATCTACTCCAGCCACCATGATGTTCACCCTAGCATTATTAGTGAATGTTTGGCAAGTCCCTTGGGTCTTGGAGCGTGTTACATATTTTGGGGCCTGGTCGCGGTTGCCTCAAACGGTCGGGTTGAGTTGAACGTAGGGTTACCAGATTACCCGAGAGTGTATAGTGTACAGTAGAGGATGTGTGTATCAAGGCCCTCACACACTTGGTCGAGGCGACCAGGCAGTCAACCAACCAATTGGTCGCGACCACATACAACCAGGTCGAAGCAACCAACCTGCAACGTACCAACCTGGTGCGCAACCGGGGGTTAACGAAAACATTGCGACCAGGCTGCACTAACAAGACTCGTGACTGGTGCAAGAAACTTTTCCATCGAAGGTTAGCCAGTAATATTGACGCGTTGACTGTTGGGTCTACCCGAAATACTATTTGCATGGTTGGGTCTCAAGAGTTAGGTGCAACGGAATGTCGAGGTTAGCATCGAGAGGGATACAAAAGTGAGCAACTTAAAAAAGTTGTACTCTCTAAGGAGTACCTCACTGCAGCCTACCATAATAATAACATTTGACACACCCCCATAGGCTAAGTGAGGGGCACCCAACAACTAGCAAGTAAAACAGCGGTCACACGACCAGTCAAGCAAAACAAGGCTCAGGGTGGTGCTCAAAGTCACCACACACTCTGAGCACAAACAAGTGGCCGCAAGGCTAGTTCAAGAGTTCACTAGGATATATAATAGCAAAGCACAACAAGCAGAGGAAGCAACAAGTCTACAGCAACCTAGGACCTGCCTCAACAAGCCCTAACTGCACACAGAACCGGTGGTGATCACCAGGCGCCAAGGCCTTGGTGAAGTGGTCAGCAGTGTTGGCCTCTGAGGCCACAAAGTCCAGCCGCACCTGGCCGCGTCGCTGTAGCTCACGCAGGAGGAAGTACCGGACGTCGATGAGCTTCACCCTGGTCTCCAGACGCCGCTCGCGACTGAAGAGAATCATGGCCTTGTTGTCAGCGAACAAGGTCGGAGCAGTGAGAGGCCGCTCACCAAGGTCAGCAAGCAAGAAGGTCAACCAGCGAAGCTCCTGAGCAACCATAGCACTGGCGTAGATCTCTGCCTCTGCAGTGGACAAAGCCACCGACGACGACCGTGTGGACCTCTACGACACAGCCCCAGCTCCCAGACTGAAACAGTAACCCTGGGTCGAGCGCTGAGTCTCCACGTCGTCAGCGTAAGAAGAGTCACAGAGGCCAGTCAGCTCAACTAGCCGAGTCCCTCCAAGCACAAGCCCCATGCATGATGTAGTCGCCGGGTACTTCGCCACCCTCACGTCAGCCGTCCAATGAACAAGACGGTGCCTCCCAGGTCCAACAAAGCGAGAGAGGACACTAAGAGGGTAGGCGAGGTCCGGGCGAGTACAGGTCTTCAGGTTCATGAGGCAGCCAACAAGCTCTGGGTAGGGACCACTAGGCTCAAAGGGCTCGTCGGGGAAGGAGCCGGTGAGTCTGTGGTCTACAACAAGAGGACTAGGCTATGTGGTAGAGAACTAAAACCCAAACCACTGAAGAACCTACTGCACCATGTGTGACTGCGTGAACGTGATGGTGCGAGCGGCTTTGTCCCTGGTGATCTGCAGGCCAAGGTAGCGCTGTAGTTCACCAAGGTCAGTGCACGTGTGTCTCTTCTGCAGTTCGGACTTTACCTCAGCCAGAGCTGCCCTGTCTGGTGTAGCAAAGACCAAGTCGTCAACGTAGACGAGTATAAAGAAAGGAGTGGAGCCGACACGAACAAGCAGTGATGGGTCAGCAGAGGAAGGGCGAAACCCTAGGTCACGAAGCACGGAGCGAAGAGTGTCGTGCCACTCACGGGGCGACTGGCGGAGACCGTAGACTGGTCGCCTCAGGCTCCACTGGTTCCCACGAGGGAAAGTACCAGTGAAACCAGGAGGACGGCACAGCCAGATCTCCTCGTGCAGTCGTCCCTGGGGAAAGGCAGTGGAGAAATTGAGGGACTGGAGCTCGTAGTCACGCTGTGCTGCTACGTGTAGTAACACCGGAAGTGTAGTCATCTTCGGGGTCGGAGCGAAGGCCTGAAAGAAGTCAACTCCCTCGCGCTAACTGAAGCCTCTCACCACATAGCGCGCCTTGAACATCGGGGGTGATCCAGACAGCCGCTTCACCTTGAAGAGCCACATGCCATCGACTACGTTCGCCCGGGGAGGGGGAACTGCGTCGACGTACGTGCTTGAGGATCTCCAAGTCGCCAACTCTGAGTCCATGGCCGCCGTCCACTGAGAGGCCCACGGCCCTGACACTGCCTCACGGTACGTGCGAGGAGTCAGGGCGGTGGGGTCTCCCTCAGGGGAAAGCAGCATGGCACAGAGAGTGGGAGAAACGGCTGCCAGGTACTCCAGCTCAGAGGGCCTGTCCTCTAGGACGTCACAGCCAAGAGCAAACTCACCCCCGATGGACAGAGGACGGGTAGGCGGAGCGGGCACCACACGAGTGCTGTAGTCAAGGCGGCTGGCGGCGACAAAGTTAGCGACAGCGGCAGTGAGAGCCGAGACAGACGACGGAGAGCAACGAGGGTCGGTGACAACAGTGGTTAGAACGCGGGAGACAACAGGGCGAACATCACGGTAGTAGTTGGAGATAGGAGTAGGGGAGACAGGAAGAGAAGACGGAGGAGGAGACGGGAGAACGGACACCGAAGGAGGAGAACTGACACCGAAGGAGGAGAACGACGAAGAGAAGTAAAAAGGAGGGCAGTTTGGACGTCAGTAACGGGGGACGCGGGACGAGCACTCGGAGGACACGGACAGGAATGGTAGTGATGGACAACGGAAGGAAAAGACTGCGGCGGAGGGGAAGACCAGACCGCCGGACGGTCGCCAGGAGGAGGAAACATAGGACCAAACGCAGAGGGAGACTGAGAGCGGACAAGAGGAGAAGAGGGGAGACCAAGGGCCCGGAGGCCACTCACGGGCGGGAACAACTGCCACTCCAGAGGAAGCTACCGCGGCTGTGGCTGCTGCTGCTCCTGCTGCTGCTGCTGCCGGTGCTGCTGCTGCTGCTGCTCCTGCCACAACTCCTGCCGCTCCCGCTCCTACCGCTCCTGCTCCTCGCGCGCACGCCGGCAGGCCACCTGGTAGTGCGTGTCGTGGCGGTGGGGAGGCGGAGTGCTCTCCGCAGACGTAGTGCCCCCAGCTCCCGTCTCCTTAGAACTAGCACCTCCAGTACCAGTGTCCTCAGAGGGGGTGCCACCAGGGTCAGAGTCCCCAACCCCAGCACCCCCTACCCGAGCACCCCCAGTGCCAGGACCTCCAGCTCCAGCACCCCCACAACTAGCACATCCAGTGCCAGCACCTCCAGCTCCAGCACCCCCAGAACTAGCACCTCCATTGCCAGTACCTCCAGCTCCAGCACCCCCAGAACTAGCACCTCCAGTGCCAGGACCTCCAGCTCCAGCACCCCTCAACCGAGCACCTACAGACCGAGCACCGCCAGTGGCCGCACCTCCGGCTCCAACACCAACCGAGTCCATAGTAACCTGTCGCGGAAGTACCGAGGGCCACTGAGGGGACTGTGAGGAGGACTGCTGGGAGGGAGATGCTACCTGACGCGCGATAGAGGGTAGAGGGGTAGCGTGAGACACACCTGACGGGGCAGGACCAAGAGGGGGTGGGGGTACCGGAGGAGCGGGAGCAGGGGGAAGGGGCGAACCGGGAGACCTCTACAGGGGTAGTGAGCGTAGTAGGACACGGACTCATCGAACCGGACATCACGGGAGTCTAGGAACTGGTGGAGGGGCGGGTGGTAAAAGGACCAGTCGGCCGAGGCTGACGGGAAACCAAGGAAAATACAAGGGATGGCGCGTGCCGAGAGCTTGTCCGCAGAGGTGTCGCGGACTTGCGCAAGTTAGCCCCAGACTTGAAAGGCCGACCCAACACCAGGGGACCCGGTCCAAAGACTGGTCGGTGAAACCTCCGGCTGCCAGACGCGCGGCTGGAGGTTCAGCTGGTGAGCGGCGTCGCGAACCGCGTAGAGCCAAAGAAAATGGGGCGCACGTGCATGAATCATGGACGTGCGGGCGATGTCCATGACCAAGCCAATGCGGCGCTCAGCAACCCCATTCTGCTGTGGGGACTCCGGCAGCGTCCAGGACTGTACGATGCCCTGTTCGCCGCAGAATCCGGCAAGAATGGCTGAGTGAAACTCACCCCCACGGTCGGAGTGGAGACAGGAGACACGACGACCACGAGTGCCCTCAGTGGCTAGAAGCCACCGGATCAGCGTAGAAGTCACCTCGGACTTCTTCGCGAGAGGAAACACCGTGGTGTACCTGGAGAAGTCGTTGACGACCACCAGAAAGTAGCGCTCCCTCTCTGGTCCCTGCGTTGGTGCAGGTCCCCAGACGTCCAAGTGGAGCGTTTGGAAGGGAGCGGCGGCCGCACGAAGGGAGGAGGAGTGCGGAGTGGCACGAAGGCGGCCGGCGACATAAGGAGTGCACGGCGGTGCAGGTGAGGGAGGGAGCGATGGGAAGACTCTAGGGAGACCTGTGACAAGACGGTGACTAGCCATAGTGCGGAGACAAGGGATCGACGGGTGGCCAAGACGGTGGTGCCACAAGACTGTCCGGTGGGTGAAAGACCGACATGAGCAAGACGCAGCAACCTGACCAGGCGCGACAACCGGAGGAGACGCAGCTAACTGATTGGACTCGACAACTAGTGGAGGCGCAGGAACCTAAGGGACGCAGCGACCTGAGCGGACGTGGAAACCGGGGAGTGCTTAGTGTGGAGGACGTAGAGACTGAAGCGCGGCTCCCTAGTGAACGTGGCCAAAACTCTGCCAGTGACAGCGTTTGTACAGACTGCAGCCCGCCCACCCCCCGCAAAGGTAACGGTGATCCCCCAGTCCTGGAGGTATCCAACACCCACCAAGTTCCGAGTAAACGAGGGAGTGTGGAGGCCGCGCAGGACACCAGAGGGGACCACAGGGCACGGGAGGGTGGTAGAGCTGCGTGCCATGGCTGGTCCTGAGGAAGGATCAGCCAGGGCTACCGGTACCGGAACAAGGAGCGGTGTGAGTGTCGTGTGGTCGTCGAAGAAGCACTGCAATGCGCCAGAGTCCAGCGTGAACGACAGGGACGCCACTGCCGGTGGTGAACCCGGTGTGGAGGCTATACAAGCACCTAGAGCAGAAACACATGCACCTAGACTAGAGAAGCACGAGTCTACGCTAGCAGTAGGCAAGCAAGCTAATCTACGAATACGCGAGCACACAGATCCATCAGCACTATAGTCAACATCAACATACAAAGCATACTGACGAGCATCATCTATAGACAGATCAAAGACAAGAATCTTACGGGCTAACAGGTGAGCCCAGCGTGGAGTGGGCGCCTCAGGACCCCAGCGGGCACAGTAGAGGTCGTCGAGGCAGCGGAAGCACCGCGCGGCAGAGTGGTCGTCGCGGCCGCAGACACAGGGGCTGCCCGGTCCGGTGAGGCACCGGTGGTCACAGGGGCCGGTGTCACGGCGAGGGGGGCGAGGGGCCCAGCTGGAACCGCTGCTGCTGCGGCCGGTGCTCCCTGGTCCCCCCGGACCCCACTGCGGCGGGGGGCCCCAGTGCTGCTGCGGACCCCACTGCAGTGGGGACCCCCAAGCCTGGAACTGTTGCGGTGCCTGCTGCTGCTGCTGTCCCTGCTGCTGATGCTGTCTCTGCTGCAGCTGGTGCTGCTGTGGCTGCTGCTACTGAGGCCCGACTCCCCCGCCGGGCGGAGCACCGCCAGTAGGTGGGCCTGTCTGCCCTGCACCTCCTCCAAGGTTCCCTCCTCCTGGTGCACCACCGCCGCCGCCGCCACCACCACTGCTCCCAGCTCCACCGCCACCCCCACAGCCTCCTCCACCTCCCTTCCCGCCCTTCTAGCCACTCTTTCCCCGTTTCTGTGAGGATCTAGGATCGAGCTCAGGAAAGAGAGTTTGAATTGAATGATTCACCTGGGTACAACACGAGGCTCTATATAGTCTCGGCACAAGGCCAGTTACCCAGGTGTTACGCGAATGTTCTGAGGGTCGCGAAGCGTCCCGAACAGAACCTTCTCAAACTCGGTAGAAAGCAATTCGGTGGAAACCGAATAGGCTTGAGTTCGGTACACGTAACCTGGTTCGGTGCTATAACTATAATAAAATATAGGAATGCACCTAACCTAGGAAATCAAGCATATCTATGCATGATAAAATAAACCCAAGCTAGATATAGCGTAATAAAGTCTAGGCAAGCTAGCAAAGCCAGCATAAGCCGTCGTACTCTCACACGTCCCCCCCTCAAAGCTGGGTGGCGTGAAAAACACCCTGCTTGACAAGATAGTTCTTGAGAGCACGGCGTGCGTTGCCCATATCAGCTTCTGCAACCCAACTGTCCTCAGTGGGGTCACATCCCTTCCAGCATATCAGGAACTCAAGACTCTTGCAGCCGCGGCGCCGATGAGTGAGAACGCGCTCCACTTCGTACTCTGGTTCATCCTGTATGAGAACAGGTGGTGGTGGCGGTAGCTGCCGTCCCTAGAACTGTTGGTTGGGGTCCTTGTAGGGTTTCAGTAGCTAGACATGGAAAGCGTTGTGAAGCTTCCATGTATCTGGAAAGCGCAAGCGGAATGTTACTGGTGTCACCTGTGCCTCAACGACAAAAGGACCACAGAAGCAAGGCCGGAGCTTGGATGGGAGGTGAGACAGGTTCAAGGTGCGCATGTCAAGAAGCACCTGATCTCCGACTGCTACTGAGTGATCACGTCGATGGCGATCGGCATACTGCTTCTGGGAGTTCTGCATCGTGGTGAGACGTCACTGAGTCTTCTCCCATAGCATCTGCATGGTGGTGACGAAGTCGTGTGCGGCTTGGACGTGTGCCGGTGTGGTTGGCTGCTGTGGTGTGAGTGGTTCCCGTCCGTAACACAGGAAGAAAGTAGTTTTCCCTGTGGCCGCATGTGACGCGTTGTTGTAAGCGAACTCTAGGGTCAGTAACTGTGTGTCCCAGTGGCTGACATTGTCCTTGCAAGCTGTGCGCAGCAACTGTTCAACCACTTAATTGAGTCACTCTGTCTGTCCGGCAGTCTAGGGGTGGTATGCTGAAGACATCGCAAGCTTAGTCCCCAACAGTCCCATGAGCTCCTTCCAGAACTTACTTGTGAATTTGGGGTCTCTGTCTGAGATGAGTGTAGCGGGGATGCCGTGTATGGTGATGATGCGGTTGAAGAAGAGGCGAACAGTTGCTTCAGCTGTGGCCGTGGCGTTGGTCGGGATGAAGTGACCCATTTTAGAGAACTTATCGATCACCACGAGTAAAGCGTCATGCCCTCGTGAGGTCGAAGGAAGTCCTGTGATGAAGTCGAGGCTAAGGACTTGCCATGGCTGCTCCGGTACGAGTAGAGGCTGAAAAAACCCTGCTTTCTTCTGCTTGCTACTATTCATCTGCTGGCACGTGTGGCACGAGGTGATGAACTGCTGCACGTCTGCTGCCATCCCGGGCCAGTAGTAATACTTCGCTATCCCTGATAACGTCTTGTTGCTTCCGAAATGTCCCACGTATGGTACGTCGTGAAACTCCTCTAGTAGGATCTGCCGTAGCGGGGCATAGTTCGGTACCCAAGTCTTTCCTGTTCCCTTCTTTACAGCTAAGTCTTTCTCCCACTGTAACAGCTTCTTGGTCTGTGCTGTAGCGATCTTTGCGTCCACTGAGTACCCATGTTGGAATAGACCCTTGAGTAGAGGGCTCATTCCGTCGAGCTGGATGCCTGCTACATGTCCGGGGCGGCTCAACGCGTCTGCCGTGTTGTGTAGCCCAGGCTTGTAGACGATGTCGTAGTAGAAGTGAGTTTCCAGGAAGTCCACCCACCGCACCTGTCGTCGTGAGAGTGTCGGCTGCGACTTCAGGTATTTGAGACTGCAGTGGTCAGTATAGACTGTAGTCCTGGCTCTCTCTAGGTAACACCTCCACGCCTTGAAGGCTATGACTATCGCTAAGGCTTCCTTGTCATGGATGGGGTAGTTTAGTTCTGCTCCGTGTAGCTTCTTACTGAGGTAGGCGATGGGCTGCAAACCGCGTCCGTGATCCTGCATCAGTATTGCTCCGACTGCTTGGTCACTAGCGTCTGCTTCCACCACGTAGTCCTTGTCTGGGTCTGGTAGGATGAGTACTGGCGCTGTGGTCAGTGCTGTCTGTAGCTGCTTCATGGCTTGCTGATGAGGAGTATCCCATTTGCAGGGCGTATCCTTTTTCAGTAGGTCGGTCAGTGGCGTTACTCTCTTAGCGTACTGCGGCACGAACCTGTTGTAGTAGTTGGCGAAGCCTAGGAGCTGCTGCAACTCCTTCACATTCTCTAGTACTTTCCACTTCTTAACAGCTTTGATCTTCCGCGGGTCCACGTGCACGCCCTCGGCACTCACCATGTGCCCGAGAAACTGCACCTTCTTCAGAGCGAAGTCGCTCTTCGACAGCTTCACATAGAACTTATTTTTCTGCAGGATCAAGAAGACTTTCCGCAGATGATCCACGTGCTCCTTCATGTTCTTGGAGTAGATGAGAATGTCGTCCAGGTACACCGCCACGCACTCGTCCAGCAGGGGCCGTAGGATGTGGTTCATCTCTGCCTGAAACGTTGCTGGTGCGTTGCAGAGTCCGAACGGCATCACCAAGTATTCGTAGGAGTCGTATCTGGCATGGAACGCCATCTTGTGGATCGAGTTGTCTGCCATCTTGATCTGCCAGTATCCCGACCGTAGGTCCAGCTTCAAAAAGACTGTTGCACCACGCAGTTGGTCCAGTAGATCATCTATGTGCGGTATGGGATATTTGTTTTTTATTGTCTGTTTGTTCAGTGCGCGGTAGTTGATGCACATCCATAAACTGCCGTCTGGTTTTGGAGTGAAGAGAAGTGGTGCACCGTAGGGAGAGGTGGATGGGCGGATCAGTTGTCTGTCCAGTAGATACTCTATCTGTTTCTTCATGTCTGTCAGTTCTGTCGGACTCAGTCAGTATGGTGCACGTGAGACGGGTTTCGCACCTGGTTCCTCCACGATCTCGTGCTCGTGGGTGCGTGCTGGAGGTACGCCTGCAGGTAGGTTGTCGGCCATTATATCCTTGTACTGCTCCAAGACCTCCTTCACTGCTGTAGGTAGCTCCGAACTCGGCTTCTCCTCCTCTGCTGCTGCCATAACCAGTGCTAAGTAACCCGTGTTACTCTCGTTCACCGTCCGTTCGAACCGTGCCAGTGTCGTTTCAGGAACATTCCCTGTATCCGTCTAGCTTTGCAGCTCCACTCGTTTCCTGTTGTTGTAGATGCACGCTTTCCTGTTGACCCAGTCGATCTCGGGATTGAAGCGCTTCAAGAAATCTCGCCCCAAGATGAAACATAAGCTCTTGATGTTCGTGATCGGCAACGTCGGCTTCCACCTGAACGCCCCTATGTGCAGCTGCAGTGATGCTTCGCCGTGAATGGGGAGTTTCATACCGTCCACCATTGTTGCCCTGAACTTGGTCTCCTCAGAAGGTTCTCCAATTTTCTCCAACGTCCCGCGGTCGCACACCGAGTGGGACGCACCACTGTCCACCAGTGCCTAGAGGCGTCGCCCGTTGCAGATCACCTTGAGTAGTAGTGGTTGTTGCTGCTCCGAGTAAACGTAGATGATCTCGCTTATAGGATCATAGGGTACGTCGAATAGATCATCCCTCGGTCCTGCGCTCGAAGCTGCTGAGTCGATATCAGTTTTCAACTGAGTAGGGTTAGAAGGATTTATCCGAGGCTGATTCAGCTTCGTCTTGGCCTGGAACCTTCCCCTAAGCCTATGCAGCTGTGTAGGCTTCACCAGTGGGCAATGGGGAGCCTTAATACCGTGCTGCGGGGAGAGAATATTAACTCCTTGGAACGCACGACCCTTTTCAACGCTCTGGAGTGGTTTGCCCAACTTCTCAGGTACCTGAATAATTTCTAAAGGCTTTTTCTTGGCCTCAAAATCTTCCTTGAATTTCTCAAAGGCTTGAAAACCTCGAGAGCAAAAAATCTTACTCTCGGGGGTGTTCGGCTGGAGTTTCCAAGTCGGTGCAGAGTCTTGTTTCGCGGAGCCTCCATTTGTCTCGGTGATTTCCCCTGTTGCCGGCCGGTCGTGGCGTTTTAAATTCGTGCCATCATGTCCTTCTTTTTTCACCCGCTCCGAAGTCGCCATGTCTTTTGACTTCGGGGGTGCCGCACTGTTGTTGCCCTTCAGCTCCGCTCGTGCCTTCTTCATTTTCCAACACGCCAAGAGTCGATGTCATGCTGCGCCACAAAATTCACATTTCTCATATTTTGTCGGCCGCTGCGTCGTGTCAACCTTGTCGATATCCATCGGGTCGGCGGTTGTGGGTGGTGCCGATCGCTTCGTGTCGAATGATCTGTTCGGCACGTGGCGTCAAGTCTCGGGTTGACCTCGCGTCAGCGCATCGAATCTCTCTTCTGCACGCACCATGCCGCGGTAATTGCTGTAGTTCGCGGCAATCACCTGTCGGCGGACTTCCATCTTTAGCTGAAGGATCCGCTGGAAGCCGCCTTCGAGCTACGGGAGATCTCGCCGGAAGTACCTCGGGCTGCGGAAGTACCTCGGGCTGGAGATCGTGCGCGACAGATTGGTGGGGAAGCTGTGGCTGCACCAGCAGGGCTATTCCGACAAGCTGCGTAGGTGCTTCATCGACGAAGAGCAGACCGGGCGCACCCCGAAGACGCCGGTCTCGATCGACGCCTACTCCGAGCTCACCTTCGACGACGAGGAGGCGCAAGAACGCCAGGAGGAGGAGTACTGGCAGAAGGTCGGCTCGCTGTAGTTCGCGGTGACGACGACGAGGCCGGACAACGCATTCGCCTGCAGCAAGCTGGGGAGCGGCCTCACGGTGAGGAGCGACCAGCATGCGTGACACCGCCCTGGTGTTCGGCAGTGGACCTGAGTCGCTGGAGCTGGTCGGCTATGTGGACGCCGACGACGCCGGCAATAAGCAAAACAGGATGAGCACGGGCGGCTACGTGTTCGTCTATGGAGGGGCCGCGGTCTCCTGGTCGAGCAAGCGCATCAAGTGCGCGGCGTTGTCGTCGACCGAATCGGAGTACGTGGCAGCCACTGAAGCCGGCAAGGAGGGATGCCGCCTTCGCTTCCTCTTTGCAGAGTTCCGGCAGCTGGACGCCGGGAAGCCGACCGTCCTGCGGGTGGACAACAAGTCGGCCATCACGGTCGCCAAGGGCATGGGGTTGACGGGCAACCTCAAGCACATGGAGCGGCGACAGGCCTGGCTGCAGCGCATGGTGAAGCGTGGAAGTTTTTGCTGATGTACATCCCGACCTCTGAGCAGCCGGCCGATTTCCTGACAAAGGCACTACACTACCCAGCCTTCAACCTGTGCTCCGTAGCAGTCGGCCAAGTGCGCGTGGCCGACGTGGGCAATGGCAACAACGATGTGCAGCAGTAGGTGCCATGCCCTCTTGCATGGCTGGTGCGGTGACCGGCGTGCTGTGCGTTGTGTGCACGCCAACGGGCTATTCTCCGAGTAGTGCTGTCGTGTGGGCTGGGGGCCCAAGCGTGAACACGGCAGGGGAGTGTCAACGGGAATGTTGTTAGGCCCCGTCCTCGCTTGGGCGGAGCCGACCTTGTGGTCGGATGTGCGGGGGTTGCAGCCGACCTGCAGCAGTGGGCACGGGGGCCACTGCAAGGGCGCCAAGCTGGAGGGCGCCTGGCTGGAGGGCGCCGAGCAGGAGGACGCCGTCCTGGACGCCTGGTTGGCGTCCTGGACGCCTGGACGGCGTCCTGGACGCCTGGACGCCTGGACGGCGTCCTGGGAAGCTAGACGCCGACCTGGGCGTCGGCACGCTACCCGGGCGCCTGGTCGATGTTGTGGGCGTCTGCACGGCGTCCTGGGAGGCCGGACGCCGACCTGGGCATCTGTTCGGCGTCCTGGGATGCTGGACGCCGCCCTAGGCGTCCGCTCGGCGTCCTGGGAGGCTGGACGCCGCCCTAGGCGTCCGCTCGGCGTCCTGGGAGGCTGGACGCCGCCCTAGGCGTCCGCTCGGCGTCCTGGGAGGCTGGACACCGCCCTGGAGGTCTGCACGGCGTCCTGGGCGCCTGGACGCCGACCTGGGTGTCCGGCCGGCGTCCTGGACGCCTGGACACCGGACTGGGGACGCCAGGCATGTGTGGCCGGCTACGGACTGAGCCGGTCGACCATGTGTGGTTGCCCGGTCTACCGGGATACCCGGGCGACATGTGCGATGGTCGCCGGGGTGACGTCTGTCAGACTAATATATAATTCTATATATTGTTCTATAACTGCCTGTAGTGTAGAATACTGTAGTCATATAACTTTCTAGTTGGTGGTGCACCTTGCATGCTCTGTTTGCTATATGTACTCTTGTGCTATAGTGAACATTATTCCTCTCTCAACTTTCTCGACACTTCTCCTTACCCTCGAACTCGATCAATAAGCTACTAAACCTATGGCTCCTAAGCCTACTCATGCTTAGTATCTTAACAACGTCTGCGAGGCCGACCTCGGGGGCGGTATCCCGAGGTCGACGTGGCTGGTGGGCGCAGTCGCTGGCGTGGAATCTGCCAAGCGTCTGTGCTGTGCGCGTCACAAGGAAGTGCGCACCCAACCAGCTGCGCGCACCTGCAAGCAGATGCACCGTTGTCCTGCAGGTGCAACGCTGTGCAGCCGACTAGCTGCAGCGTTGGCACACCGTGGACTTGCAACGTTGGCACACCGCTACTCTGCAACGCTAGAGCGGTGCGAGCGCTGCTGCTCTGGAGCGCGGTTGACCGTGCTACGCTGGAGGTCGACCAGCAGCCTAGCTAGCTCTGATGTAGTCTGTGATGCCAATATTGTTGCTATCATTGTTGTAAACTTTGCCTAGTGGAACTCTTGCCAAATTCCCCCGTGAACCAGCAAGAAGAGAACACATAAGCAAACGACTAAGGAACGAAGAGATCACACGAGCACCCGTGCCTAGCCCGTAATCTAGCTCCCGTTGCTAAAGCTATATCCGCATTAGCCCCTCAGTATACGCTTGGATTTTTTCTCCTTCGGTCAGGCCTGTAATTCGGTTGAAGAGGCTCTCCATCTGCTTCGTGTACTGTGTTACACTGCCGTACTATTTATGCCGATGAATCTGCTGGTGCGCTATGTAGCTGGAGTAGATTGGTTCAAAACGTTGAATTAAAGCTGCACGAAACTGCGTCCATGACCCCTCGCCTCTGACCTCGCTGCTATTGTAAATCCATTCGAGCGCCGGGCCTCGTAACAGTGTCGCTGCGAGCCGAATCTGCATTGCATCGTGTGAGGGTCATACAGCCAACGGCCTCGAAGTAAATTTCGAGGGTTGCAATGAATCGACGGATGTCGGTGTCTCTCGCATTCGTATTGAACGTTTCCGGTAGCCTCGGACGTGCCGCCTCAAGATTCACTGTAGCTGTTGCTGCTGCTGCTGGGTGAAGTGTCAGTGTTGCCGCTGCTGCTGCTGGCTTCACTGCTGCATTCGCTGCTACGTTCGCTGCTGCCGTGGCGGCTGCCGATTGGTTCGCAAGAAGCCCCTCTATTCGCTGGAGTGCCGCTCGAATCTGGTCCACTCCGGTGTGTAACTCCGTAATTTTTCGTGCGGAATTATCACCATTTTCCTCCATTTGGCGATTTACAGCAAGTATTGCGACGAAAATAATTAATTCTAGGCGCTGGTCGACTTACTGCGAATCGAACCGAGTGTAAAAATAACGAGCGCTGTTTCTGTTGGTTGCATAATTCTCCCTTAGCGCAACGTCAGATCTCGGCTGTTGAGATGAAATTCGATCTGACGGTCGAAATTCCAACCTTTTCGCCACTGGACCTGAGGAGTGTTCGACCTGTTTGAGGGGGACGCTAGAAAATAGCGCGGAACTGGTTTTGTGAGAATGAGAACGAGAATGGATGAACTATGAATGAAGTGAGTACATATAGGAAACCCTAATTGGGTTGTACCCCCTATGGGATACCCCACTATAGCCTACACAACAGCATAAGCTATATATATGTTCTGACAGGTTTACGTACCCGAAATTGGCGCTTTCCGTCGTCGCCCCCGCGATTTTAAAAGCTAGGTTTTTGCGGTCGAAAAACTTCGCGTGTGAACGGGCTCTGATTACCAAGTGTGAGGATGTAGGATCGAGCTCAGGAAAGAGAGTTTGAATTGAATGATTCACTTGGGTACAACACGAGACTATATATAGTCTCGACACAAGGCCAGTTACCCAGGTATTACACGAATGTTCTGAGGGTCGCAAAGCGTCCCGACCAGAACCTTCCCGAACTCGGCAGAAAGCAATTCGGTGGAAACAAGTTCGGTACACGTAACCTGGTTCGGTGCTATAACTGTAATAAAATATAGGTATGCACCTAGCCTAGAAAATCAAGCATATCTATGCATGATAAAAGAAACCCAAGCAAGCTAGCAAAGCCAGCATAAGTCGTCGTACTCTCACAGTTTCTGCCAGTCAGCAGCAGAGACGGCGGTCGTGTCCTCAGAAACCGACACAGCAGCAGAAGGGCGTGTAGCAGTGAAAATGGGAAGCTGAGGGGCGGAACACCCCGCAAAAAGACGGGGGGGCCCTGTGTCAGTGGCGGAGGCAACGGAGAGGAGGTTACTCTCAATCTTCCCGAGAGCGGTCTCAAGGAAATCGATTGTAATCTCAGTGGGGTGCTTCTGGAGAAGCATCTCACGAGCAGTAGCAAGGCAGTCAGGGAGGCGTGTGACTAACGAGTGCACAGTGAGCCACATGGGGGGGGAGCAACAAGAAGCTGGGCATCGGTGCAGGCCGCACGGAAACCGGTGTCAAGTGAACGCAGGTGAGTCACGAGGTCGGACACAGTCGGGAAACACGAACAGCATGAGGAGGCGACTAAGGGAGGCAGAGGAAGGGGTGGAATAGCACGCAACAACAGCATCCCAAATCCCCTGCGCAGTCTCCACCTGGGCAAATTGGATGGCCTCAGTCGGTGGGAGGAGCTCCGTCAGCGCAAGAGCAGCGGCAGCGTCGCGGGAGTCCCACACATCCCTCGACACGACGGTCGTAGTCCACCTGCGCCGCAGGAGTCGGCTCCGGGTCGGTCGGGAGGGGGTCGGGAGACAGGGGCGCCTTGAGGGCACCAGACGTGTGGGCCCTATAGGGTGGTGTCAGAATATGTTGTTTGTGTAGCCTGCAGTGGGGTACTCTATAGTGAGTACAGCCCCTTAGGGTTTGCCATTTGTATCCTGCTGCTTGCTAGTTCAATCATTCCTTCTCAATTCTGTTCCTACACACATTCCTAGCTCGTACTTGGCTCCTCGTTACTAGTCCTACTGTGGCCTAGGCTACTAAGCCTAGGCCGTACTCCTACTACTTCTGACATGGTATCAGAGGGCGGCATGTCTGCCGCCTTCCTGTGTATGGGCCCACCACCCGCTTCCGCTGCCGTACTGTCCGCCGCGCGCCCCGTGGTGCGCGGCGGCGAAACCCTAATTTCTGCCCGCCGCGCGCTCGGGGCGCCTGGCGGTTTTCCCTTCCGTGGCGCCCGTCGTGGTGCCCTTGGGGGGGCCTCCGCGGTCCCCTCCCGTCGAAGCGCCCGTCGAGGCGCTCTCGGGGACCCGCGCGGCCTCCCCCCCCGTCGCCCGTCGAGGCGACCTCGGGGACCCGCGCGGCCTCCCCTCCCGTCGCCCGTCGAGGCGACCTTGGGGGCCCGCGCGGCCTCCCCACCAGTCGCCCGTCGTGGCGACCACGGGGGCCGCGCGCGGTCCCCTCCCGTCGCCCGTCGAGGCGACTTCGGGGGCCGTGCGCGGCGCCCTCCCCGTCGCCCGTCGTGACGACGTCGGGGGCCGTGCGCGGCCCTCCCCGTCGCCCGTCGAGGCGACTTCGGGGGGCCCGCGCGGCGCCCTCCCCGTCGCCCGTCGAGGTGGCTCTGGGGGCCCGTCGCGGCGCCCTCCCTGGTGCCCGTCGCGGCGCCCCGGGGGGGGCCGCGCGGCTCCCTTCTCGTCGCCCCTCGGGGCGCCCTGGGGGCCGTGCGTTTCCCCCCCCCGCGGCCGCCCCTGGAGCCGCCCGCCACTGCAGCAGCAGCCCCTGGAGCTGCCCGCACCTGCAGCAGCCGCCCCTGGAGCCGCCCGCCAGTGCAGCAGCCGCCCCTAGAGCAGCCCGCACCTGCAGCAGCCGCTCCTGGAGCAGCCCACACTTGCAGCAGCCGCCCCTGGAGCAGCCCGCACCTGCAGCAGCCGCCCCTGGAGCAGCCCGCACCTGCAGCTGCCGCCCCTGCAGAAGCCCGTCCCCCCCCCCCCCCCCCGTGCTGCCCATTGCTCCCATTCCACCGTGCGTTCCGCGGTGGTTGGGGTGTGGGGTGGCGAGCATGGGGGTGAGAGGTGTGGGTTCTCCCCTCCTCCTTTTTCGTCTCCCACTGCTGCAGCTGCCGCTGAGGGGGGTGGAGGTGTGGGAGTCGTGGGGAGTGGCACTAGGGGGGTGATGTGGGAATGGAGCTAGGGGTGAAACAGGGGGTGTGTGAGAGGGGTGTGGGACTGTTGGGGGAGGTTGAGTGGAGGCTGCTGTCTTGTCGTCCGCAGCACCTGTAGTCCGGGGCGCACTGTCCTGGTAGCTCAGAGAGCCTGCTGCACCTGTTGCCCGTGGGTCCGTTGCTCCTGCCGCTCGTCGCAGCCGCAGAGCCTGTTACTCCTGTATTCCGGGACGCACTGTCTCGGTAGCCACTGAGAGCCTGCTGCACCAGTCGCCCGTGGGTCCGTTGCTTCTGCCGCTCGTCGTAGCCGCAGAGCCAGTTACTCCAGTATTTCGGGGCGCTCTGTCTCGGTAGCCACTGTGTCAGCCGCCACTGTGTCAGCCGCTTCTGTTGCCCGTGTGTCTGCAGCTTCAGTCGTCGCCTCCCATCTTCTCTCCTTTCATAGTCCCTCCTCCTCCTCACTTGCCCTCTGTGATAGCCTCTAGCTTTGCTGATAATTATGAACTATTGCTATGACTGCTCATTGTGCTGATTACACCCCACTTTGGCTATGGGGGTGTGTCAGAATATGTTGTTTGTGTAGCCTGCAGTGGGGTACTCTATAGTGAGTACAGCCCCTTAGGGTTTGCCATTTGTATCCTGCTGCTTGCTAGTTCAATCATTCCTTCTCAATTCTGTTCCTACACACATTCCTAGCTCGTACTTGGCTCCTCGTTACTAGTCCTACTGTGGCCTAGGCTACTAAGCCTAGGCCGTACTCCTACTACTTCTGACAGGTGGCATCGTCCTGACGCTGACTGGTGAGGTAGCGCATGGCCTGGCGTTGCCAAGTACTGAACTCGAGCGGTCGTCCCTCCACATCGAAACAAAGGTGACAGGACTCCATGCAGGAGGCTAGGCTAGAGGCGGCTGGAGCATGGAGTGACCTAGGCTAGGTGGGAAAGGGCGAGGAACTCTAGATAGGCACGCTAGAGGCTAGAGCCAGTGGCCACTCGGGTCTAACCTAGGCGACCGGTGAGATTAGCGGCTGCCAGCCGTTGATCGAGGGACCAAGGACAGTAGGAACGGCAGGGGGGGGGCAGCGAAAAGGGCGGTGGTGGGGAAAAGGTCACCGTGGTGGGTGCGGTGGGTGCGCATGGGTCGAGGGCGCGGGCTGGGCGCGGGCTTGGGG
Organism: Closterium sp. Naga37s-1; assembly: GCA_947471745.1. Classification (NCBI taxonomy): domain Eukaryota; kingdom Viridiplantae; phylum Streptophyta; class Zygnematophyceae; order Desmidiales; family Closteriaceae; genus Closterium; species Closterium sp. Naga37s-1. Next base: position 2,615,833 of record CANJKZ010000006.1, read on the forward strand.
TAGAGCGCGGGCTAGGGGCAGGGCGCAAGCTGAACGCAGGGCGTTGGTCAAGGGCAAGGCGAGGGCTAAGGGCAGGGCGCGGGCTAGGGGCAGGGCGCAGCCAAAGGCAGGGCGCGGGCTATGGGCAGGGCGCGGGCGAAGGGCAGGGCGCGGGCGAAGGGCAGGGCGCGAGCTAGTCGTGGGCGCGGAGGCGCAGGCTAGGTGTGGATGCGCGGGCTAGGCGCGGAGGCGCGGAGAGAAGCGTAGGCGCGGTTTAGCGCGGAGCTGTGGGCTAGTCCCGAAGGCGTGGGCTAGGCGCGGAGGCGCGGAAGGCGCGGAGTGACGGGCTAGTCCCGGAGGCGCAGGCTAGGCGCGGAGGGCGCAGGGTGGCGAGCTAAACGCGAAGGCGTGGGCTAGGCGCGGAGGTCCGCGACGGCGCGGGCTAAGGGCGCGGAGGGCGCTACGACGCAAGGGCCGCGAGGGCGTGGGTTAGGGGCGCGGAGGGCGCTACGGTGCGGAGGTGGAGGGCGCTAAGGCACTAGACGGCCACGGGCACGGAGGGCGCTACGAGCGCGGAGGCTAGGGCGCAAAGTGGGCTAGGATCTAACTAGCTCTATACCATCTCAAGAGTTAGGTGTGTTGGAAACAATTAATTAAACGCTTCTTGTATGTCGTGACACCGAACCACAAACGAGGTGAACTATAGAGGAACAACGGCGAGTCAACCATCGGAGGTTGACAAGAAAAGCAACTGCTGCAGGTTACATGAAGGTCAAAGGTCAGCGACCTTTGACTTGACACGTACAGCGCGACAGCAAGGACAAACAACTGACTCGCTTTTGAGCAGTTGCCCGAGTCGTCACTGTATCAAACCGCAACAGAACTGTAAAACGGTTACTAGCTGTATCTTTTCATATTCCTTGTACTCTTAAAAAACCTTGTATCTTCTTGCTTTAAATCAATCTATCTTGCCCTCACATGCTAGCGCAAGGTGGTTCAACACTTGTCATTAAACGCTTCCGCAAATATAGTACTTCTGTGAGAATCACGAGGAAAATGATTGACTAAGGAATGAGTGTGATACAAATATGAAACCCTAGAATTGTGTACCCCTTAGTATCTAACCCGCTACAGCCTACACAGGCTAGATCATATAAGTCTGACACACCCCCATAGGCAAAGTGGGGGAGAACAAGGGGTCACAAGACCAATCAAGCAAAGCAAGGCAAAGCAAGCTCAGGGTGGATCACAACGTCACCACACATTCCGGGCACAAGTTCAAGGCCACAAGGCCAGTTCACATGCAAGATCATATATAAAGGTAAACAAGCAAGTGCAAGTATAGATAGATCACAGTACAAGCAAGGTCAAGAAGTGAGCAAGTGAGGCCAAGTAGGCACAAGACCTAGCATCGTACAAAAGCGCTGATGATCACAAGGCGGAAGTGCCTTGGTAAAGATATCAGCAGTGTTGGCCTGAGAGGCCACGTAAGCAAGGCGCAGCTGACCACGCTGCTGCAGCTCACGAGCAAGGAAGTAGCGAAGAGCAATGTGCTTCGTTCTGTGCTCCAGTCTGTGCTCCCGACACAAGGCCAGCATGGCCTTGTTGTCTACGTACAGAACTGGAGGAGAACGAGGCGGCTCTCCTAGGTCAGTCAGCAGGTAGGTGAGCCAGCGTAGCTCCTGTGCAGCCATGGCCCCCGCGCAGATCTCAGCCTCACAGCTGGAGCCGAGAACAGAAGACGAGCGGGTAGACCGCTACGAAACAGAGCCGGAACCAAGGCTGAAAGTGTAACCCTGTGACGACCGCTGCGTAGCCTGGTCGTCAGCCCAAGAAGCGTCTGCGTGACCTGTGAGGACCACTGAACGCCGCCCTCCAAGCACTAGCCCCATGCCCGACGTACTGCACAAGTAGCGCAACACCCTCTTCGCTGCAGCCATGTGCTCTGGTCGGTGTCTCCCAGGAGCAACATAGCGTGCCAAGATGCTAAGAGGGTATGCAAGGTCAGGTCGAGTGCAGGTCATCAGGTACATGAGGCAGCCAACAAGCTCTGGGTACGGGCCACTTGGCTCTACAGACTCATCCGAAGGCAGAGCTGAGAGCGAGTGGCGAGTAGACAGAGGAGTGGCCTGAGGCGAGGAGTACGTGAAGTCGAAGCGCTGAAGGACCTGCTGCACCATGTGTGACTGAGTCAGGGTAATGGTGCGCTGTGCTCTGTCCCGGGTGATCTGCAAGCCAAGGTAGCTGCGCAGTTCACCCAGGTCTGTGCACGTGTGTCTCTTCTGCAGCTCGGACTTCACGTGGGCGAGTCCAGCAGTGTCAGCAATGGCAAAGACCAAGTCGTCGACGTACACGAGGATGTAGAACGGCGGCAAAGAGGTGTCGGTGCGTAGAAACAGCGACGGGTCGGCAGTAGAAGGAGCAAACCCAAGAGCCGCAAGTATAGTCCTCAGTGTGTCGTGCCACTCACGGGGCGCCTGGCGGAGACCGTAGACTGGCCGCCGGAGGCTCCACTGGGTACCAGGAGGAAACGACCCAGTGAAGCCAGGTGGGCGGCGCAGCCAGATCTCCTCGTGCAGGCTGCCCTGCAAGAAAGCAGTGCTGAAGTCAAGAGAGTGAAGCTCGTAGTCGCGCTGAGCGGCTATGTGCAGCAGCACCCGAAGAGTGGTCATCTTCGGGGTGGGAGAGAAGGTCTGAAAGTAGTCAACTCCCTGCCGCTGACTGAAGCCTCGAGCCACGTAACACGCCTTGAAGACAGGCGGAGAACCCGGCGGCCGCTTCACCCTGAAAATCCACATGCCACTGACGATGTTCGCCCCAGGTGGGGGAACCTCGTCGACGTAGGTGCCTATGGACTTCCAGGAAGCCATCTCTGCGTCCATGGCTGACTGCCACTGTGAGGAGTAGGGACCCTCGATCGCCTCAGCGTACGATCGAGGAGTCGGGATGTCTGGTGCATCCGGGTCTCCCTCAGGGGCAATCAGCATGGACACGAGATGAGGCAAAGCAGCAGCAAAACACTGGAACTCCTCCTGCCTGTCCTCAAGGACGTTCGTGCTAAGAGCACACTCACCCCCGACGGACGGAGGACAGACAGACTCAGACTCAGCAACGAGACTAGCGGCGTAGTCTAGACGACAGCGAGCAGCAAAGTCGACAAGCTCAGCAACTAAGGCAGACGCAGCAGTGGACTCAAAAGAAGGGTCAGTGACAACAGTAGCCAGGAGACGCGTGACAGTAGGACTGGCAGCACGAAGAGAGTCAGACTCCGGGTCAGCAAGAGCAGGAAGAGAGGACTCTGGAGGAGACGGCAAAGGGACACGCAGTGGAGCAGTGGAAGGACGCAGCGCCATCTGGTGTGTGCCTGGGACCGCAGGAGGACGCGGACGCGGAACATGACTACTAGTTCGAGCAGCACGAACAGGCGACGTAGGACGAGACGCAGGCTCACGACGCTCAGCAAGACCTCCAGTAGGACCAGTGTAGGGAGAAGGAGCAGGCAGCGGAGAGGCGGACTGTAACTGCGACTCAGACTGGACAGGCGGCGGACACTCTAAGGAAGGAGCAGGACCAGTAGAAGGCGGGAGACCAAGAACCTGCTGAAGGAGCGGAACGAAGTACGGCCGCGGTCGTGCAGCGCCTCCAGAGCCAGCAGGGACAGCACCAGCACCCCCAGTGGCAGCACCAGCACCAGTAGTACCCCCAGCTGCAGCACCGCCAACTCCAGCACCCTCAGAAGCACCAGCGCCAGCAGCACCTCCAGCGCCAACACCCCCAGCAGCTCCAGCTCCAGCCGGACCACCGGAAGACTCGACAGCCACAGCTCCAGCACCTCCAGCAGCACCTGCTCCAGAAGCTCCACCAGCACCTCCAGCACCACCAGCAGCTCCAGCACAAGGAGCACCCCCAGGCCCAGCAGCTCCAGTACCTCCAGTACGAGCACCTCCGGAACCCGTGGCACCAACACCCTCAGTAGCAGCAGAACCGCCAGCGCCAGCAGCACCTCCAGCTCCAGCAGCACGGCTCCAGCACCGAGCAAACCACTCGCGCAGCTCCTGAGGAGAGGGGAGCTCCCGCCGGGACGAAGCATCCGAGGGACCCCTAGACCCAGCACCGCCAGACTCCACACCCCCAGGCCCCACACCCCCAGGCTCAGCACCCCCACGCTCAGCACCCCCAGACTCAGCACCCCCAGGCTCAGCACCCCCAGACTCAGCACCCCCAAGCTCAGCACCCCCAGGCCCCGCACCCGTAGGCTCAGCACCCCGAGCAACAGCTACCTCGACAGGCTCGACTGCGTCAACCTGGGACACACCTGAGGGGGCAGGACCCTGAGGGGGAAGGGGGTCTACCGGGGGGGACCTGGCGCGAAGAAGAGCAGCGGCGGGGGGAGGGGCGCAGTGCGGTAGGGGAAGAGACGGTAGTAAGGAACCGACTCGTCAAACGTGACGTCCTGGGAGGACAGAACACGGCGCGAGGTGGGGTGGTAAAACTGCCAACCAGGCGCGTCAGGGGGGAAGCCAAGGAAGACGCAGGGAACAGCACGGGGGGACAGCTTGTCCGCAGACAAGTCGCGGACAAAAGCCCGAGATCACCAGACACGAAACGCCGACGCATCGCCAACCTTCCCCATCCACCGCAGAGTAGGGGAGGTCTCCGGCAAGGAGACTCGGGGCTGAAGGTTGATCTGATGCGCCGCATACTGAACCGCGAACGGCCACAGAAAATGGGGAGCAGCCGCATGAATCATGGACGTACGAGCGACGTCCATGACCATGCCAATGCGGCGCTCAACAATCCCATTTTGCTGTGGAGAGGCCGGAAGCGTGAACGTCTGGCGGATGCCCTGTGCACGACAGAAGGCTCACAGAAGGCCAGAGGAAAACTCTCCGCCTCTGTCAGAGTGCAGACGCAGAACAGGAAAGTCCGAGCCGAAACTCTCTCTGAGCTGGAGACGAGCTGCGCGGATCCAGTCGATCAACGCCTCAGTGACGTCACCCTTGCTGCGCAAGGGGAACACCGTGGTGTAACGCGAGTAGTCGTCAACCACCAACAGGAAGTAACGCTCGTGACCCTGGCCACGGACGCGGGCGGGGCCCCACACGTCCATGTGAAGAGTCTGCAGCGGAGCCTCTGTCGGAGGAAACTCGGAGGAGTGAGGAGCGGCGCGCTGCCGCCCCTCGACGCAGGGAACGCAGGTAGGGGCAGGCCCCGGAGGGAGGGGAGGGAGGGACCGGGGGAGACCAGAGACAAGGTAACGGGAGGCCATGCCTCGGAGACGAGGCAGGGAGGGGTGACCAAGGCGGTGGTGCCAGAGGAGAGTCCGGTGGGACAGGAGTCGACACGAGCAGGGAGCAGACTCGGGACCAGACCTGGACGCTGCAGCAAACACCTGACCCGACGCAGCTACCTACCTTCGCTCCGTACGAGCCTCAGCGCGGCTCCATCAGCTTCATGCCGCATCAGCAACCTTCACCTGGACAAGAAAAGACACTGGATGCGCTTCAGGTTCAATCACAATTCGCGCATGTCTTAAAACTGCAAACGTCAAAACCATTCGACGGCAAGGACTTTTATACCTGGTCATTCGAGTTTGAGCTGATGATGGAAGGCGCGGAAATCCTCGGATTCTTCGACGGTTCCCTGCCATATCCAACGCACGGGACGCAATACGACAAGCAACAGCATACATAGCAGTCGCTGATGGCACACACGATCCTGCTACGCAACATAACGCCGAACGAGCAGCAGAACATCCGGTCTTATCGTGGATACGGCAACTCCGCCGAACTCGCGTACAACCATCTGAAAGGCCTGTATCAAGCAACGGACAGCGTCAATCAAAGTCGACTCATGGCACAGTTGACAACAGTGGAAATGAAACCCGGCGAAAAGGGGATGGCTTATGTTAGCAGATGTCGCGGTCTGCGCGACAGACTCCTTCGATGCGGAGGATCAATATCTGAAGACGCATTCGTCACAGTCGTCATCACTGGTCTCGGCCCTCATTGGCGGTCCACCCGAGCAATCCTCCGAGCCCACGGGAAGATCTCCGAAGCTGCACTCTGCGCCGAAATTTACGCCGAACAGCAAGACATGGACCTGCACGAAGAGCGACACAAGAAGAGAACGTCAACACCTGAGTTTGCCTTTCACACTCAACGACACTACAACAACAACAACTACCAGCAGAACAAGCATCAAGGACAACAACCCGTACCTCCATCTATCATCTCTGCAAAACGTCAGGACACCCTCGCACACACTGTCCAAATCGACAGCAGTCAACACCACCGCAACGACAACTTCGGCCTTCAAGCAGTCAAGTCGCCTCGACACAAGCGCATCTCACTGCTCAAGTGCAAACTTCAACGATGTCAACGACGCAACCTGCACAAGGAACAAGAAACATCGTGAGTTGCTTGGCAAAATTCACAGACTCTTGCATCACCGAGTCACCGCCGCACTACTCACCGGAAGAACAACTCGATGAAAGCACTCCTTGCCGCGAGTCACTGGAGTCGAACCCGACGTACGCAGCCATCGCCCAGAGCGAACCGTCCGGAAAAGACACCTGGTTCTTGGACAGCTGCTGCAGACAGCATGTGTGCTCATCGGGTCGCTTCGTTCAACGGAAACACCAGCTCCAACGCGAAGTCGTCATCACCGTCGCCAACAATCAGTACCTGCACACACGACGACAAGGGATAGTTCAACTTCAGTCACGAGAGACAAACGTCATTTTACAAATGTCAAAAGTTTTAATCGCGGAGGGACTCGACTACAACTTACTCAGCGTCAGTCAGCTGATGGCGAAAGGAATTTATCTTGAAGCAGATAGCACCACTCAGGAGTTCAAACTGTACCACGGGAGGGGCGGACTCTACATCAGCAAGGCAGTGTTGAAGAACAATGTCTTCGTCCTCGACTTCGTTCCGGATCAAGGCACCACCGATAGCGACGGAATCGTCACCTTCACTTCCTGGACACATCCGCCGGATCTCGACCCCGACTTCAGCCTCGGCGGCTTCTGGTATTCGAACACCATACCTGAGGCAGAACGAACGAGAGCATTAGCGACAATACAACAACCGGCAGCAGCAGAGACAACATCGGCAGCAGCAGAAACAACATCATCAGCAGCAGAGACAACATCGGCAGCAGCAGAGACAACACCGGCACCAATCGCTAGAGCACCGGCCTTCATCGACGACACACCACCGACTCCTTCACAGCAGCTGAATCCCACTCCACGGGAAGTCCACAGAAGCGCACACTTCACCGCAGGCTTCTACTCGAACTCCGACCTGTACAGACGCTCACCCGGATATCGCGCTAGCGAAAGCATCTGGCATGCAAGAATGGGACATCCGAGCAACACAACGTTAAACAACACGATAAGAGCAGGCGTTCTTGATAAAGACTCACTGCTTCTACACGACGGCAGAGAACTGCAACAAGAACTGCAAAGCCGACTTACCACACCAGCCGTTCGTCTCTCACCACAACCCAAGCGCACCGACATATGCGCCACTGGAGAAGGTCTACAGCGACACACTATTCAACCGTGAACCCGGACAAGGAGCATATAATTATGTCGTCACGTTCATCGACGCCGCCACACGATACGCCTGGCACTTCAACCTCCCGAGCCGCGACATGGCCTTCGAAGCCTTCGTCGCCTGGCTTCCAGCAGCAGAACGAGAGTCAGAGGTGAAACTGAAAAGCTTCCAGTTAGACGGGGGAGGGGAATATCAGTCACAGAGGTTCAAGGACTATCTGGCAGAGAGAGGAATCAAACGGTTCATCTTCCTTCCCTACGCCCATCAACAGCAAGGCGTAGCAGAAAGGATGAACAGGACCCTCCAGAACACCATGCGCAAATTGCTACGTGGCATGCGACTACCCAACCACCAGTGGCCCGAAGCAATGGACCATGCTGTGATGCTGCACAAATTGCTCTCGTCATCATCGCTCCCGAACAACGCATCACCGCATCTGCAGTGGACAGGAAAACTGCGCAGCACAAAAATGTTACGAGTGTTCGGCTGCATGGTACAGTACCGGCCCCCAGCCGCACGAGCAGGTCGATTCTCCCAACGCGCACAGTGGAGACTACACCTGGGCATCGAGAAACATTACAACGCGTGGAAAATTTTCAACATCAACACAAAGGAAGCAGTGGCAGCACGTGATGTTTTCCTCTACGAGCGACTCACGCTTCCGACGTACCTTGCCATCCTGGAAGAAGGAAATCCGAACCTCTCGGACGGGTTTTATGGTGACCGAGCCTTCACTTCAGCAGCAGACAAGGACGAACAAAACGTGGATGGAGCTTCGGAGGAAGCCGGACCTCTTCCCTACTGTTCGGTCGACGTTCCGATGGATGACGAAAACCCTCGCGACAGCATCAACGCCGAAACCTACTATCACTTCGCCAACAATGGTTACGTTACACTCGCGCAAGTCAACACCGACGAAGCAGAATGCGTAGGACCCAATTTCATACATGATCCAGAAACAGGAGACGAAGCAGTCTGTCCCGACGACACAAATCTCCCTCGCTACACACAGAGTGGACTTCAGATACTTGGACTCGTCACCACAGTCCACGGCATGACGCCACCTAAGGAGCCTGCCACAGTTCAGCAGGCTCTGGGGGGGGAGCACAGAGAAAAATGGCGTGAAGCCATGGACAGGGAATCAAAAGCGCGCGAAGAACGCAACACCTGGAAGGTCGTACCCATCGGAGTGGCACGCAATAAAACCATTCTCATCGGAAAATGGGTTTTCCGCGTGAAAACGTTGGCAGACGGAATCATCGACAAATTCAAGGCGCGCTGGGTCGTTCGTGGCTTTGATCAAGAGCACGGACGAGACTTTACCGAAACATTCGCTCCGGTCAGTCGACACACCTCACTGCGGATTCTCCTCGCGACAGCGGCCATGAAGCGGAAGAAACTCCGTCAAATCGACGTCGCCAACGCCTTTCTCTACGTGCCCGTCGACGCTGAGATCTTTGCCGAGCAACCGCACGGCTCCAACACAGACCCCAACCAAGTCTGTCAGTTGCTGAAGTCCTTGTACGGCATCAAGCACGCTCCGAGGCTATGGCAGTAGTACCTACACACGTGGCTAATCCGCATCGGATTCCGCCAACTACCGCACGATCAAGGAATGTATCGACTCACGAAAGGCGCCGACTACATCCTGCTCATCGTCTGCGTTGACGATTTACTCTACATCGGCTCGACCGACGGCGTCACAACCTGGTTCGAAGGGGAGCTGCAGCGGGATTTAACGCTCACCGTCTCATCAACCGTGACGCAGTACCTAGGACTCAACATACAGGACGGCGAGAACACGATCCACCTCAGCGCCGCGAAATACGCCGACACCATCGCCAAGCGCTTCGGACTAACGCCAACTACTATCACCACGCCATACCGCTAGACCGCCGAGAATCACAAGGAAGCCTCCGCGTCACTCAAGCCCGGCGGCATACGGACTACCAGCGAAAGCTAGGATGCCTGCTATTCGCAGTCGTCACCTGCCGACCAGACCTATCGTATTCAGCAAGCCAGCTCGCCATCTACCTCAAGAAACCTGAAGAAGAGCACATGGCGGAACTCGACCGCGCACTCCACTACCTCGTCAGCACTTCAACAATCGGCCTGACCTACCACAAAAACGGAACCACGACACCCAAGCTAATCGGGTACATGGATGCTGACCACGCTGGCGACTCCGACAACAGGCGCTCACGCACCGGCTACGTCTACCAACTCGAACCTATCGGGCCTATCTCGTGGCAATCGAGCAAACAGGAATTAATCGCCCTCTCCTCAGCCGAAGAAGAATATATTGCACTTTGCTCAGCCACCAAGGAAGGACTGTACCTTCGCGAACTGCTGGAAGCGAAACTGGCCCAGTTACCTAGCTTCTCTTTGTTCTGCGACAACCAATCTGCAATTCGCATAGCGAACAAGAACGGGTTCGCGAATCGGACGAAGCACATCGCCCTGCGATACTTCTTCGTGAAGGACGAGATCGAGAAAGGGAGACTCGAGCTATCCTACTGCCCCACGTCCGAGATGGCAGCCGACTATTTGACCAAGAAGCTCGGAAAACAGAAATTCGAGGACTGCATGCTGCTGACTGGACAGGGCCACGTCACCAGCAACGACACTCCAGAAGCGTAGGGGAGTGTTGGAAACAATTAATTAAACGCTTCTTGTGTGTCGTGACAGCGAACCACAAACGAGGCGAACCACAGAGGAACAACGACGAGTCAACCATCGGAGGTTGACAAGAAAAGCAACTGCTGCAGGTTACACGAAGGTCAAAGGTCAGCGACCTTTTTGACTTGACAAGTACAACGCGACAGCAAGGACAAACAACTGACTCGCTATTAAGCAGTTGTCCGAGTCGTCACTATATCTAACCGCAACAGCAACAGTAAAACGGTTACCGTATTAGCTGTATCTTTTCATATTCCTTGTACGGTACTCTTATAAAACCTTGTATCTTCTTGCTTTAAATCAATCTATCTTGCCCTCACATACTAGCACAAGGTGGTTCAACACTTGTCATTAAACGCTTCCGCAAATACAGTACTTCTACTCAGAGTTTAGCCTTGAAAAGATCCTAAGGGCTTTTCTCAGCCCAACAAGGTGCAACGGAATGTCAAGGTTAGCATCGAGAGGGATACAAAAGTGAGCTACCTAACAAAGTTGCACTCTCTAAGGAGTACCTCACTGCAGCCTACCATAATAATAACATTTGACATTGAGTCCCAAAAACAGTCAGGTGGTACATTTGCAGGTTGCCTGCTTGGTACCCAAGCGGCCAGATTTACAGCCTGGTCGACCCAACTGGGTTGGGTCTACTTTTTGAGGCAACTGGGGCCTGCCACCAAATTAAGGGGTACATAACACGCTCTTATAGCCGGGAATAGATGATACGCAGGTGTACAATTGAACGCCACCCTCTGGTTAGTAAGCCAGTACTTGTAAGACAACGATGGGTGTTTAACACTGGTGAGTATGCTCTAGGTATCCTTTTGACAACCGCGCTGATGCGACCGGCTTTCTTAAAAACGTTCAATGCCCAGATGTTACTCGCAACAGCAGTCCTAGGTTTCAGGGCGGCTGGCTTGCTAAGCAGGCCCCGATTTCAGCCTACGGTATCCTAGACTGTCAGAAGTTCATGAGGATCTTGTCCTTGGCGACTCCTTGCTCTGTCAGCAGTGCAGTCACGTCCTGCACACCAAGGGCAAGGAGTATCATATTACAGTAACACCATTAACATCAGAAGACAGTGGCATAGTGACAAGGGCTTGGCGGAGGTCAGAGTAGGAAAGGTGTGTGGAGACAAGACACTAGAGGTACACAGCGATCGCCAAGCCGGTATATAGTGCGGCGAATCAATACAGATGATGAAGGGGGGAAGAAGGTTAAGTAAGAACTGGCAGAGGTACATGTGTAATATTTTTAGGCCTGAATGCTGGTCTGACATGGCAAGCACTGTACCCAAGGGGTGCACACTAAACCTGAAGTGGTCCCCCTTCTCACCTGGGTCATCCCCTTGTGGCCGCACAGCACCGCCCCTGCCTTGCTACCATCCGCTACAGGGGTTGCCGCACCGTACGCCGACTGTAGGCGGGGATGGTTGTGAGGAGCAAGGGGAAAAGGTCGAAAAGGACGACAGTTGCGGGATAGTTGAATGAGAAGTGTGTGGTACAGTGCGGTGGAAGCAAAGGTAAGTATGGTTCCAGATACGTAATGGTAGCTTGTGATGGCAGCATACGAGAGAGCGCTGATCCAGGACCTTGCACACAGTGTCAGTCCACCCACATACTACAGCCTGGGACAGGTGCCACCACCATTGATTTTTTAACAGCAGCCTGCCATCAGCAAGCAGCCCTGTGTGAGTTGCAACCCCAACCCTGCTCCCCATCCCCCTCTTCCTCACACACCACCCCACCGCACCGCACCCCACCGCGCCATGCACCTGCACGAAGCCAGAGGCGCCAGTCCAGCCATCGTCGGGGTTAGAGAACACGGGAATCACCTGCACACCCGACGCCTCCCACGCTGCAAACCGCTCCTGCTCGCACACGGCACACAGCGACGGACACACGGGCGTGGCAGACAAGGAAGAAAGGGTGGTGGGGGAGCATTGGGAGAGAGGAAGTGAGGGGAGGTTGGGGGGGGGAAGAGGAGAGAGTTGAGAACACTTATGAGAGTCAGCCAGGTTGTTGTGGGGAGGGTGTTGCAAGGTGGCGGTGGGAGAGGAACGCGAGAGGGAGTGGGAGGGGGCAGGACCAAAGCAACGAACCACCTTTCTCAGATCCCTTTCCCCAATCCCTCCCCCAAGCTCCCCAGTCTCACCATTCTCCCCAAATCTCCCACTCTCTCCCACTCCCTCCCACCCCATCCCACTCTCTCCCACTCCCTCCCACCCCATCCCACTCTCTCCCACTCCCTCCCACCCCATCCCACTCTCTCCCACTCCCTCCCACCCCATCCCACTCTCTCCCACTCCCTACCACCCCATCCCACTCTCTCCCAGCCTCTCCCTCCCGCCTCCCCCGTCCCCGGCAGCACCTGGTACGGCAGGAAGGCGTTGTTGCGCACGCCGAAGTACAGGCGCACGTCGCGGCGGTCCTTGGCGTCGAACCCGTGCTCGATCAGCGCGCGGATGGGACTGCCACGCGCGCAGGGGGGACGGGGAGAGGGGGGAAGGGGGAAGGGAGGGAAGAGGGTATATGTTGGAAAAAGTGGGAATATGTCTAAATTTAAAAATACTTTAGGATAAGCGGGAATACGTCTAAAAATTGCGAATACTTTAGCATAAGTGGGAATACGTTGGAACAAGTAAGCGAAAGGGAAAAAACGTTGGGTGAAAGTGCTCTCAGGTCGTCAACCCCTTGTTACTTTCTCCTGCCTTCTAGCCCCGGTGCCTCCATGCTTTGTGCCAGCCTCCCCTCCCTTCCCCGATCCCCCTCCCACACCAAGCCCCACCAGATGCCCCATGGCGCACTTGATTCCCCATGGCGCACTTGATGCCCCACGGCGCACATGATGGCCCACGGCGCACATGATGCCCCATGGCGCACTTGATGCCCCATGGCGCACTTGATGCCCCACGGCGCACATGATGGCCCACGGCGCACATGATGCCCCACGGCGCACATGATGGCCCACGGCGCACATGATGCCCCACGGCGCACATGATGGCCCACGGCGCACATGATGCCCCACGGCGCACATGATGCCCCACGGCGCACATGATGCCCCACGGCGCACATGATGGCCCACGGCGCACATGATGCCCCACGGCGCACATGATGCCCCACGGCGCACATGATGCCCCACGGCGCACATGATGGCCCACGGCGCACATGATGCCCCACGGCGCACATGATGGCCCACGGCGCACATGATGCCCCACGGCGCACATGATGCCCCACGGCGCACATGATGGCCCACGGCGCACATGATGCCCCACGGCGCACATGATGCCCCACGGCGCACATGATGCCCCACGGCGCACATGATGGCCCACGGCGCACATGATGGCCCACGGCGCACATGATGCCCCACGGCGCACATGATGCGCCCCCACCCCACGCCATCCCGCACCTGATGCCGGATCCCGTGGCGAAGAGCAGCAACGACGGGAACTCCCCCGCGGGCGACACGGCGTCCGCGTTGAACCCCTTCCCCATCACCGCGCTCACCGCCACGCGCGCGCCCGCCTTCGCCTCCGCGATCAGCGCAGCCGTGGAGCCCTCGACGGCCTTGATGAGGAACTCGAGCCGCCCCTCGTCGCGCGCGACGCTGGGCGGCGACGCGATCGCGAGGAACGCGGGCTTGGCGTCGCCCACCTTCACCTGCACGAACTGCCCCGGCTTCGTGTAACCGTCCTGGCGACGCGGGGTGGGCGGCGCGGGGAAAGGGGAATGAGGGAGAGAGAGGGGAAATAGGAGGAGAAGGGGGGCGAGGGGGAAGGGGAGGGTGGAGAGGGTGGGGGGGAGGGAGGAGGGGAGGGGAGGGGCGAGGGGAGGAGGGGTGTGGAAAGGGGGAAAAAGGGGGGGAGAGACGGATGCGCGGTGAGTTTTGAGCGAGTCGGTGAACGGATCGAACAGCGCACGGCGACCAGTGCGGTGTGATTGGATACCTCACACTCGGAAGCAGGAGCAAGGATGTAGGCTAGGCGAGAAGAACAAGAAAAACGAGGGGTCGAGGGGTCTCGAGAGTTCTTAAGTGGTCGACTACCTCAATTCTGGCTCCCAAGAGAGCAAGTTGCATTACAAGAGGGAAGCCAGAGCACCAAAAGGACTTTCCTGACCACCAAGACGTCCACATCGCCGGCTTGAGCCCCCGATACGAGCCTTCTAATGACCTTACCCCCAGGAGGAAGCTCACACACACTCGCTCACTCGCTCCCAGTCAACTCCCACTCACTCGCTCGCAGTCGCACTGACCCTGATCTCCGGAAGGTCGCTGACATTGAGAGAGACCGCATACAGCAGCTCCGCCACCTTCTCCGATTGGATCACAGGCGCGTCCGCGAAAACCACCTCCTGGAAACGAAGGGCGGGGGCGACGGGACAGGGACAAAAAGGGCAAGTGCTTCTATTTGTTTAATTTCATTCTGTCCTTTGAACCAGGCTTCTGCAACAACTTCCTGGAAGCTGCAAGACGCAGCAAGATTACGAGCCCGGAACAGGAAAGAGCTCTTTAGGTTTGTCTGTAACCAGAGCAACAGAGAGGGAGCGGGGACTCTCCTCCTGCACCAATCTCTCATTGCTCGTCGTCTCAAGGCGCGATTCGTTCTGCAGTCATGTTGTTGACGCCACACAAATTCAATCAAGGCGTCATGTTGTCCTAGATAATCAGGACGCGCGCACCTGGTTCCAGTTTGCTTGCACGATCGCAGATCTCCCGCTATTTGCGCCGTGCAGAGCGGGCGCGAACCGCCCCCTCTGCTGCTGCTGCTGCGACGGCGATCGCACGGCAGAGCGTCTCCGCAGCCCGCTGAAAGACGCGGAAAGCGCCGAGCGCTGGCTCCGCGCCTGCGCGCCCGCGGTAAGGGCATGCGACGGCGCGGAGATGGGCGCGTGGAGAGACAGGCTCCGGAGCGCCGCCATTGCAGCAGTGCGGTAGCGTGCAATTTGGGAAATACAGGGGCTGCGCGAGGTGGATGTGAATGGCGAAAGCAGCAAGTGCAGGAGGATCGACCTTGGCGACAGACGGCGAGAGTCGGGTGGAGTACCGTTTAGTTCACAGTAAGACAAGCCACTAGCTTGCTTTTCTAGCTCTAAATGACAGCATAAATGTAGGGATGGAAAAGCTGTATGCTGGCAGGCTACTTTTCAGAGAGAATTTCCGCCAGTATATCGAAGCCACCGAAGGGAAGGGAAACGCTACCAACCGATGAAGAACTCTGAATACCGATGAATTTGCTGGTACCGCGTAAATGACGTGGAGAGGGAGTCAGTCGTTTGGACTCGGCCGACGCGGACGACGTGGCAAGAGCACGTCATGTCCAATGTTACGACTGATGCACGAGTTTCAGTGACATGAAGATTGCACACACCGCTGAGTGAATGTGCTTCAAGCTTTATTAGGGCGTGGATGACCCTGCAGAATCGCGGAGCGAGGTGGTTCGTCCGTATCCTAGTATTACTGAAACCCGTTCGGATAGTTGCTCGCAAGTACCCATACGACGTCGCCATCGTGTGGAACGCACATGGAGCATCCTGAGTCAAGGTTGAAACCAACTTTTTGGCGTTCACGAGGCTAGGTCTGGACGGTAAGTCTTCCAGTATTTTTCTCTGTTTTCCGGACACTGTCCGGACTTAACCTCTTTAAAACGATGTAGCACGCCCTAATGGATGGACCAAAGGATATGAATGTACTTCGTCGAGTGCGGATCTTCGCTTACAGAAGTCTGATTGTGTGCCTCCAGTTCACCAATTTCTGGCTGATGTGGCATCGTTTAGAAACATCTGGCAGTGTCCGAATCAATTCCCAAGTGCGTGAACCATCACTAGCACAGTACGGTTGTGGAGTACAGTCCAGTCACACAAACAGTTTCGGGCTATTAAAGCGCGTCATATACACATCCTTGTCAAGAACTTCAGAAAACTGGAGCGTGGAACCATACTACCATCAACAAAACAGTTATATTTTTACAATACCAGTACTCACACTACACCATGCAACAAATAAGCACAAGTCAGCTAATGGTTTCTCAATCAGCAAACCTAATGACCACACATTCGTATGCACACTGCATAGTGCACAGAGAGAACCCAAATGCGGAAAATGCACCATGCAAGCAACTAGAATGCACACTAAACTCATCACACCACCCACACACATACATCATCAGCAACAAGCCATGCGTTAGCCACAGGATGGGAGTGGCAAAGGACAGCAGGGATCAGTCAGAAGAGCCAAGCTGCCACTCCAGCTTGCACCTGTACGGGCAGCACGCACGCACCGATGAGGCACCCACAGGAAAGGAGGGCGAGACAGCGAGGGTCAGGAACAGGCCGTGCGTGCCGCTGAGCCTATTCTGCTCCTCTTTTCCACCCTCATGCCGCAACTGCTTCAACTGCCCCGGTGCAGAGCTGCTCTGTCCTTGTTCTGCGGCAAATACCACACCATGAGTGCTGTTTCCACTGCTATTCCCACTGCCACTGCCACCGCAACTGCGATCAACGCTATCACTACCACTACTGCTACTGCCACTACCAGCACCATAACTACCTATGCTGCTGCTGCTAGTGCTGCTGCTGTTGCTGCTACCCCCACTACTCCCGGTCTCCCGGACGCTGCGGCTTCGCCCGCAGAGCAGCCTGTGCGTCGGGTGCAGCAGTCATAGGATGTCGATGCGCTTCTTGATCTTGAACATCACAGCCGCGCCCTTGAGCCCCTCGTTTGTCGGCACCTGCACCATGAGCTGCGTCTTGGTCTTCATTGGCGTCCCGGAACACCCGTCCGACTCGTTGCCCAGCTGGGGGTGTGGGGGGTGGGATGTGGGAGGGAGGGAGGAAGGAAGAAGATGGGGAGGGGAGAGGGGGCGAAAGGAGGGGGGGAAGGGGGATGGGACGGAACAGTGGGAACATGTTGATAAGGAAGACAGATGCTTGAGGAGAAGCAAAATTGGGTTCCAGTTATCGAGCAGAGCAGAAGCGGAGGAAGCTGTATTGGGTACGAGAGGGCCCAGATCAACAAGACAGACAGCAGCAGACAGCAGAGCAGGAGGAAGCGTGGGAGGGGAGCACGTGGTGCGGTCCCCCCTGCAAAGAGAAATTGGCGTACCCAGAGTGAGCCCCAGGCGAGGCCTGCAGCCTTGTCATAGCCCAGCTTGCCCTTCACGTGGTCCCGCGGCTTGTACTTGTAAACTGCACTGTAGTTCAGCTCCTGCACCTCGTACGACATGCTGCCAGGGGGAGAGGGGAGACGAAACGGGCAGGGTGGGGTAGGGGCTCGATGTTAGGGGGCTGTAAGGAGCATAATGCCATCAGGGCTTGTACTTGTACAGAGCGCTGTAGTTCAGCTCCTGCACCTCGTAGGATATGCTGCCAGGGGGAGACGGGCGCAGGGGGGGCGGGGTAGCGGGTAGAGCGGGGTAAGGGGGAGAGCAGGGAAGGGGGGGAACCGAGGAAAGGGGGAGAGAAGGGGGAAACGTGTGGAGAGGAAGCGGCAGGGAGGGAACGAGTGTTGGAGGGGTGGAACCTGTGTGGTGATAGGTCTGAGGACAAAGGAGATTATTGGTGCAATTAAGGGGGGTTCCAGGAGCATATGTGGTGAGAGAGCTTGTGATTGTACTTGTACTGTGCTATTTTTCACTACTTACCCCTGGGATGCCATGCCGGGGAGACACGAGGGTAGCGAGCGAGCAAAGAAGGTGCAGGAGGAGGTATGTAAGAGGAATGTCAGAAAAGCATGTGCCCGTGTGTGTGGGGAGGGTGAGAGGAGAATCCATCAGCAACTGCGCCAGGAAGGAGATGTGAGTCAGTACGGGAGAGAGCAGGGGGGCAGGCAGGCAGGCGGGCAGGCGGGCAGAGAGCAGGGGGGGAGCGCACCTGATTTTGTGGTGGTCGTTGAAGCGACGTTTGAAGGTGAGGTGCATGTGGTTGGACGGCCATGAGAGCGACGGCGCCACTGTTATGATGTCGTTCTGCTCGTGCCCCATGCCGGATGGGGGCACCCACAGAGTAGAGCATGTGTGAGGTTGGGGGGGAAGGGGGGTAAGGAGAGGCGGGGCAAGGGGAGGGGGAGGGGGAGGTGAGGACGGGGGGTGGGGGGAGAGGGAGGGGGAGGACAAGGTCTAGGTGTGATGCATGGTGGCACCGTAACTATGTCACGTTGAGAAGCAGCAGCCATGTGAAGGCGTGGCAGGCACTCATGCGCGCACTGTCACACGGACAAATACCTGCTGAAGAGTCGAGCACAGCAAGGACACCCTGGGAAACGAGTGCTGAGCTGAGCCATGCAAGCCCAACCACACAGCCCCATATCCAATCCAACACACGAAACACGCGCCACCGCACCCAAGATCCAGTGCACGTTCCAACCATCATCGCACCTCTGCATCGACAGACGGGTGAACAGACGAGACGAGTGACGAGAGGATGCGAAAGCGAGCGCGCAAGCAACGCACCTTGAAGTGGTAGCGCAGGTTGATGGCGCTGTCGGCCTGCGAGAAGCTGGCCATGGCGAGCCCCTTGAGCACGTTGGCGGAGATTGACCCCGAGAGCCCCTTGCTGTCCTCGTACTCGCACGACTCGTCCACAAACCGCAGGTCGCCCCGTGGGAACAGCAGCGTCGCCTTCGCCTGGTGGTGACGGGAAGGGCGGAGGGGAGGGAAGGACGGGGAGGAGAGGGAGTGGGGGGAAGTGGTGGGTGAGGAGATGGGGGAGTAGAGGAGGATGTGGGATCAGAGAAGGAAGGGAGGCAAGAAGGATGAGAGACGGGAGAAAGAGTGAACGGGCGGACGAGGATGCAAGAAGAAGGAGAGCGGGCCTGGAGGAAGATGGAAGAAGGCGAGGTGGAGAGACAGAGAGACGGGGGACAACTGGAGGGGCAGAGCGATGGGGAGGGGGAGGGGAGGGGAGGGCGAGGGCGAGGGCGAGAACTGACGAGCGTGGAGGGGATGTAGTTGCCGACAGCAGAGTCGAGGATGAACTCGGCGCTCTTGCTGCTGTCCTCGCTGCGAAACACCGTTGACACCGAGCTGCGCTTCGCCTGCCACGTTGCACGCGCGGGAGGAGTAGGGGTCGGGGAGTGGGATAGGGGAGGGGGGAGAAGGGAGAGGGAGGGAGGGAGGGAGGGAGGGAGGGAGGGAGGGAGGGAGGGAGGGAGGGAGGGAGGGAGGGAGGGAGGGAGGGATTGAGCAGGTTACAATAGCAGTGACGTTGAAGTAGGGTTTTTTTGGGAAGTGCAAGGAAGAGGCGTGGGCTTGAAGTGATCACGAATACACTCCTCAATTACTCACATCGTTGCACTTGAACCGCCCCACTTCCTACCACTCCACCGCCCCAGTCTTCCAGCTTCCCACCCACACTCCTTCCCAGCGACGCAGTAGCTCACCCCCATATCTCGTCACCCGCACACCCTCCCCTCCCCATTTCCCCTTCCCCCTCTCTCTACTCGCCACCCCTAGCTTCCCTCTCTTTCAGTCTCTCCTATCCCCCTCTGTCCTTCCCCATCATCCCACCCCCCTCCCCCCCTCCACTTTTCCGCCTCCCCCCTGTTGCCCGCGCGGCGGACCTGCATGTCGCGGCGGTACGCGACGCTGTGGTTGCCGACGTCGGCGTTGAGCCCGACGAGCGCGTTCTTGCCGTCCACGTCGTAGTCCACCGTCACGTGCTTCGTCGCCACGCTCACCAGCGGGTAGCACCACTCGCCGCGCAGCGTCGTCTGCGCGCCACGGGGCGGGGAGGCGCCGGGGAGAGGGGAGGGGAGGGGGAGGGTGGGGGTGGGGGTGGGGGTGGTGGGGGGAAGGGGGCGGAAGAGAAGGCCGGGGGTGGGGAGAGAGCGGGGGGAAAGGCCGCCGAACAGCCCATGGGGGTGGGGAAGGGAGGGAGAGAAGAAAGAGCGTTTCAGAGCGGTGGCGGCAGGGGGGTCTCGAGGGACACGCGCTGGCAGCACCACTCGTTGCGCAGAGCCGATCAGCGGGGAATGGGAGGACTGCGTGCAACGGGAGAGTATCTCGGGGAAATGAATATCCATTGGACAAGATTGCACAAGTCTTGGAAACAAAATTGCACGAGGCGGGACACGCGAATGCCGCTTTATGCGACCTTCCTACCTTTAAAACCTATGGACGGTCTCATAAGTGCGGCAATGCCCATGCCAGGTCATCCCCAGGAGGCTTTTGCTGCTCGACAAATAACGGAGGGGAATTATGAGTGCGGACGCACCCAGCTGTTGAGAAGCAGGGGGCTGCATTTGCGCGGCAGGGCGGTCAGCACGCAACGTGCCACGCTCTGCGATCCGTTCGAAGCAGCAGGCATACTGACGCGCGCTGCTGCGGCGGCTAAAATTACGTGTGGGAAACCGCGGGCCAGAACACACGCTCGGGGCGCTTCTTAGGAAATAAAAATACGGTCTTTCGTTTACTTGCTCTCGTAATTTCTTGTGCTCTGCTTTGCCTGCCGTGGCGGCCACCGATTTCGGAAAGTAACTTCTGTGAATTCTCAAAAGCCATCAATTGTAGAAGGTAACGCATTTCTCGAGATCGGCAGAGAGCGGGGCAATGGCGATTGCTAGGTGGGGCAGCAGAGGAACCAACCTGGCACGACGCCTTGATCTTGGCGAGGCCGTCAAAGAGGCGCACGGACGCCTTGTTCATGAAGACCTTCTCCTCGCTGTCGAACTCCGACGAGATCTTCATCCTTATTGATCGTTCCACTCCGCTCGACGAATGAAACAATGCCGCGTTGCTGCTGAAACGCCCTGAGGCACGGGCAGCCCGGGGAGCAGTGCAGACGCTCTCGTTGGGAAAGAGTAGAGGGCCTCAATGTCGCGACGGTAGTGCAGGTAAGAGATCGCGGGAGAGATCGCGGGAGATAGTGCAGGTACGGGTACGATTGCTCGAGTGGTAGCCTGCGGCTCAAGGGGGGAAAGGAGGTGCCTCGCGTGACGGCAAAAGCGCGTAACTTAGACTGAGATTATGGCCTGCAGGAGTTCCCTGCCTGCTGGTGGGGGATGGTGCGCTGCTGCTGCTGAAATGGAGTTGATCAAAACTCGAGGCTGGCTGTACAACGGACCTATTTTCGGTTGCCGCGGCAAAGTGGGTTTGGTCAGATGGGGTCGCACGAACGAAATATATCTGTTGGCTCTTGTCGTTTTGAAATTGGCGTGTTTCTGTGCGTGGCGGATCGCACCTGGACGTTCAGCTAGGTTCGTCAACGAACCAGTCGTTTAAACGAGGCCCGTCCATGCTGAAACGCAGGGCGTTCAAGACGTGGCTGGCTTGGATGTAATTCGGATTTCGTGGCCTTCCGATAGAGGAACAAGTCAAGAAGTGTGTTGCGGGACATTTCCAAGAGGAGAGAATGGGAAATGATCAGATTCGGGCCCCAAAGGTCTAGGAAATTAGCCAACTTGGGACCTCGTCTGGCGCAATGCGTCGAACCTGGGCCGGACCTGGCCTGTTGGTGCAACCCTACGGTTGCACTCGGCTTGTTGTTCCGTGTGCGTGAATGTGTGTGTGTATGGAATGGTATGAGGGCATGGGATAATGTATATTTCATGCTTATAATTGTGTGTGAATGTTGAGTCATGATGTCGAGTGTGTGTGCAACGTCAATAGCGAGTTATCGCTAGACGCGTGTTACGCGGTCGTTTGTGTCTCGCGCGCGGTTTCTATTTTGTCGTGCGCGGTTTCTATTTTGTCCTGTGTCGAACGTTCGGCGTGTCGCAGGTGTGTGCAGCAGACCCATCAAGAACTCAAGGATGAGTTTGTGATGAAGAGCCCGAGCCTTGGTGTCAAGCCTCAAGTGATTTCGAAGCTCGCCAAAAGGGTACACCTCAAGATATTGAAGATAGTTACATTCCTGTGTGTCTTCCTATCTTGTGTTCTAAGACTATAGTGGCTGCCATAGTACCGTTCGTTCAAACCGACGCTGTGTCGTCAATTCTTTATCAAATCGTGCAATCTAAATTGCTAATTGTAGACGACGTGAAGACGCTCCAGATCCAATTTGAATCAGGTCATTTGCAGCTGTGAGCAGAACGCTATCAACGTTTGAAGCCGCTGTGCAGAAATCCGTCTGTGCTCTCTATCTTTCGTTTTAGGCACATTCAAGCCTATTGTGACTATAACAAGTGGTATCAGAGCCCCTTGGAGCAGTTTCGACAATGTCTGGACCTGAAGAAAGGGGTGGCAGAGGTGCTGGTGGCAGTGGAGAAGCTCAAGCTCAAGGCCAACCCCGTGATTCAGCCATGGCGCCCATGCAACCAAGTCTTGGCCCGCCTAGGGATGAGCCTAGGGTGTTTGGGCTTGACAAGTTCAACGGTGACAACTTTGCTGAATGGTCCTTCAAGATGGAGAACATCTTTGACCACTATGACCTGCTGGAGGTGATGGAAGGAACGGAGAAGCGCCCCGAGAACGACCCGGAGAAGAGCCCGTGGGTGCGGAAGAGCGCACAAGGCTATCTCTTACTTGGGCAAGCGTTGGGGAGCAGTCAGATCCGTCACATCAAGCCATTCCAGCGTGAACCAGAGAAAGGACCAAAGGCATGGGCTGCTCTCAAGGGTGTACATGCTCCTGCAACAGCGGCGGTAGCGGTGGTGTTGGAACGGCAAATGGCGGCACTACGAATTGAAGAAGACGAAGCGGTTGAAGAAGGGGTGCAGAAATTCTTCGACTT
Organism: Closterium sp. Naga37s-1; assembly: GCA_947471745.1. NCBI lineage: Eukaryota > Viridiplantae > Streptophyta > Zygnematophyceae > Desmidiales > Closteriaceae > Closterium > Closterium sp. Naga37s-1. Next base: position 2,638,715 of record CANJKZ010000006.1, read on the forward strand.
GTTGACGCGGCTTGAGGGAGCTGATTTGAACTACAGTGAGCTCCAAAAGAAGACCAAGTTGCTGGCCTTACTCCCAGAGTCATGGTCCTCGCTCATCATCAACCTTAATCGCGACTTGCCCCGCCTCTCGCTTGAAGACGCGAAGCGAGCTATCCTTCAAGAGGATTTCCGCCGCCGTGAGTTGGCGAGTGCGGATGGCGCTGGGGCAGCGAGCATCGGCCGTGGATATGGTCGAGGAAGAGGCAGAGGACGAGGGGGAGGAAGGTTTGGTGGCAGCAACTTCGGCGGAGGCCGCAGGAGTGGCGGTTACGGCAGCGACGACAAGAGCTACGGACGCGGTCGCGGCCGATTCGACGGCGAGTGTCACTATTGCCACAAGAGCGGACACATGTGGCGCGACTGCTACAAACTCCCTGATGGTTGGACCCCTGCTCAAGGCCAAGAGGGTAGAGGAGCAGGAGGAGGGAGAGGACGAGGCCGTGGAGGCCGTGGCGGTCGCGGTGGCGGAGCTGCAAACATGAAGAGCGGAGACAACGACAAGGACTCGAGCGACGATCGATACCCGGGTCTATTCTACTTCGTGTCGACGCAAGTACCGGCTGGTCCAGAGAAGGATGAAGGCCTTGAGGAGCCAGCAGCTGTGGGGAAGGTGACCCTACACCCCCTGGACTATTGGGTGATTGATAGTGGCGCTACCTATAGCATGACACCTCGCCCGGACTTGCTCACCGAACTCGAGCCGTCACCGGTGAAGCATGTCACATCGGCTTTGGGGCAGCGAGCAGAGGTGAAAGGCATGGGCAAGGCCATGTTCAAGGGTGCTGATGGGAAGATGGTGGGCCTCAAGAACGTGCTTTGGGTGCCCAGCCTTGCTGCAAACCTGATTTCCGTGCGGCGGTTGGCAAAGGCCGGCATGGACACGAACTCGAAGGGAGCCAAGACCTACACCGCAAGGCTTGGCGATCGAATTCTTTGGGACCTTCATGAGGACAGGGATGTCTACAACGAGATGTGGCAGATCCCAGTGGTCCCTATGCCTAAGGAGAGGCAAGTGGCAGCAAGCATCAGCACCAAGGATGGAGCGGTCGGTAGCGACGATGGCGCGAACGGTCGCGCTAAGGAGAATGAGCTCAAGAAGAGCAAACCTGGAGGGACCAGCAAGTTCAGTGAACCTAAGGAGAGTGGTGCAGCAACCAAGGAGCAGCAAAAGGGTGAGGAGAACCCAGAGGCAGCAGCGGAGGAGGACTACGGAGAGAGTATGTGGGGCGCTATTGCGAGCGCGGCATTCTCCAATCCAACTTCGGCTACGGGGGAGTGTGATTGGCTCACCTTGCATCGGCGCATGGGGCATGTGGCCCTGCCCATCTTGCAGCAGCTAGTGAAGAATGAGATGGTTGCTGGCATACGTGTGAAGGGGGAGCCCGATGAGGTGCTTGGCTGCCCGACGTGCATTCAAGCCAAGTTCACCCGGTTTCCGTTCCCTAGTTCGGAGGCAACGGCAAAGGCACCGCTTGATGAGGTGGTGATGGACGTGGTGGGCCCCCTGAAGCTTGGAGCTGCTGGAGCTGAGTATTTTCTCACCATTGTCGACGTCTACACCCGCATGACTTGGGTGTACGTGCTGGCCAAGAAGAGCGACGTGGCTGAAACGTTGAAGACGGATTGGTTCCCGATGGTGGAGCGGCAACAAGACCGTCTAGTCAAGTCAATCCGCACCGATCGAGGGGGAGAGTTCCTGAGCAAGGAGTTTGGGTTGTGGCTGAAGAAGAATGGTATTCGGCACTCCCTCACCATGCCATACTCCCCTGCAATGAACGGCATCGCCGAGCGAGCGAACCGCACAATCACGGAGGCGGCACGCGGGTTGCTCATTGAAGCCGGGCTACCCGACTATTTCTGGCCTGATGCGGTGCGGAGCGCGTGTGTGGCCAAGAACAGAGCCTTGACTCATGTGGGAGCAGTCAAATGGGTGCCCTATGTGGAGTGGCTAGGAAGGAAGCCAAAGGTGGATATGCTTCGGGTGTTCGGGTGCATGTGCATGGCGCTCGTGCCTAAGCATCTTCGGCACAACAAGCTTGGTGCCAAGGCGGTGTGGGCCGTGCACTTGGGCATGGCTCAAAACAGCAAGGGATGGCTTCTTTGGGACCCATTCACCAAGAAGTTCTTGGTGAGCAGGGACTGCAAGTTCATGGAGAACTTCATGTACAAGGATTGGAAGGCGGAGAATGAGGCGAAGATAGGCGTGCGGTTTGGGGAGGTGAAGAGTTCCGGTTTGGAGCATGTGGAGCTGCCTTTGGAGCTGAGCAGCGGCAGCACAACCACAAGGCAATCCTCCCTTGTGAATGGGGGAGAGGAGGCCAATGATGCAGAGGAAGAAGAGGAGGAGGTGCAGCAAGTGAGCGAGCGTGCACCGTCACTCCCTTCCCGTACTACGAGTGCTCCACGGATTCGAGCCACACCGCAGCAACGCCAAGGCCTTCAAGTCCATGCAGCTGAGGAGGAAGGAAGGGGGAAGAGGAGAGTTCAACCCCCTAATAGGCTGACCTATGATGCGCCGGGAAAGCAGGGCAAGACAGCCCTGGCCGGAGCGGCAATGATGGTCGGAGACGACGAGGAGAGTGACTACGAGGAGTGTGCCTTCGCGTTCTTCTCTCCGGTGGAGATGCCGGGAGAACCAGCAACTCTCAAGGAGGCTTTGGAGAGTAGTGATGCTGAGGAGTGGAAGAAGGCCATGGAGAGTGAGCTGAAGAGCATTGAGGAGAATGACACGTTTGAATTGGTGGAGCTACCGGAGGGGCGTACGGCGATAACGTCCAAGTGGCTCTTCAAAATCAAGTCGGATGCCGACGGCAAGATCGAGCGCTACAAGTCTAGGCTTGTAGCCAAGGGGTACCAGCAGAAGGAGAAGGTGGACTTCAAGGAGCTGTTTGCCCCTGTGGTGAAGCCGACGACGCTGCGAACCCTATTCGCGGGAGCCGCCATCAAAGGATGGGTAGTAAAGCAAATGGACATCGTAACGACATTCCTTAACGGCATCCTTGAGGAGGAGATTTTTATGGCGCAGCCAGAGGGGTTTGATGATGGTAGTGGCAGAGTGTGGAAGCTGAAGAAGGCCCTCTATGGGCTGAAGCAGGCCCCTAGGCAATGGTACATGAAGCTGCGCGAAGTGTTGGAGGGGATCGGCTTCACTCCCTCAACGGCCGATCACTCCTTGTTCATGCTTGGCGAGGGGGAGCAGAGGAGTTTCATGGTGGTTTATGTGGATGACATCCTCATTTTCTCACCCTCTTCTGACCTTGTGAAGGAGGTGATGCTGAAGCTTCAAGACAAGTTCAAGTGCAAGGCCCTTGGTGACGTGAGCTTCTACCTTGGGCTCCACATCGAACGAGATGTGGAGAAGCGGTGCATGCGGGTGCATCAACGAAAGTACCTGGAGGCATTGGCTGCCAACTTTGGGCAGAGTGAAGGCCATGTGGCTACACCCTTTCCCTCTGGGTTCAAGTGTGTGAAGGGACCAGAGGAGGAGAGCGTTGGTGAAGAGGAGAGGCGCCGATTTCACTCGTTGGTGGGCAGCCTCATGTATGCGGCGGTAAACACCCGACCGGACGTCGCGTTTGCTACCGGGCAGCTGGCTAGGGTTGTGCAATGCCCTAATGAGGAGCAGGTAGCAGCTGGAATGAGGGTGGCCAAGTATCTTGGCCAAACACCGACCGTTGGGCTGCAATACTCGGCGGCGGCACAAAGGCGCCAAAAGGGCGCGGATGGTGTTGAACCCGGGCGTTTGTTCCTCACCGCCTACTCGGATGCTTCATATGCATCAGAACCAGAGGACATGACAAGTGTGGGAGGCTTCATATGCTGTGTTGGTGGAGGCCCAACTGCTTGGGAGAGCAAGAAGCAGGTTGACCAAGCTTTGAGCTCGGTGGAGTCCGAGTACATGGCACTCTTCCGTGCCGTACGGGAGATTGTGTGGCAGCGGCGTTTGTTGGCTGAATTGGGGGAGGAGCAGCAAGGACCTACCCCACTGTACTGTGACAGCCAGGGTGCCATTGCTCTTGCTAAGAACCCTGTGTTGCATGGACTCACGAAGCACATGAGGGTGAAGTGGCATTGGACGAGGAGCATGGTAACCGCGGGTGAAGTTGAGTTGCGCTACGTGAAGACCACGGGGCAGCCGGCTGACATGATGACCAAGAGGCTGGTGGAGCAGCAGCATTGGAAGTGTTGCAAGCTGGCTGGGATGGCTCTGAACTGAGAGAGCAACATATCCTAAGGCCAACAATCCGAGGGGGAGTTTGTTGGTGCAACCCTACGGTTTGCACTCGGCTTGTTGTCCGTGTGCGTGAATGTGTGTGTGTATGGAATGGTATGAGGGCATGGGATAATGTATATTTCATGCTTATAATTGTGTGTGAATGTTGAGTCATGATGTCGAGTGTGTGTGTCGAGTCAATAGCGAGTTATCGCTAGACGCGTGTTACGCGGTCGTTTGTGTCTCGCGCGCGGTTTCTATTTTGTCGTGCGCGGTTTCTATTTTGTCCTGTGTCGAACGTTCGGCGTGTCGCAGGTGTGTGCAGCAGACCCATCAAGAACTCAAGGATGAGTTTGTGATGAAGAGCCCGAGCCTTGGTGTCAAGCCTCAAGTGATTTCGAAGCTCGCCAAAAGGGTACACCTCAAGATATTGAAGATAGTTACATTACTTTGTGTAGTGTAACATTTCACTTGGTGTAGGCCCTAGTGAAGGGTAGTTTCGAGACCCTTCGTGGTTGTGGACAGTGTGGCACTGTTCCACATCACTGTACCTCGGCTCTTGGGGTTTGTAGGAGCTGGGAGTCATTCCCAACTCGTAACTCTTCCTATCTTGTGTTCTAAGACTATAGTGGCTGCCATAGTACCGTTCGTTCAAACCGACGCTGTGTCGTCAATTCTTTATCAAATCGTGCAATCTAAATTGCTAATTGTAGACGACGTGAAGACGCTCCAGATCCAATTTGAATCAGGTCATTTGCAGCTGTGAGCAGAACGCTATCAACGTTTGAAGCCGCTGTGCAGAAATCCGTCTGTGCTCTCTATCTTTCGTTTTAGACACATTCAAGCCTATTGTGACTATAACAATTATGCTGCGCGGGCTATCAAATTTCAACGAAATTCTCGCATCCGCGGAGAAAATCGATATCCTACGCCGACCGAGACAGGGGTCCTACTTTGGATATCGCCCTCGGGGACCGATCGAGCACGCCACGGTACACGCCGTTGTGGCGAATGCAGCTGCCACGCCGTTTAAGGGGCGCTGCTTTGCTTGCAATAGGCCGGGCCATCGCAATAGTGAAAGTCCAGAGGAGCTGAGGCGCCGCGGAGCAAAGCAGGGGAGGGAGTCTTAGAGACAGGGAAACGCCAGCAGTCAGTAGAACTTGGGCCAACTACTGACGAGACTGCATGCTCGCCCAACCTCACCAACCCTCACCGTGTCGCAGTACCGATTCACGCCATCAATCGGGCTCGGATCAATAAGGAGGGTACAGCGACGGATTGCCCAGTACTGATTCACAGGAAAATACAGGGAGCAGCAGTGAAGATTTTTTATCGACGGAGCTGCAAGTCACAGCTTAGTTAATACCGCGACCGCACGGAAGCTGCAACTGACACTTAGTCGGTGTTTACTGGAGATAGACGCACGCTTAGTCGACGGCACGTCGTTGGCTATACGGGAAAAGGTGGAGAGAGTAAAAGTCCGCTGCGGGGGAACTTTGGGTTTACACAGGAAATACTCGTGACAACATTGGATGGGCACGACATTTTACTGGGAAGTGATTGGCTGCGACGGTATAACCCACGAATCGACTGGACGACGGGTAGCTGCACTGTGCGAAGTAGCGGTAACTGGGTCGAGCTACCTCGCTGGCAGTCGCCCGAGTCTTCAACGGTCCACGTGAACGCCATCACGATGAAGCGGGCTGTCGCCGCTGGAGCTGACGTGTACGCGGTGGACATAGCACTAGTAGGAGAAACAGAGCAGCCGAGTGATTTTCAGAAACTCCTGGCAGCGGTACCGCCCGAACTACAGGAACTACTGAAATGGCACCCGGGGATTTTCCCGGATGACTTACCGGAGGGACTGCTACCTAAGCGGGCACACGATCACCGAATAGAGTTAGAATCGGGGGCACAGCCAACTGTACAGCGACAATTCAGACTGACACAGCCCAAGCTCGATGAACTGAGGAAGCAGTTAAATTGCATGTTAGAGAAAAGGTTCATTCGACCAAGCTCGTCACCATTCGCCGCACCGATACTGTTCACACCGAAAAAAGATGGAGGGTTTCGCATATGCATCGAATACAGGGCACTAAACAGGGTTACGGTCAAGTCACGATACCCCATCCCCCGCGCCGACGAACTGATATATCAACTACGAACAGCACGGGTCTTTTCGAAAATTCACTTATGAGGAGGTTACCACCAGATCAGGGTCGAGCCATCGGACTGCGCCAAGACAGCATCTAGGACTAGGTACGGGTCATTCGAGTACATCGTGATGCCTTTCGGACTGACCAACGCACCGGCGACATTTCAAATGACCATGAACGAGGCGTTTAGGCCACTCTTAGATAAATGCGTGATATTTTACCTCGACAACATCCTCGTCTACAGTCGCGACAAGCAGCAGCACTTAGCCGATCTGGAAGCACTGTTTACAATTTTAGACGAGCACCGCCTACTGACCAAGGGTTCAAAGTGCGAGTTTTTTCAGGACAGGCTAGATTTTTTTGGGCACGTTATTTCGGAGGCTGGGGTTGAGATCGACCCAAAGAAGCTGGACACGGGGAAAGCGTGGCGCCCCCCGACAAATATCACGGAGCTGCAGAGTTTTTTAGGGTTCGTTAATTACGTGCGTCGGTTTGTCCCCGACATGGCGAGGTTAACAGCCACACTGACGGATCTGCTGTGGAATGGGATCGCTTTTACGTTGGGGGAGAAAGAGCATGCTGCCTTCTCTGTCCTGAAAACTGTTCTCTGTTCACCGCCCGTACTGCGCATCGCCGACCCACACCGCTCATTCGAACTGGTTACAGATGCAAGCAACATTGCCATCGGAGCCGTACTGCTACAGGATTTCGGCAACGGCCTACAACCCATCGCATACGAGTCACGAAAATTGCATCCGCCCGAGAAAATTTACCCGATCCACGACCGCGAAATGTTCGCGATCATGCACGCATTCAAACTGTGGCGCTGTTACTTGACCGGCGCAGACGTGACAGTATGGACAGACCACAAATCACTACAGTACCTCCGCGCACAGCCCCACCTCAACCCACGACAGATTCACTGGCTCGATTTCCTAGAGTCAAACTTCCACTACAAGGTCACCTACAAAAAGGGGGCATCAAACATCGCCGACGCATTGACCCGCCCCACTGCCCAAATCTACGCCCTACTACTCGCCCAAACCAGCCCGCTACTGACAAGACTATTTACCCACTAATATCAAATGGACACATTCTTTACAGGTGGAAATTCGCAGCAGCAAAGGGGTTTTTACTACGTAAAGCCGGCACCAACCGATTCTGGGTTCCGGGCTACACGTTACTTTGGGAATTACTGCTACAGGAGGCACATGACGAAGTTACCTCAGGACATTTTGGCGTAGAGAAAACACGGCAGCAGCTGCGGCGGTATTACTACTGGCCCGAAATGCTGACCGACGTGCAACGAGACGTGCCATCGTGTCCCACCTGCCAGCTCGTGAAATCATCACGGAAGCAGCCGGCAGGACAGTTGCAGCCAATACCACCCCCAGAGCGTGCTTGGCAGCAGGTGACGATGGACTTCGTCACGGGGTTACCGGCTGGAGCAAGTGGGAACGACACGATCCCGGTCGTCGTCGATTGGCTGACGAAGATGGCACATTTCACAGCCTGCAAGAAATCAATCACAGCCGAAGAAACAGCCTGCCTCTTCATCTCCACCGTCGTTCGACTGCACGGCATACCAACAGCAATGATCAACGACCGCGACACGAAATTCACTAGCAACTTCTGCCGGAACCTGTGGCAGCAGTTCGGCACACGACTACAGTTCAGTTCTTCGTATCACCCCGAGACCGACTGACAGACAGAACGGACAAACCAGACCATGGAGCAACTCATTCGAGCTACGTGCGACAACCCGACCACATAGGAACAGCAACTGCCACTCATCGAGTTCGCGTACAACAACTCGCCCTCCGCCACGACCTAAGAGTCACCGCTTTACCTGAACTACGGACAAGACCCCACAGTATCGATGACCCCGAATCCTGATAACCTTGTGCCACGCGCACAACAGTTCGCAGAAATTTTACAAGCAGCACAGACCCGATCAGCAGACGCAATAAAAAAATCAAACATCGTCACTAAGCGCCACGCCGACCGTCACTGCCGACCTGTCACTTACCAGCCCGATGACCTCATCCTACTCGACACTAAAAACCTCCGCCTGCCCATCACCCCAAAACTCCGCCCCCAATATTGCGGGCCATTTCGCATCAGCCACATGATCACACCCATCACCGCCCACCTCCTCCTCCCTGCTGACTGGTACGTTGGCCCATTATTCCACGTCAGCCTCCTCCGCCCGTACGTACCATCCACCAGCCAACTGCCTCGCAACCGCCCCGCCAGCATGACACAACCACCAACGGAGCCAATCATCACGCCCGAGAAAATCTTGAGCCACCGAGTTCGTGACCCACGGGGAGCTCGCACACCCACCGAAGACAACTAGGTTGCCCTGGACAGAATTGAAAACCACCCCGTCCTCACCAAGTATCTGCGCAGCCGAAATTTCTGGGATGTACACACGCTTTCGTAAAAAGGGCCTCCTTTGGGGGGGGGGGGGGGTAGTGTAAGGAAAATTCCTTTTCCTTACTTCGCGTCCCTGCTCAGCGCGTACACCACTGTTCCCGCCAACAGCACCCAACAGTAAACCGTTACACTCATGACACTCGCTTCGACACTGTTCCCGCCACTGTTTACCACGCGACCCAACCTCACGGTTCGGTTGGTAACCCGCGCCCCGGACCTCCGCCTCGACGATTCCCAACCTCGGCGCTAGGTCCATCGCGCACCCCACTTTTCACACATTACCGTTACCACTATAGTTTCGCTATATATTATTCGCTCATGCCTTCGCTCATTGTACTCTTGCTTCGATAGTGCAATTTTCGCTCGCTCACTCAATTGCATTCGTACCACCAACCAATTTTGGTTTGAAGGTTTTAAGGTTTTATTAAAAGGTCGTAACCAAGACAGTACATTGCAAGGAGCAGGAATGGCAAAAAGCCAAAACTATTATAGTTTGCGCAAAAAGGTGTCAAGATACTAAGCAATTAGTTGGGCTTAGAAGCCATGGCTAGAGTAACTTAGTAGCTTAGGTTTTAGGGTTGATGGAGGTGTCGAGAGAGTTGAAGCAGGAAGAAGTGACTTCACTAAGAAAGATGAGTACAGAATATAGCAAGGAGAAGCATGGTGCACCACCTACAGCAAATTGGGATGTGCTACACTCTACACTGCAGACAATTATAAAGAACATATATATATATAGTTCAACACACCCCCTAATTGATTGCAGTGAGAACCATGTACAGAACACCCCCTGAAGTGGTACACCCTGCAGGGCGCAACAGAAGAAGAGGCGAAGTGAGGAGGAGGAGGAGGAGGGACTGTGAGAGGAGTGGAGATAGGAGGCGACAGGTGAAGCCGCAGTCACACGGGCAACAGGAGCGGCGCGCACAGTGGCTACCGAGCGCACGAGGGCACCGGACTACGAGAGTATCTGGCTCCGCGGCTACGATGAGCGGCAGGAGCAACGGACCCACAGGCGACTGGCAAAGCAGGCTCGCTGGGCTACCGAGAGCATGAGGGCTCCGGACTACTGGCGCTGCTGACGACACGACGGCGACCTTCGCTCTACCTCCCCTAACAGTCCCACACCCCCTTCTCACACACCCCCTTGCTGCACCCCTGTCTCCACTCCCACGACACCCCCTTAGCTCCACTCCCCTCGGCTCCCACACATCCACCCCCCTTCAGCGGCAGCTGCAGCAGTGGGAGACGAAGAAGGAGGAGGAGGAGGGGAAGGGTGGCACCCACACTCATCACCCCCACACCCGCCACCCCCATACCCTCCCCCCACGGCTGCACAGGGTCCAGGAGCGGCGTCGCGGGCAGCTGCAGGGTCGGCTGCTGCAGGGGCGGCTGCTGCAGGGGCGGCTGCTCCAGGGGCCAGGGGCGGCTCCTGCAGTGGCGGCTGCTCCAATGGCCAGGGGCGGCTGCTGCAGGGGCGGCTGCTCCAGGGGCCAGGGGCGGCTCCTGCAGTGGCGGCTGCTCTAGTGGCCAGGGGCGGCTGCTGCAGGGGCGGCTGCTCCAGGGGCCAGGGGCGGCTGCAGGTGCGGCTGCTCCAGGGACCAGGGGCGGCTGCTGCAGTGGCGGCTGCTCCAGGGGCCAGGGGCGGTTGCTGCAGGGGCGGCTGCTCCAGGGGCGGCTGCTCCAAGGGCCAGGGGCGGCTGCTCCAGGGGCGGCGTCGCTGGTGCAAGGCAGGCCCGCGCGCTGTTGCAAAGCAGGCGCGGGCGCAGGAGAGGCAGAGGCGGCGGCCAGGGGGGGGTGCGCCGCGACGAGCAGGGACAGCGCCCAGGGGGCGCCGCGACGAGCAGGGGCGGCGCCCCAGGGGCGACGCCGCGCGCGGGTCCCGCAGGGGCGTCGCGGCGAGCAGGGCAACGCCGCGCGGGTCCCGCAGGGGCGTCGCGACGAGCAGGAGCGGCGACGCACGGGTCCCGCAGGGGCGTCGCGACGAGCAGGAGCAGCGCCTCGCAGGGCGCCGCGAAGGGCAGGGTACGGGCGGGCAGAACAGGCCCGCGCGCGGACGTGGGGCAGGCGCACAGGCGGCGTGAGAGCAGGCCGCGCGCGGGGCAGGAAGACGCCGCGCGCCCGGGGCGCACGGCGGGCAGAAAACCGCCGTGCGCCCCGAGCACACGGCGGGCAGAAAATCGCCGTGCGCCCGCCGCGCGCCCGAGGCGCGCGGCAGGATGACATGCAGCGGAAGCAGACTGGTGGGCCCGTTAAGGAAGGCAGCAGGAAGGTGCCTGCTCTGAATACCATGTCAAGATACTAAGCAATTAGTTGGGCTTAGAAGCCATGGCTAGAGTAACTTAGTAGCTTAGGTTTTAGGGTTGAAGGAGGTGTCGAGAGAGTTGAAGCAGGAAGAAGTGACTTCACTAAGAAAGATGAGTACAAAATATAGCAAGGAGAAGCATGGTGCACCACCTACAGCAAATTGGGATGTGCTACACTCTACACTGCAGACAATTATAAAGAACATATATAAATATAGTTCAACAAAAGGCGCTACCAGTCCAGCCGCAGCCAGTAAGAAGAAACTGATCCCTCCCACCTTGCAATGAGAAGGCAAAGATAATCATGGGGGGCGGAAGCAATTGTTCAGCAGCCAGGCCTTCCAGAGCGATTCGTGAATGCGAGAAAAACTCGAGTCATCAAACATGAGCAACCTTTTTTATGTACCAAGCTTGATTCTAGCGCGGACCAGGTGTTGGCATTTCGCATATTGAGATAGGCAGTAGAAGAAGAAAATCATGCACGCCGAGATGAATAATGCGAGCACTTGATGCAGAGCGTCGATCGTAGAGAAAGACTCCTCGTTATAACGATAGGCACAACGAGCATTCCAGATAAACTTAGCAGAGGCGCCAATGAGCATGCTCCAAGGAGCGACCTGGCTTGCCGGAGAGACAAGGGGAAAGAGAGCTTGGTCTGTCTCAATACGCTGCCCAAGATGTCGCAGGGCCACTTGTTGGACCGCCGATAAGATGGCGGCAGCGTTCCCACATTCAAAGAAGATAAGTGGAAGGGATTCCGAGGGGGTAGCTGGGCAGCGGGGGCAGGCGCTGCCAGACGACGCAAACCGAAAGCGGGAACCAGAAGGGAGTGATCGGGTGTAAAGTTGGTAGAGTAGATCCCGTTGTCGGCTCGGCTGCTCTTTGAGGAAGGTGTGGAGGAGGCCCGGGAGAGATGGAAGGGGATTCTGAAGACAATCGTTCCAGCCTTGCAGATGCGTTGTGGGTCGGGAGGTGTAGAGGAGGCGGTAAATATCGGCAAGCGACGTAGAGCCGTGTTGGATGATTGAGAGACGTGCGCCGAGACCTGCTCCGGAACAGAAGGTGCCAGCTACTTATCGAGCTTGGACGAGCACTGGGATGACGTCCGCGATCGGCAGCACAACTTGATCCTTGGGTAGCGCATCGACACGGCGACCGTCGGGGACGTCGAACGAGTGGAAGCACGCTGAGCTGGCGGAGGGGTGGAACATGACCTGGAAGACCTGAGGGGTCGTGCCAAGAAGAGGAGAGGCCAAAACGGCCCAGTCCCCACTCTATAGGAGATCAGAGTTAGAAAGGAAGGTTTGGATGATAGGCCACCACTCCTCTGGAATAGCTGAGCAAGTAGCAGCAAACGCGGGGAGTGAGTTTCTATCTTTAATGAAACAAGCCCCTCCTCACGTTTTGATATGATGTGCATGCGTTACATTCAGCGAAGTTAAAGGTGGCTGTAAACCCCCATTCAATAGTGTAAGGACCCGTGATTCAAGGTTTGAGGGTCTCACTGTTATGGTTTTTTTTACAGCCGGACGAACAAACAGACACATTTGTGTACGTGACTAGATCGGACGCATGATAATACAATGTACTTGTAATAGCATTCTACAGTATCTGCTTTTGTTCGTCGTATCCAAGTCAGTTCCGGAAGCATTCACGTATATTTGTGGTATGTAACGAAATTATTTGAGAGGGTAACACTGTACGCTAAAGGAGCTGACTTTACCGAGGTCGCATTCAATGTTGCGATAAGAAATTGATCGTAGTCAGGAACACCTCATGAAGGGTCGCAACAGTAAGACTGTTATTAGTTGCAACGTTTCATACTCCTCGTGATCCTATAATGAGCTTGTATTACCTTTCTATACTTAATCTCTCCTGCCCTCACATACTAGGGCAAGGTGGTTCAACACTTGTTATTAATCGCTTCCGCAATGACAACACTTGCCCTCACCTTTCTCAGCCCAACAACCTCAATAGCAGAGCGAGTGAAAATGTTTGAGATAATATAATCATGCAGAAACAGCACTATGAATACGAGAACAGGGGGATACCAATGAATCTGTTGTTCAGGATCCGTCACTTCGAGAGCTTACGACGAACTCATTACTCAACTAAACGCAAATCCGCTCAGTAGGATGTTGCGCCTAAGCCTTAGCTGCCATCTCCAATTTGAATCACCTAAAAAGATGATATAGAGAGTGAGAACCATATGAAAACGTCCAGCAGCTGCATGACTAGAATGGTGGAGGAAGTACAAACATTAGAGCATAGGAAGTTGGAGTTGGGGACTCCAAGAGAACCATGAGAGGGAAGGGGTTCTCCAAGAGCTAGGGAAGGATGGTAGGAACCTTCCCAGCAGCAAGGATGCGACCCTCATCATGAGGTCCTTGAGGTGTCACATGCAAAATCCAATCTAGTTGGATTTTGCCTAGGTGTTTCAACATTTGCAACCCATGCTAGAAACTTCTAGCCACCCCAATCCAAAAGTCAAAGTTGCCTTCCTAACCACCCAACCAAAGATCCCTTTATAGTCATGTCCCAACTAACCACCCAAATTAGATATAACCCCAAAAGGTAATAAAAAATCCAAATCTTGGAAATCTTGTAACTTGGGCGATCGTGGTCGGAATAAGGCGATCTTGGTGTCGTTGGAAAGCTCTGGATTTCTCCTGCATGATGAAGCATTTAAACTTGGAGAAAAACACAGAGATGATAATATCCAACAGCCATGCACAATGACATACGCTCATGCAAATCATGCAAGCACAAATAGCACGAGCACTCGGCAGGACGTTAGGATGACATGCACTCAGAATAACGTGCATCCAACAAACTCCCCCTCAGACTAATGGACTGCATGCATACACACTCACACAAATGCAAACTCTCATGCACACAATCACACATGCACTCATGACACTGCTGCCCACACTAGTGCAATGCCATGCCGCACATCTTAGCACACTTCCAATGTGCGCTCTCGGGAAGTCTTTTAGTGAGAAAATCTGCCGCCTTGAACACTGGTGGTGATCCAGGCGGCCGCTTCACCTTGTAGAGCCATCGGTCACTGACGACGTTCGTCCCAGGTGGTGGGACTACGTCGACGTAAGTGCCTGTAGACCTATAAGATGCCATCTCTGCCTCCTCAGCTGCTATCCAGTACGAGGCCCAGGGTCCCGAGACCGCCTCAGCATGATTGCGAGGGATCGGGATGTCAAGAGCGTCTGGATCCCCCTCGGGGGTAAGCAGCATGGCTGTGAGGATCTGGGATCGAGCTCAAAAAAGAGAATGTGAATTGAATTGATCACCTGGGTACAACACGAGGCTATATATAGGCTCGACACAAGGCCCCGTAACCAGGTGTTACGCGAAGGTTCCGCGGGTCGCGAAGCGTCCCGAACAGATCCTTCCCGAATTCGGTAGAAGGCAATTCGGTGGCAACCGAAAAGCCAGAATTCGGTGCACGCAACCTAGCTCGGTGCTATAACTATAATAAAATATAGGAAAGCACCTAGCCTAGGAAATCAAGCAATTCATGCATGCATATAATTTTCCTATGCTAGAAATAGCATAATAAAGTAAAGGCAAGCAAGCATAGCTGGCATAAGCCGTCGTACTCTCACACGTCCCCCCCTCAAAGCAGGGTGGCGTGAGATACACCCTGCTTGACAAGATAGTCCTTGAGAGCACGGCGTGCGTTGCCCATATCAGCTTCTGCAACCCAACTGTCCTCAGTGGGGTCGTATCCCTTCCAGCGTATCAGGAACTCGAGGGTCCTGCCGCCGCGGCGCCGATGAGAGAGGACGCGCTCAATCTCGTACTCGGTTTCGTCCTGCACAAGAACAGGTGGAGGTGGCGGTAGCTGCCGTCCCTGGAACTGTTGGTTGGGGTCCTTGTAGGGTTTCAGTAGCTGCACATGGAAAGCATTGTGAAGCTTCCACGCATCTGGTAAGCGCAAGCGGAATGTAACTGGTGTCACCTGTGCCTCAACGAGAAAAGGACCACAGAAGCGAGGCCGGAGTTTGGATGGGAGGTGAGACAGGTTCAAGTTGCGCGTGTCAAGAAGCACCTGATCTCCGACTGCTACTGAGTGATCACGTCGCTGACGATCGGCATACTGCTTCTGGGAGGTCTGCATCGTGGTGAGTCGTCGCTGAGTCTTCTCCCATAGCTGCTGCATGGTGGTGACGAAGTCATGTGCGGCTTGGACGTGTGCCGGTGTGGTAGGCTGCTGTGGTGTGAGTGGTTCCCGTCCGTAACACAGGAAGAAAGGAGTTTTCCCTGTGGCCGCATGTGACGCGTTGTTGTAAGCGAACTCTAGGGTCGGTAACTGTGTGTCCCAGTGGCTGACGTCGTCCTTGCAAGCTGTGCGCAGTAACTGTTCAACCACTTGATTGAGTCGCTCTGTCTGTCCGTTAGTCTGTGGGTGGTATGCTGAGGACATCGCAAGTTTAGTCCCCAATAATCCCATGAGCTCCTTCCAAAACTTACTGGTGAATTTTGGGTCTCTGTCTGAGATGAGTGTAGTGGGGATGCCGTGGATGGTGATGATGCGGTCGAAGAAGAGGCGAGCAGTTGCTTCTGCTGTGGCGGTGGCGTTGGTCGGTAGGAAGTGCCCCATTTTGGAGAACTTATCGATGACTACGAGGATGGAATCATGTCCCCGTGAGGTCGAGGGAAGTCCTGTGATGAAGTCGAGACTAACGACCTGCCATGGCTGCTCCGGTACGGGTAGAGGCTGAAGTAACCCTGCTTTCTTCTGCTTGCTGCTCTTCATCCGCTGGCACGTGTCGCAGGAGGTGACGAACTGCTGCACATCTGCTGCCATCCGGGGCCAGTAGTAATACTTCGCTATTCCCGCTAATGTCTTGTTGCTCCCGAAATGTCCCGCGTATGGTACGTCGTGGAACTCCTCCAATAGGATCTGCCGTAGCGGGGCGTAATTCGGTACCCAAATCTTTCCTGAACCCTTCCTTACCGCTAGGTCTTTCTCCCACTGTAACAGTTTCTGTTTCTTTGCCGTTGCTATCTCGCCGTCCACGGAGTACCCATGTTGGAATAGACCCTTGAGCAGAGGGTTCATCCCGTCGAGTTGGATGCCTGCTACATGACCTGGGCGGCTCAACGCGTCTGCTTTGTTGTGTAGCCCGGGCTTGTAGATGATGTCGTAGTGGAAGTGGGTCTCCAAGAAATCCACCCACCGTACCTGTCGTCGTGAGAGCGTAGGCTGCGACTTCAGGTATTTGAGGCTGCAGTGGTCAGTATAGACTGTGGTCTTGGCTCCCTTGAGGTAACACCTCCACGCCTTGAAGGCTACGACTATAGCTAGGGCTTCCTTGTCGTGGATGGGGTAGTTTAGTTCTGCTCCGTGCAGTTTCTTACTGAGGTAGGCGATAGGCTGTAAACCGTTCCCGTGATCCTGCATCAGTACTGCTCCGACTGCCTGGTCACTAGCGTCTGCTTCAACTACGTAGTCCTTCTCGGGTCTGGTAGGATGAGTACTGGGGCTGTGGTCAGTGCTGTCTGTAGCTGTTCCATGGCTTGCTGATGCGGAGTATCCCATTTGAAGGGCGTATCCTTTTTCAGTAGGTCGGTCAGTGGCGCTGCAATCTTAGCGTACTGTGGCACGAACCTGTTGTAGTAGTTGGCGAATCCTAGGAACTGCTGCAACTCCTTCACGTTCTCCGGAACTTTCCACTTCTTGACGGCTTCGATCTTCCGCGGGTCCACGTGTACGCCCTCGGCACTCACCATGTGCCCGAGAAACTGCACCTTCTTCAAGGCGAAGTCGCTCTTCGACAGCTTCACGTAGAACTTGTTTTTCCGCAGGATCTCGAACACCTTCCGCAGATGCTCCACGTGCTCCTTCATGTTCTTGGAGTAGATGAGGATATCGTCCAGGTACACCACTACGCACTCGTCCAGCAGGGGCCGTAGAATATGGTTCATTTCCGCCTGGAACGTTGCTGGTGCGTTGCAGAGTCCGAACGGCATCACCAAGTATTCATAGGAGCTGTATCGAGTACGGAACGCCGTCTTGTGGATCGAGTTGTCCGCCATCTTGATCTGCCAGTAATCGGACCGTAGGTCCAGCTTCGAGAAGACTGTTGCACCACGCAGTTGGTCCAGTAAGTCGTCGATGCGCGGTATGGGGTATTTGTTTTTAACTGTCTGTTTGTTCAGTGCGCGGTAGTCGATGCACATCCGTAAGCTGCCGTCTGGTTTTGGAGTGAAGAGAACTGGTGCACCGTAGGGAGAGGTGGATGGGCGGATCAGTTGTCTGTCCAGTAGATACTCTATCTGTTTCTTCATGTCTGTTAGTTCGGTCGGACTCAATCGGTATGGTGCACGTGAGACGGGTTTCGCACCTGGTTCCTCCACGATCTCATGCTCGTGGGTGCGTGCTGGAGGTACGCCTGCAGGTAGGTCGTCGGGCATTATATCTTTGTACTGCTCCAAGACCTCCTTCACTGCTGCAGGGAGCTCGGAACTCGGCTTCTCCTCCTCTGCTGCTGCCATGACCAGTGCTAGGTAACCCGTTCACTGTCTGTTCGAACCGTGCCAGTGTCGTCTCAGGTACGTCCCTTGTATCCATCCAGCTTCGTAGTGCTATCCGCTTCCCGTTGTTGTAGATGCACACCTTGCTGTTGATCCAATCGATCTCGAAGTTGAACCGCTTCAGAAAATCTCGCCCCAAGATAAAATCTAACCCTTTGATGTTGGTGACTGGTAGCTTCGGCTTCCACCTCAACGCACCTATATGCAGCTGCAGTGATGCTTCGCCGTGGATAGGAAGTTTCGTACCGTCCACCATGGTTGCTGAAAACTGGGTCTCCTCCGCCTTCTCTCCAATTTTCTCCAATGCTCCGCGGTCACACACCGAGTGAGATGCACCGCTGTCCACCAGTGCCTGGAGGCGTCGTCCATTGCATAACACCTCGAGGAGTAGTGGTTTCTGCTGCGCTGAGTAGCCAAAGAGGGTCTCATTAATAGGATCATAGGGTACATCAAACTTAATACCTTCCCTTTTTCCTATACCCGACTCAGCACTTTCCAACTTCACCTGGGGGGTGGGAGGATTTTTCCGAGGCTTGTATATTTTCTCCTGAGCCTGGATGCCTCCTCTAAGCCTTGGCAGCTGTGTACGCTTCACCTGTGGGCAACGGGGAGCCTTAACACTGTGATGCGGGGAGAGAATATTAACTCCACGGAACGCACGACTTTTTTCTACGCTCCGTAGTACTTTGCCCAACTTCTCAGGTACCTGAATGATTTCTAAAGGCTTTTTTCTTAGGCTCTAATCCTCCCCTGATTTTTTCAAAGGCTTGAAAACCACGAGAAGCAATATTCTTCGTTAGAGTATCTTTATAGGATACTTTTAACGAATTCTTACTTTCGTGGGTGTTCGGCTGGAGTTTCCCGGTCGGTGCAGAGTCTTTTTTCGCGGAGCCTCCATTCGCCTCGGCGATTTCCCCTGATGCCGGCCGGTCATGACGTTTTTGATTCGCGCCATCATTTTCTCCTTTTTTCGCCCGCTCCGAAGTCGCCACGTCGTCGCCTTTTCCTGCTTTTCGGATCTTTACGCGATCGCCAGGTCGATCCGCGGCTACTGGCGATTCCCGTTTTTTGACTTCGGGGGTGCTCCACTGTTTCCGTCCCGGAGTGCCGCACGTGCTTTCTTCATTTTGTAGCACGACAAAAACTGATGCCCTGCTGCGCCGCAAAATTCGCATTTTGTCGGTTGCTGCTTCGCGTCGTATTTGTCAATATCCATCGGTTCGGCGAACGTGGGGGGTGCCGATCGCTCCGTGCCGAATGTACGGTTCGGCGTGAAGCGTCGTGTTTCGGGTTGACCTCGAGTCAGCGCGTCGTATCGCTCGGCAGCATGCACGATGTCCCTGTAGCTGTTGTAATTCGCCGCAATCACCTGCCGCCGAATCTCCATTTTTAACCCTTCGGTGTACGCCTGGATTTTTTTGCCTTCGGTCAGGTCGGTGATGCGGTTGAACAGTAACTCCATCTGCTGCGTGTACTGTGCTACACTACTGTATTGCTTGTGTCGGTGTATCTGCTGCCGCGCCATGTAGGTCGTATTAATTGGTTCGAAACGCTCGATTAAATCTGCCCGAAATTGCTGCCATGTTTTCTCCCCGCGGGCTACCTCGGTGTAGTAAATCCATTCGAGAGCCGGTCCACGTAACAGTGTCGCTGCGAGCCGAATCCTTGCTGCGTCGTGTTGCGGGGTCGAACAGCCAATGGCCTCGAAGTAAATTTCGAGGGTGGCCACAAATCGCCGGACGTCGGATCCCTTCGCGCTTGGATCGAACGCCTCAGGGAGCCTCGGTCGTGCTGCTTCGAGGTTCGGCGACAGTGGTGCCATCGGTCCGTGAAATGTCGGTGTCGCCACTGCTGCTGGAGTTGTCGGTGCTGCAGTCGCTGTGGTCGCTGCTGCTGCGGTGGCGAACCCTGGTTGGCTTGTCAGAAAAGCCTCGAGTCGACGAAGCGTCGCCTGCGTCTGCTCCATGTCGGTGCGGAGGCTCGCGATGTCGCTCGTGGTCGCGTAGTTGTCGCCTTGGCCTTCCATGCCTGACATCAACGCGTCCGAAAAACCGAATCGAGGGGGAGCGAAAAACACGGAACCGGTTTTACGTACCCGAAATCGATGTTTAACTGCGTCGCCCCCGCGGTTTTTTTAAGACTGGTTTGTAGCGGTCGAAAGAACTTCGCGTGTAAACGGGCTCTGATTACCAAGTGTGAGGATCTAGGATCGAGCTCAGAAAAGAGAATGTGAATTGAATTGAATGATCACCTGGGTACAACACGAGGCTATATATAGGCTCGACACAAGGCCCCATAACCAGGTGTTACGCGAAGGTTCCGCGGGTCGCGAAGCGTCCCGAACAGATCCTTCCGAATTCGGTAGAAGGCAATTCGGTGGCAACCGAAAAGCCAGAATTCGGTGCACGCAACCTAGCTCGATGCTATAACTATAATAAAATATAGGAAAGCACCTAGCCTAGGAAATCAAG
Source organism: Closterium sp. Naga37s-1 (assembly GCA_947471745.1). Lineage (NCBI taxonomy): Eukaryota > Viridiplantae > Streptophyta > Zygnematophyceae > Desmidiales > Closteriaceae > Closterium > Closterium sp. Naga37s-1. The sequence goes on from CANJKZ010000006.1 coordinate 2,658,897, forward strand.
CAATTCATGCATGCATATAATTTTCCTATGCTAGAAATAGCATAATAAAGTAAAGGCAAGCAAGCATAGCTGGCATAAGCCGTCGTACTCTCACAATGGCGCAGAGATGAGGAACAGCAGCCGCAAGGAAACCAAGCTCAAACTGCCTGTCCTCTAGAACCTCCAGGGGAAAGACAGGAGCACCCCCAGAGGACGGAGAACGAGCAGGGCCACTCACCAAGTGAGCAGCGTAGTGAAGGCGGTGGGAAGAGGCAAAGCCAGCGACAGTGGTAACAAGTGCTGAGACAGACGACAGGGGTGCAGTCGGGTGAGTGACCAACGCGGACAAAACACGGGAGATGACAGGACGGGAGGCACGAAGGTAGTCGGACAACGGGTCGTGAAGCACAGTGAGGGACGACTCAGGAGGCTGTGGAAGGACAGGAGGAGGTGGAACACGAGAGCGAAGAACAAGGTGGAACGGACCGTCTGCAAGGTAACGGGACCGACGACGCTCTGGGGACACAGCACGCGACTACCCTCTCCTGCTGCGACTGCAGCTGCACCCGCTGCTGCGACCGGGACTCCTGTGCTACCCTCTCCTGCTGCGGCCGTGACTCCTCCTCTACTCTCTCCTGCTGGGTTTGTAACTGCACCTGCTGCTGCGGGTGGGACTGCTGCTCTACCCTCTCCTGGTGCGGCCGTGACTGGTCCTCTACTCTCTCCTGCTGTGTCTGTAACTGCACCTGCTGCTGCGGGCGGGACTCATGCTCTACCCTCTCCTGGTGCGGTCGTGACTCCTCCTCTACCCTCTCCTGCTGCGGCTGTGACTCCTCCTCTACTCTCTCCAGCTGCTGCTGCGGCTGCTGCTGCTGCTGCTGCTGCTGCTCCTGCTGCTGTGCCCTCTCAAACCGCTCACGCTCCTCCCTCTCCAACCTGAGGAGACGCTGCTCACGGGTCAGGAAACGTACAGCACGCGGTGTAGGCGCAACAGTGCTAGTGCCTCCAGCTCCAGCACCCCCCGAACCAGCACCTCCACCACCGACACCCCCGGGGCCTCCAGTACCTCCCGCACGAACACCCCCAGGCTCCGCAGCAACCGGCCGCAGAGAAGAACGAGGAGGAAATTGCGGGACGGACGGGAAGCCAGTTGAGTCGAGGCTGCCGTGTCCTCCACAGGAGTGACCTCCACGCCCACAACCCCTGCACCCCCAGAGCCGACACCACCAGCTCCTGCAACCCCAGTGCCCTCACCCTCCGCAAGTGCACCTCCCGCACCCCCAGACACGACAGGGACTGGACGCTGCGGGGGGGAAGACTGCGGAGTGACGTGCGATACACCTGACGGGGCAGGACGCGAGGGGGGGGGGGGGCTACCGGGGCGACCGGTGGGGGCTCAAGGGTGAGGAACAGCAGGGGGGAAAAGACCTCAGTACCTCGGTGGGGGCGACTCCTGTAGTAACAGACAGACTCGTCGAACGTGACGTCCTGAGAAGCGAAGAACTGGTAGGTGACCGGGTCGTAGAACACCCAGCCAGAGGCGTCCAACGGGAAGCCAAGAAAGACGCAGGCACGAGTGTGCGGAGACAACTTGTTCGCGCCAGGGGCGCGAACATGAGCCAGAGAACCCCAGACACGGAAGTCAGCTGCTACGCCCGGAGAACCTTTCCAAAGGGAGACCGGCGTCACCCGTGGCCGTGCGTCACTGAGCCACAGGTTCAGCTGGTGCGCGGCGTAGCGGACTGCCTGAGGCCACAAGAACTGGGGGGCACCGGCATGGCACATAGAGGTCCAGGCAACCTCCATGACCAGGCTGATGCGTCGCTCGGCTACCCCGTTCTGCTGCGGTGAGGCTGGTAGCGTGTAAGACTGGATGATCCCCCGACCCTGACGGAACGTCTCCAGGCGAGTGGAAGAAAACTCACCACCACGATCCGAGTGTAGGCAAAGCCCACACAGGCCCTGGGCGCCACCCCACGCTAGTAGCCACGGCTCGAGGACGGTAGGCACGTTGACCTTCCGTCGCAAGGGGAAAACCGTGGTGTAGCGGGAGTAGTCGTCCACCACAATCAGGAAGTAGCGCTCCTGACGTGGCCCAAGGACCGGGGAGGGGCCCCAGACGTCCAAGTGCAGGGTCTGGAAGGGAGCCGTGGTGGGGGGGAACGAGGAGGAGTGAGGGGCAGCGCGCTGCCGACCCTCGACGCAAGGAGTGCACAGCGGCGCGGGCGAGCGGGGAAGCAGTGCAAGCGACTCTGGGAGACCTGAGACCAGACGGTAACGTGCCATCCTACTGAGACGCGGAAACGACGGGTGACCTAAACGGTGGTGCCAGAGGACCGACGGGTGGGTGAGGGACCGACAGTCACACGACACAGCAGCTACCTGACCTGACCTGACCTGACCTGACCAAGTGTGGTGGGACCTAGTGTGTAGTGAGTACAGACCAGAGCCCGGCTCCCTGTGAAAAGTGGCCAGAGGGGCCCCAGTGGTACCGACTGTGCAGGAGGCAACAGGCTCGTCGACTGGGAAAGTAGTGACTACACTTAAGTCGTGGAGGTGACTGACACCCACCAGGTTCCTGGAGAACGAGGGGGTGTAGTAACCTGTGAGGAACCCAGAGGGAGCCGCCGGACACGGGAGAGTGGTGGTGCTGCGGGCAACTACAGGTCCCACAGAGGGGTCAGCCAAGGTGACAGTGACTGGAGAGCGCAGTGGTGTGAGGTCAGTACAGTCGCGAAAGAAACAGCTGGACGCTCCAGAGTCTAGGGTGAAGGAAAGCTGTGCAGTCTGTGAGGTCGCACCCGAGCCAGCTACAAAGGCTGGTAGACTAGTGGTAGCTGCAGCTCCTACACAAAGACCCTCAGAGGCGCCTGGACTGGAAACAACACACGCACCAAGACTGGAAACACATGTCTCTACTCGTGCAGTCGGGAACGGTCCTAGACCAGGTAGGTGAGACTCAACTGGTGCAGCAGTGCGCTGGCGAAGTCGCGAGGGCCAGTGCGGTGTAATTGCGTGAGGACCGAAACGCTCACGGTGGAGGTCGTCGAGTCGACGGTAGCAGCTGGACGCAGAGTGGTCAGGACTCCAACAGGTGGTGCCAGCACCAGGGCCTGTCAGGGCCCGGTACCCGCAGGGGCCGACGTCTCACCCACTGCTAGCTGAGCCACTGCTGGGGGCTCCTCCCTTTGGACCCGCAGGTCCCCACTGTCGGGAGTGCTGTGGCTGGCCTTGCTGCTGTAGAACTCTAGTACACGCCATATGAGCCTATGCTGCTGCTGGTTCTGCTGGGGGCAGCCTAAGCTGCTGCTGGTTCTGCTGGGGGCAGCCTAAGTTGCTGCTGGTGCACTGGGGGCAGCCTAAGCTGCTGATGGTGCGCTGGCGGTAGCCTAAGCTGCTGCTCGAGCGCTGGGGCAGCCTATGCTGCTTCTGGTTTTGCTGGGGGCAGCCCTGACTGGTACAGGTGGGACAGCGGGTGCGGTTCGGTGCGGTTTTGTGCAATTCAGTGCGGTTCTGCGCGGTTCTGTGCGGTTCTGTGCAGTTCTGCGGGGTGGAGAGTACCGGGTGGGGCAGCTGATTCTGGGTGAGGTGACTGGAACAGGTGGGGCAGCAGCTCTGGCTGGAACGGGTGGGGCAGCGGGTGCGGTTCTGTGCAGTTCTGTGCAGTTCAGTGCGGTTCTGCGTTGTTCTGTGCGGTTCTGTGCGGTTCTGCGGGGTGGAGAGTACCGGGTGGGGCGGCTGATTCCAGGTGAGGTGACTGGAACGGGTGGGGCAGCAGCTCTGGCTGGAACGGGTGGGGCAGCGGGTGCGGTTCTGTGCGGTTCTGTGCAGTTCAGTGCGGTTCTGCGTGGTTCTGTGCGGTTCTGTGCGGTTCTGCGGGGTGGAGAGTACCCGGTGGGGCGGCTGATTCTGGGTGAGGTGACTGGAACGGGTGGGGCAGCAGCTCTGGCTGGAACGGGTGGGGCAGCGAGTGCGGTTCTGTGCGGTTCTGTGCAGTCCAGTGCGGTTCTGCGCGGTTCTGTGCGGTTCTGTGCGGTCTGCGGGGTGGAGAGTACCGGGTGGGGAGGCTGATTTCGGGTGAGGTGACTAGAACGGGTGGGACAGCAGCTCTGGCTGGAACGGGTGGGGCAGCGGGTGCGATTCTGTGCGGTTCTGTGCAGTTCAGTGCGGTTCTGCGCGGTTCTGTGCGGTTCTGTGCGGTTCTGCGGGGTGGAGAGTACCGGGTGGGGAGGCTGATTTCGGGTGAGGTGACTAGAACGGGTGGGGCAGCAGCTCTGGCTGGAACGGGTGGGGCAGCGGGTGCGGTTCTGTGCGGTTCTGTGCAGTTCAGTCCGATTTCTGGTGTGGCGGCGGATTTCTGCGCGTGGGGCGGCAGATCGCGGGTGAGGCGACGGCTAACAGACCGGGCGGCGGGTAAGGCAGCGGATGGGGCCGCGTCTAATGGGTGGGGCGGCGGTTATGACGGTGGGAAACAGGTGGGGCGACGGGTCGCTCGTGCGCGCGGCTGCTGCTGTGCGTGCGTGCGACTAACTACGGGGCCGCGGGGCCCGCTAGCGAAGGAGCCTCGGGGCCCACGAACGAAGGGCCGCGGGGCCCGCTAATGAAGGGCCGCGGGGCCCGCTAACAAACAGCAGCGACGGGTGACGGGCGACGGGAAAAAAAAAGGAAACGGCCACGATCGACGGGGGGAAACGGGCGACGGGCGACTGGCGACGGGGGGGGGGGGGGGGGGTCTACAGGCGACGGGGCTAAGGTAAGCGCGCTACGGGCGGTCTAGGACGGGGCGCGACTAGGTGGGCCCATGATAGTCGAGTGATTTTTTCCTAAGGGGAAAATCTCGCTAGGGTTAACCTAGCTCTATACCATGTCACAATGTAAAATTTACTAAAACAGAAAGTACAAACAAGATATATGCAAAACCTAGCCCTAGTGCAAGTAGAAAATAACATAAGGGAGAACACCTAGACTAGAACTACACAAACTATAGAATGATAGTTTGACACCTCCCCTTGTTGTCGCCTTGCCTGGGCTGACCCCGACGTCGGCCTCCGGTGATGAGGGAAGACGCGGGACGTCACCTGTGGCACCGGCCCCGAGCATCGCCGGTGGCCGACGTGATGCTGTGCAAGTCGGCGTGGGAGCGAAGCTGACACCGACTGGGAGGCAGCAGGTGGTGCAGCCGGCCTTGGTGAAGCCGGTGAAGGAGACGCCTGCAGAACAGCAGCTGACAAGGGAGCAGGCAGCAACGACGCCGACCAAGGAGCAGTCGGCGACCGGGCAGTCGGCTAGGACGCCGACTGAGGTGCAGCAGGACGCCGAGGAGGTGCAGCAGGACGCCGAGGATAGCGACGAAGGCGACGATGGAGGGAACGCCGAGGAGGCCCAGCCGGGACCACGGCGTACAGGCCGACTTCGGAGGCCGCCCGACTTCTTCGTCCCCGCTGCCTTCACCACGGTGTACGACGTGGACGACGATGAACTGCTGTACGATGACGCCGGGGAGGATGAGGAGTTTCCGGAGCTCGACCCCGACATACTAGCCGACCCCGAGCACCTAGGACATCTTGACGATGACGGTGAAGGAGGCGTTGGCAAGCTGGAAGGGCCCGGCGGTGAAGGCCGCCATGGAGGAGGAGATCCGCAGCCTCCTCAACATGGGCACGTAGGAGCTGGTTGAACGCCCGCCAGGAGTGAACATCATGAAGAACCGGTGGGTGTTGACGACGAAGTACCACATCGACGACACCGTCGAGCGAGAGAAGGCGAGGCTGGTCGTGAAGGGCTTCACGCAGGTGTACGGCGCCGACTACGATGAGACGTTCGCGCCGGTGGGCAGCTACGTCACGCTGAGGATCTTCCTCAGCATCGTCGCCGTGCTCAACCTCAACCTGATGCAGCTCGACGTCAAGAATGCCTTCCTGCAGAGCAAGCTCGACCGGGTGCTCTACATGTCCCAGCCGGACTACTTCAACGACGGAACCAGCCAAGTGTGCAAGCTGCTGAAGAGCCTGTACGGCCTGAAGCAGTCGCCGCTGTTGTGGTACTTGGCGCTCAACGACGTGCTGGTCGGCGCCGTGTGGAAGAAGAGCCAGGTCGACAAGGCTCTGTACTTCAAGGTCGGTGACGACGGAGTGGCCTGCTGGGTGCTGGTCTACGTCGACGACCTGCTCGCCGCCAGCAGTAGTGCCGCGATGCTGAAGGAGCTGCTGCAAGCCGCCTTCGAGCTGCGCGAGATCTCGCCGGTGCAGAAGTACCTCGGGCTGGAGATCGTGCGCGACAGGTCAAAGGGGAAGCTGTGGCTGCACCAGCAGGACTACGCCGACAAGCTGCGTAGGCACTTCATCGACGAGGAGCAGACCGGCCGCACCCCGAAGACGCCGGTCTCGGTCGACGCCTACACCGAGCTCACCTTCAACGACGAGGAGGCGCAGGAACGCCAGGAGGAGGAGTACCGGCAGAAGGTCGGCTTGCTGTAGTTCGCGGCGACGACGACGAGGCAGGACATCGCCTTCGCCTGCAGCAAGCTGGGAAGCGGCCTCACGGTGAGGAGCGACCAGCACTGGCGCGAGGTCGACCGCTGCCTCGCCTACCTCGCCAACACGCGTGACACCGCCCTGGAGTTCGGCGGTGGACCTGAGTCGCTGGAGCTGGTCGGCTACGTGGACGCCGACGACGCCGGTGACAAGCAGAACAGGACGAGCACGGGTGGCTACGTGTTTGTCTACGGAGGGGCCACGGTCTCCTGGTCGAGCCAGCGCATCAAGTGCGCGACGTTGTCGTCGACCGAGTCGGAGTACGTGGCGGCCACCGAAGCCAGAAAGGAGGGACGCCGACTTCGTTTCCTCCTTGCAGAGTTCCGGCAGCTGGACGCCGGGAAGCCGATTGTCCTGCGTGTGGACAACAAGTCGGCCATCACAGTCGCCGAGAGCATGGGGTTGACGGGCAACCTCAAGCACATGGAGCGGCGATAGGCCTGGCTGCAGCACATGGTGAAGCGCGGGAAGTTCTCGCTGAGGTACATCCCGACCACCGAGCAGCCGGCCGACTTCCTGACGAAGGCGCTGCACTATCCGGCCTTCAACCGGTGCTCCGTCGCAATCCGACGTGGGCGACGTTGACGACGACGTGCAGCAGTAGGTGCCATGCCCTCTTGCATGGCTGGTGCGGTGACCGGCGTGCTGTGTGTTGTGTGCACGCTACTGAGATTTTCTCCGAGCAGTGCTACCGTGTGGGCTGGGGCCCAAGCGTGAACGCGGCAGGGGAGTGTCAACGGAAGTGTTGTGTGGCCCCGTCCTCGCTCGGGCGGAGCCGACCTCGTGGTCGGATGTGCGGGGGTTGCAGCCGACCTGCAGCAGTGGGCACGGGGGCCACTGCACGGGCACCGAGCTGGAGGGCGCCTGGCTGGAGGGCGCCGAGCAGGAGGACGCCGTCCTGGACGCCTGGTTGGCGTCCTGGACGCCTGGACGGTGTCCTGGGAAGCTGGACGCCGACCTCGGCGTCTGCACGACTTCCCGGGCGCCTGGTCGACGTCGTGGGCGTCTGAACGGCGTCCTGAAAGGCCAGACGCCGACCTAGGCGTCTGCACGGCGTCCTGGAGGCATGGACGCCGACCTGGGCGTCCTGGGGGACCCGGACACCGACCTGGGCGTCTGGTCGGCGTCCTGGGAGGCTGGACGCCGCCCTGGATGTCTGCAAGGCGTCCTAGGCGTCTGGACGCCGACCTGGAAGTTCAGACGGCGTCCTGGGCGCCTGGACGCCGGACTAGGGACGCCGGGCATGGGTGGCCGGCTACGGACTGCGCTGGTCGACCAGGCGTGGTTGCCCGGTCGACCGGGATACCCGGGCGACATGCGCGAGTGTTGCCGGGGTGGAGTCCGCGAGGCCGACCTCGGGGGTGGTATCCCGAGGTCGACGTGGCTGGTGGGCGCAGTCGCTGGCGTGGAGTCTGCTAGGCGTCTGCGCTGTGCATGTGATGAGGAGTGGCGCACCAACCAGCTGCACGCATCTGCAAAGCAGGTGCACCGTTGTCCTGCGGGTGCAACGCTGTGCACCCGACTTGCTGCAGCGTTGGCACACCGTGGACTTGCAACGTTGGCGAACCGCTACTCTGCAACGCTGGAGCGGTGCGAGCGCTGCTGCGCTGGAGCGCGGTCGACCGTGCTGCGCTGGAGGTCGACCAGCAGCCTAGCTAGCTCTGATGTAGTCAGTGTTGCCAATGTTGTTGCACCCATTATTGTCAATCTTTGCTAGTGAAACTCTTGCAAAATCTCCCCGTGAATGTGCAAGTAGAGAACACACAAGCAAACGACTAAGGAACGAACGCAGAGATCACACGAGCACCCGTGCCTAGCCCGTAGCCTAGCTCCCGTTGCAGCAGTTATCTCCGCATCCAGAACCTCCAGCTCCAGCGCCCCCAGTAGCAGCACCTCCAGCTCCAGCGCCACCAGTAGCAGCACCCCCAGAACCGGCACCTCCAGCCCCAGGGTCCCCGACTCCAGGGTGGACAGTACCAGCTCCAGGGCCTCCAGTAGCAGCACCCCCAAAACCGGCACCTCCAGCCCCAGGGTCTCCAACGTCAGTGTGAGGATCTAGGATCGAGCTCATAAAAGAGAATGTGAATTGAATTGAATGATCACCTGGGTACAACACGAGGCTATATATAGGCTCGACACAAGGCCCCGTAACCAGGTGTTACGCGAAGGTTCCGCGGGTCGCGAAGCGTCCCGAACAGATCCTTCCCGAATTCGGTAGAAGGCAATTCGGTGGCAACCGAAAAGCCAGAATTCGGAGGACGCAACCTAGCTCGGTGCTATAACTATAATAAAATATAGGAAAGCACCTAGCCTAGGAAATCAAGCAATTCATGCATGCATATAATTATCCTATGTGTTATAGTCACAATAGGCTTGAATGTGCCTAAAACGAAAGATAGAGAGCACAGACGGATTTCTGCACAGCGGCTTCAAACGTTGATAGCGTTCTGCTCACAGCTGCAAATGACTTGATTCAAATTGGATCTGGAGCGTCTTCACGTCGTCTACAATTAGCAATTTAGATTGCACGATTTGATAAAGAATTGACGACACAGCGTCGGTTTGAACGAACGGTACTATGGCAGCCACTATAGTCTTAGAACACAAGATAGGAAGAGTTACGAGTTGGGAATGACTCCCAGCTCCTACAAACCCCAAGAGCCGAGGTACAGTGATGTGGAACAGTGCCACACTGTCCCCAACCACGAAGGGTCTCGAAACTACCCTTCACTAGGGCCTACACCAAGTGAAATGTTACACTACACAAAGTAATGTAACTATCTTCAATATCTTGAGGTGTACCCTTTTTGGCAAGCTTCGAAATCACTTGAGGCTTGACACCAAGGCTCGGGCTCTTCATCACAAACTCATCCTTGAGTTCTTGATGGGTCTGCTGCACACACCTGCGACATGCCGAACGTCCGACACAGGACAAAATAGAAACCGCTCACGACAAAATAGAAACCGCGCGCGAGACACAAACGACCGCGTAACACGCGTCTAGCGATAACTCGCTATTGACTCCACACACACACCCGACATCATGACTCAACATTCACACACAATTATAAGCATGAAATATATATTATCCCATGCCCTCATACCATTCCATACACACACACATTCACGCACACGGACAACAAGCCGAGTGCAAACCGTAGGGTTGCACCAACAAACTCCCCCTCGGATTGTTGGCCTTAGGATATGTTGCTCTCTCAGTTCAGAGCCATCCCAGCCAGCTTGCAACACTTCCAATGCTGCTGCTCCACCAGCCTCTTGGTCATCATGTCAGCCGGCTGCCCCGTGGTCTTCACGTAGCGCAACTCAACTTCACCCGCGGTTACCATGCTCCTCGTCCAATGCCACTTCACCCTCATGTGCTTCGTGAGTCCATGCAACACAGGGTTCTTAGCAAGAGCAATGGCACCCTGGCTGTCACAGTACAGTGGGGTAGGTCCTTGCTGCTCCTCCCCCAATTCAGCCAACAAACGCCGCTGCCACACAATCTCCCGTACGGCACGGAAGAGTGCCATGTACTCGGACTCCACCGAGCTCAAAGCTTGGTCAACCTGCTTCTTGCTCTCCCAAGCAGTTGGGCCTCCACCAACACAGCATATGAAGCCTCCCACACTTGTCATGTCCTCTGGTTCTGATGCATATGAAGCATCCGAGTAGGCGGTGAGGAACAAACGCCCGGGTTCAACACCATCCGCGCCCTTTTGGCGCCTTTGTGCCGCCGCCGAGTATTGCAGCCCAACGGTCGGTGTTTGGCCAAGATACTTGGCCACCCTCATTCCAGCTGCTACCTGCTCCTCATTAGGGCATTGCACAACCCTAGCCAGCTGCCCGGTAGCAAACGCGACGTCCGGTCGGGTGTTTACCGCCGCATACATGAGGCTGCCCACCAACGAGTGAAATCGGCGCCTCTCCTCTTCACCAACGCTCTCCTCCTCTGGTCCCTTCACACACTTGAACCCAGAGGGAAAGGGTGTAGCCACATGGCCTTCACTCTGCCCAAAGTTGGCAGCCAATGCCTCCAGGTACTTTCGTTGATGCACCCGCATGCACCGCTTCTCCACATCTCGTTCGATGTGGAGCCCAAGGTAGAAGCTCACGTCACCAAGGGCCTTGCACTTGAACTTGTCTTGAAGCTTCAGCATCACCTCCTTCACAAGGTCAGAAGAGGGTGAGAAAATGAGGATGTCATCCACATAAACCACCATGAAACTCCTCTGCTCCCCCTCGCCAAGCATGAACAAGGAGTGATCGGCCGTTGAGGGAGTGAAGCCGATCCCCTCCAACACTTCGCGCAGCTTCATGTACCATTGCCTAGGGGCCTGCTTCAGCCCATAGAGGGCCTTCTTCAGCTTCCACACTCTGCCACTACCATCATCAAACCCCTCTGGCTGCGCCATAAAAATCTCCTCCTCAAGGATGCCGTTAAGGAATGCCGTTACGATGTCCATTTGCTTTACTACCCATCCTTTGATGGCGGCTCCCGCGAATAGGGTTCGCAGCGTCGTCGGCTTCACCACAGGGGCAAACAGCTCCTTGAAGTCCACCTTCTCCTTCTGCTGGTACCCCTTGGCTACAAGCCTAGACTTGTAGCGCTCGATCTTGCCGTCGGCATCCGACTTGATTTTGAAGAGCCACTTGGACGTTATCGCCGTACGCCCCTCCGGTAGCTCCACCAATTCAAACGTGTCATTCTCCTCGATGCTCTTCAGCTCACTCTCCATGGCCTTCTTCCACTCCTCAGCATCACTACTCTCCAAAGCCTCCTTGAGAGTTGCTGGTTCTCCCGGCATCTCCACCGGAGAGAAGAACGCGAAGGCACACTCCTCGTAGTCACTCTCCTCGTCGTCTCCGACCATCATTGCCGCTCCGGCCAGGGCTGTCTTGCCCTGCTTTCCCGGCGCATCATAGGTCAGCCTATTAGGGGGTTGAACTCTCCTCTTCCCCTTTCCTTCCTCCTCAGCTGCAGGGACTTGAAGGCCTTGGCGTTGCTGCGGTGTGGCTCGAATCCGTGGAGCACTCGTAGTACGGGAAGGAAGTGACGGTGCACGCTCGCTCACTTGCTGCACCTCCTCCTCTTCTTCCTCTGCATCATTGGCCTCCTCTCCCCCATTCACAAGGGAGGATTGCCTTGTGGTTGTGCTGCCGCTGCTCAGTTCCAAAGGCAGCTCCACATGCTCCAAACCGGAACTCTTCACCTCCCCAAACCGCACGCCTATCTTCGCCTCATTCTCCGCCTTCCAATCCTTGTACATGAAGTTCTCCACGAACTTGCAGTCCCTGCTCACCAAGAACTTCTTGGTGAATGGGTCCCAAAGAAGCCATCCCTTGCTGTTTTGAGCCATGCCCAAGTGCACGGCCCACACCGCCTTGGCACCAAGCTTGTTGTGCCGAAGATGCTTAGGCACGAGCGCCATGCACATGCACCCGAACACCCGAAGCATATCCACCTTTGGCTTCCTTCCTAGCCACTCCACATAGGGCACCCATTTGTCTGCTCCCACATGAGTCAAGGCTCTGTTCTTGGCCACACACGCGCTCCGCACCGCATCAGGCCAGAAATAGTCGGGTAGCCCGGCTTCAATGAGCAACCCGCGTGCCGCCTCTGTGATTGTGCGGTTCGCTCGCTCGGCGATGCCGTTCATTGCAGGGGAGTATGGCATGGTGAGGGAGTGCCGAATACCATTCTTCTTCAGCCACAACCCAAACTCCTTGCTCAGGAACTCTCCCCCTCGATCGGTGCGGATTGACTTGACTAGACGGTCTTGTTGCCGCTCCACCATCGGGAACCAATCCGTCTTCAACGTTTCAGCCACGTCGCTCTTCTTGGCCAGCACGTACACCCAAGTCATGCGGGTGTAGACGTCGACAATGGTGAGAAAATACTCAGCTCCAGCAGCTCCAAGCTTCAGGGGGCCCACCACGTCCATCACCACCTCATCAAGCGGTGCCTTTGCCGTTGCCTCCGAACTAGGGAACGGAAACCGGGTGAACTTGGCTTGAATGCACGTCGGGCAGCCAAGCACCTCATCGGGCTCCCCCTTCACACGTATGCCAGCAACCATCTCATTCTTCACTAGCTGCTGCAAGATGGGCAGGGCCACATGCCCCATGCGCCGATGCAAGGTGAGCCAATCACACTCCCCCGTAGCCGAAGTTGGATTGGAGAATGCCGCGCTCGCAATAGCGCCCCACATACTCTCTCCGTAGTCCTCCTCCGCTGCTGCCTCTGGGTTCTCCTCACCCTTTTGCTGCTCCTTGGTTGCTGCACCACTCTCCTTAGGTTCACTGAACTTGCTGGTCCCTCCAGGTTTGCTCTTCTTGAGCTCATTCTCCTTAGCGCGACCGTTCGCGCCATCGTCGCTACCGACCGCTCCATCCTTGGTGCTGATGCTTGCTGCCACTTGCCTCTCCTTAGGCATAGGGACCACTGGGATCTGCCACATCTCGTTGTAGACATCCCTGTCCTCATGAAGGTCCCAAAGAATTCGATCGCCAAGCCTTGCGGTGTAGGTCTTGGCTCCCTTCGAGTTCGTGTCCATGCCGGCCTTTGCCAACCGCCGCACGGAAATCAGGTTTGCAGCAAGGCTGGGCACCCAAAGCACGTTCTTGAGGCCCACCATCTTCCCATCAGCACCCTTGAACATGGCCTTGCCCATGCCTTTCACCTCTGCTCGCTGCCCCAAAGCCGATGTGACATGCTTCACCGGTGACGGCTCGAGTTCGGTGAGCAAGTCCGGGCGAGGTGTCATGCTATAGGTAGCGCCACTATCAATCACCCAATAGTCCAGGGGGTGTAGGGTCACCTTCCCCACAGCTGCTGGCTCCTCAAGGCCTTCATCCTTCTCTGGACCAGCCGGTACTTGCGTCGACACGAAGTAGAATAGACCCGGGTATCGATCGTCGCTCGAGTCCTTGTCGTTGTCTCCGCTCTTCATGTTTGCAGCTCCGCCACCGCGACCGCCACGGCCTCCACGGCCTCGTCCTCTCCCTCCTCCTGCTCCTCTACCCTCTTGGCCTTGAGCAGGGGTCCAACCATCAGGGAGTTTGTAGCAGTCGCGCCACATGTGTCCGCTCTTGTGGCAATAGTGACACTCGCCGTCGAATCGGCCGCGACCGCGTCCGTAGCTCTTGTCGTCGCTGCCGTAACCGCCACTCCTGCGGCCTCCGCCGAAGTTGCTGCCACCAAACCTTCCTCCCCCTCGTCCTCTGCCTCTTCCTCGACCATATCCACGGCCGATGCTCGCTGCCCCAGCGCCATCCGCACTCGCCAACTCACGGCGGCGGAAATCCTCTTGAAGGATAGCTCGCTTCACGTCTTCAAGCGAAAGGCGGGGCAAGTCGCGATTAAGGTTGATGATGAGCGAGGACCATGACTCTGGGAGTAAGGCCAGCAACTTGGTCTTCTTTTGGAGCTCACTGTAGTTCAAATCAGCTCCCTCAAGCCGCGTCAACAAGTCGAAGAATTTCTGCACCCCTTCTTCAACCGCTTCGTCTTCTTCAATTCGTAGTGCCGCCATTTGCCGTTCCAACACCACCGCTACCGCCGCTGTTGCAGGAGCATGTACACCCTTGAGAGCAGCCCATGCCTTTGGTCCTTTCTCTGGTTCACGCTGGAATGGCTTGATGTGACGGATCTGACTGCTCCCCAACGCTTGCCCAAGTAAGAGATAGCCTTGTGCGCTCTTCCGCACCCACGGGCTCTTCTCCGGGTCGTTCTCGGGGCGCTTCTCCGTTCCTTCCATCACCTCCAGCAGGTCATAGTGGTCAAAGATGTTCTCCATCTTGAAGGACCATTCAGCAAAGTTGTCACCGTTGAACTTGTCAAGCCCAAACACCGTAGGCTCATCCCTAGGTGGGCCAAGACTTGGTTGCATGGGCGCCATGGCTGAATCACGGGGTTGGCCTTGAGCTTGAGCTTCTCCACTGCCACCAGCACCTCTGCCACCCCTTTCCTCAGGTCCATACATTGTCGAAACTGCTCCAAGGGTCTCTGATACCACTTGTTATAGTCACAATAGGCTTGAATGTGCCTAAAACGAAAGATAGAGAGCACAGACGGATTTCTGCACAGCGGCTTCAAACGTTGATAGCGTTCTGCTCACAGCTGCAAATGACCTGATTCAAATTGGATCTGGAGCGTCTTCACGTCGTCTACAATTAGCAATTTAGATTGCACGATTTGATAAAGAATTGACGACACAGCGTCGGTTTGAACGAACGGTACTATGGCAGCCACTATAGTCTTAGAACACAAGATAGGAAGAGTTACGAGTTGGGAATGACTCCCAGCTCCTACAAACCCCAAGAGCCGAGGTACAGTGATGTGGAACAGTGCCACACTGTCCCCAACCACGAAGGGTCTCGAAACTACCCTTCACTAGGGCCTACACCAAGTGAAATGTTACACTACACAAAGTAATGTAACTATCTTCAATATCTTGAGGTGTACCCTTTTTGGCAAGCTTCGAAATCACTTGAGGCTTGACACCAAGGCTCGGGCTCTTCATCACAAACTCATCCTTGAGTTCTTGATGGGTCTGCTGCACACACCTGCGACAGGCCGAACGTTCGACACAGGACAAAATAGAAACCGCGCACGACAAAATAGAAACCGCGCGCGAGACACAAACGACCGCGTAACACGCGTCTAGCGATAACTCGCTATTGACTCCACACACACACTCGACATCATGACTCAACATTCACACACAATTATAAGCATGAAATATATATTATCCCATGCCCTCATACCATTCCATACACACACACATTCACACACACGGACAACAAGCCGAGTGCAAACCGTAGGGTTGCACCAACACAATGCTAGAAATAGCATGATAAAGTAAAGGCAAGCAAGCATAGCTGGCATAAGCCGTCGTACTCTCACAAAACAGGTAGAGCAGCATGAGGCGGCTAAGCTCAGCTGTGGCAGGGGAGGAGTATCGAGCCACTACAGCGTCGTAAAGGGCCTTAGCGGTCTTGTGCTAGCCAAACTGATTGCATTGACATCAAACTGAGTACAAGTATAATGATTGCATTGACATCAAACTGAGTACAAGTATAATGATTGCATTGACATCAAACTGAGTACAAGTATAACCCTAATTGGGTTGTACCCCATATAGGCTACCCCACTACAGCCTACACAACACAAGTAGCATTATAGTTTGACACTGCGCCCAAGCGAGGGCGGGGCCTTTCTCTTCGACACTCCCCTGCCCAGCTCACGCTTGGGCACCCACACACAAGGTCCACCCAGAACCCAGAGGGATAGAATACAAGGAGAAAATTCCTTCTACGTGCACCCAACACACAGCACGTAGATCACCGCACCAGCCGTGCAGAAGGGCACGACACCTACTGCTGCACCTCGTCATCCCCGTCGCCCACGTCGGCCAAACGCACTTGGCCGATTGTGATGGAGCACCGGTTGAAAGCCGGAAAATGCAGCGCCTTCGTCAGAAAATCTGCCGACTGCTCGGAGGTCGGAATGTACTGCAGAGCAATCTTTCCGCGCTTCACCCTCTGCTGCAGCAAGGCGTAGTGTCGCTCCATGTGCTTGAGGTTGCCCTTAAGCCCCAAGCCTTCTGCGACAGTGATCACCGACTGGTTGTCCACGTGTAGAACAGTCGGCTTCCTTGCGTCGAGTAGGCAAAATTCCGCAAGGAGGAAGCGCAGACGACGAGCCTCCTTGCCAGCTTCGGTAGCCGCGACATACTCTGATTCGGTCAACGAAAGCGTTGCGCACTTGATGCGTTGGCTCGACCAAGAGACTGTGGCTCCTCCGAAGACGAAAACGTAGCCGCCCGTGCTCGTCCGATTCTGCTTGTCACCAGCGTCGTCGGCATTTGCATAGCCGACCAGACACAGCGATTCTAATCCGCCGCCGAACTCCAGCGCGGCGTCACGGGTTTTAGCGAGGTCGTGCAGACAGCGATCACCCTCACGCCAGTGGTTGTCACTCTGCACTGTTAGGCCATATCCGAGCTTGCTGCAAGCGAAGGCAATGTCGGGCCTCGTCGTGGTGGCCGTGAACTGCAGCGAGCCGACCTTCTGCCGGTACTCTGCTTCCTCGCGCGACTGAAACTCCTCGTCGTCGAACGCTAGCTCTGCGTAGGCGTCGTCGGAGACCGGTGTCTTCGGCACTTGCCTGGTCTGCTCCTCGTTGATGAAACGCCGATGCAGCTTGTCGACGTAGACTTGCTGGTGAAGCCACAGCTTCCGCGCAGGACGGTCGCGCTTGATTTCCAGCCCGAGATACTTCTCGACTGGGCTGATTTTGCGCAGCTCGAAGGCGGCCTCTAGTAGCTCCTTTGGCATCGCAGTGCTGCTGCTTGCGGCAAGCAGATCGTTGACGTAGACAAGCACCCAGCACGCCACTCCGTCGTCGCCGATCTTGAAGTACATCGCCTCATCGACCTGGCTATTCCCCCTTGACGATGCTCAGAAGTCCTCTAGTATTCTCAAAATTGGAGCGGAGGTTACATGCTCAGAAGTCCTCTGGTCAGAAGTCCAAACACTATGAGAACCCTAAGCACTACCTTGAGGCGGGTAGCTAGGGGGAATGGGGTGGGTAGCAAGGGGGAATGAGGCGGGTAGCAAGGGAGAATGGGGCAGGTGGCAAGGGAGAATGGGGCAGGTGGCAAGGGAGAATAGTGCGGGTAGCAAGGGGGAATTAGGCGGGAAGCAAGGAGAAATGGGGCGGGCAGCAGGAGGGAACGAGGCTGGAAACACGAGTGAATGGTGCGGTGCGCATAGGGAGAATGAGACGGGTAGCAAGGGGGAATGAGGCGGGTAGCAAGGGGGAATGAGGCGGGTAGCAAGGGGGAATGAGGCGGGTAGCAAGGGGGAATGAGGCGGGTAGCAAGGGAGAATGAGGCAGGTTGCAAGGGAGAATGGGGCGGGTAGCAAGAGGGATAGGCGAGAAGGAAGGGGGAATGAGGCGGGCAGCACGAGGGAACGAGGCTGGAAACAGGAGTTAAGGAGGAGCCTGCGGAGAGACACTCTACAACGGTAGTGAGCTAGACTACCCCCCCCACAGCGACCGCCGCTGCACACGCGAACAGTCGGGACGAGGGGGGGGTGACGGGCAGGGGGCGGGGGGATTGCGACGGGCAGAGCGACGGCGGGCGAAGGAGCGGCTGGGGCTGCTGGTGATTTTGTCGCGATTCGTGCTGATTGGCGCAAATGTCGCGGCTGGCGCTGCTGGTGGCGGTGATGCAAGGCCGCGACGGCCAGCATGCAGTTCGTAGCGACCTTCGCGACCCGAATGTCGCGTTTTCGCCAGCGAGGGTACGACGAGGCAAGCGTGGCGCGACGGGCCAGCACGGCGCTCGCCATGTGCAGGATGCGACGGGCGGGTCTACGGGCAGCAGCGGGCGGGAATGATGGGCCCATTAACGTAGGTCTAGGATCTTGATAGCTCTGATACCATGTCACGATAGCGTCTTAACTAGCGAACGGGTTTAACTAGTAGGCCTAGGCTTAGGAGCCTAGGCCAACGTATGTCGAGAGAGTTTGTGCCAAGAGAAAGTGAGAATGGGGGGTTCACTATAGCACACAAGGTACATATAGCAAACTAGCCGAGGTGCACCACCAGATAAGCAAATATATAACTACACTAACACTAACTACAAAAAGTTATATAAACTATGCAAAACATAGTTTGACAGGGTTGGCACGAACTACTAGGAGTGATCGTAGCTTTGCTTGGTTCCTTAGTGTTTGCACATTCACGGGAGTAATCGGCAAGAGTTTCCACTAGCAAAGTTAAAATTACAGAATCATAGAACAAGCAATGACAGAATGACTACATCAGGCACCTAGCAACCCTGCAGCTAGCCTGGTCGACCGCCAGCACAGCTCGGTCGACCGCCTGCCAGCGTTGCGTAGAGGAGTCGCGCCTGCACTGCAGAAGGCCGACCTGCCAACAGAGCAGGTCGACGGCGTGCCAACGCTGCAGCAGAGCGGCTGTCCAGCGTTGCCCCGCAGAACACATCAGTGCGCACGCTCACAGGTGCGCGCAGACGATTGGCCCGACTTGCCTCGTTGGGCATCCGTCGGCTGTTGTCTGCGCCTGGCGAGCCACATCGACTTCGGAATACCAGCCCGCAGTCGCCTTCGCCATCGCGACCTCAACGACGTTCGCATGCCTCCGCAGAACTCGTCGAGCACCTTACCCGGTCGACCCGGTCGACCACCAGGTGCTTCCAGTCGACCACCACTTCTTCTGGTCGACCACCAGGTCCCTCTGGTCGACCACCAGGCGCCCCTGGTCGACCACAGCTCCCGTCGAGCTACCCTCGGGTCGACGGACCCCTTCCGTCGACCGAAACAGTCAGCGGTTGTCGCCGAGCTCCCCGCGTCGACCGCTGCTCACTCGGCAGGTCGACGGACTGCTCCGTCGACCTCCCGGTCGAACTGCCCCTCCTGGTCGATAGCCCACCCGTCGCCTAGATCAGTCAGTTGCAGTTGTCGAGCTCCCTGGTCGACAGCAGCACCATAGTGGTCCCCTGCAGCTCGACGATGCCTGTCGAGCAGCTCTCCCACTGTGAACGGTCGGCTGCTACTTCCGTACATCCGACCAAGTTGTCGGCGTTGCCCAAGCAAGGGCGGGGCCAACACTCCACTCCCGTTAACACTCCCCTGCCGCGCTCACGCTTGGGCCTCCAGCCCACACGGCAGTAGTCCACGGAGAATACTCATCCTCGGCGTGCACCCAACACACAGCACGCCGTCACCGCACCAGCCGTGCAGAAGGGCACGGCACCTACTGCTGCACCTCATCGTCGCTGTCGCCGACGTTGGCCAGACGAACTTGGCAGATGGCGACAGAGCATCGGTTGAAAGCCGGAAAATGCAGAGCCTTTGTCAGGAAGTCCGCCGGCTGCTCGGTGGTCGGGATGTACTTCAGCACGAACTTCCCGCGCCTCATCATGTGCTGCAGCCAGGCGTAGCATTGCTCCATGTGCTTGAGGTTGCCCGTCAACCCCAAGCCCTCAGCGACCGTGATTGACGACTTGTTGTCGACGCGGAGGATGGTCGGCTTCCCAGCGTCGGGCAGCTTGAATTGCGCAAGGAGGAAGCGAAGTCGACGCCCCTCCTTGCCGGCATCCGTGGCCGCCACGTACTACGACTCGGTCGATGACAATGTCGCGCACTTAATGCGCGAGCTCGACCAGGAGACGGCGGCCCCTCCGTAGACGAACGCGTAGCCTCCCGTGCTCGTCCGGTTTTGCTTGTTGCCCGTTTCGTCGGCATCGACGTAGCCGATCAGCTCCAACGATTCTGGTCCACCGCCGAACTCCAGGGCGGTGTCGCGGGTGGTGGCGAGGTAGGCGAGGCAGCGGTCGACCTCGCGCCAATGCTGGTCGCTCCTCACCGTGAGGCCGCTCCCCAGCTTGCTGCAGGCAAACGCGATGTCCGGCCTCCTCGTCGTCGCTGCGAACTGCAGTGAGCCGACCTTCTGCCGGTACTCCTCCTCTTCACGCTCCTGAGCCTCCTCATCGTCGAACGCCAGCTGAGCGTAGGCGTCGACCGAGACCGGCGTCTTCGGGACTCGACCGCCCTGCTCCTCGTCGATGAAGCGCCTGCGCATCTTGTCGGCGTAGCCCTGCTGGTGCAGCCACAGCTTCCTGGCCGGCCTGTCGCGCACGATTTCCAGCCCAAGGTACTTCACCACCGGCGAGATCTCACGCAGCTCGAAGGCGGCCTCCAGCAGCTCCTTCAGCTCCTTCAGCATCGCAGTGCTGCTGCTGGCGGCGAGCAGGTCGTCGACGTAGACCAGCACCCAGCAGGTCACTGCGTCGTCGCCGGCCTTGAAGTAGAGCGCCTCGTCGACCTGGCTCTTCTTCCATCCAGCGCCCAGCAGCACACTGTCGAGAGCCCTGTACCACAGCAGCGGTGAGTGCTTCAGCCCGTAGAGGCTCTTCAGCAGCTTACACACTCGGCCGGTCCCGTCGTCGAAGTAGTCCGGCTGGTACATGTAGAGCACCCTGTCGAGCTTGCTCTGCAGGAAAGCGTTCTTCATGTCGAGCTGCATCAGGTGGAGGTCGAGGACGGCGATGATGCTGAGGAAGATCCTCAGCGTGACGTAGCTGCTCACCGGCGAGTACGTCTCGTCGTATTCCGCACCGTACACCTGCGCGAAGCCCTTCACGACCAACCTCGCCTTCTCGCGCTCGACGGTGTCGTCGATGCGGTACTTAGTCGTCAGCACCCACCGGTTCTTCATGATGTTCACCCCGCGTGGGCGTTCGACCAGCTCCCAAGTGCCCATGCCGATGAGGCTGCGGATCTCTTCTTCCATGGCAGCCTTCACCGCCTCGCCCTTCCAGCTCGACAGCGCCTCCTTCACCGTCATCGTGGCGAAGTCCCAGAGGTGTTCGGGGTCGGCATGCACATCGGGGTCGAGCTCCGGCAAGTCTTCATCCTCCTCGGCGCTGTCGTACAACAGGTCGTTGTCGACCTTGTCGTACACTGTGGTGAAGGCAGCTGGCGGTAGGCAGGCGTGGAAGCTCAGCCGCTCCGGAGGCCGTCGAGCTCGACCTGTGCGTCGCAGCTCAGGCTTCGTGATCAACACTTCTACCACGTCGCTGTCGGTGGACTCCTCACCTGCCGACTGCTCCCCTTCCTCGTCGACGTCCTCGTCGTCGACCAGCTGCTTCGACCCTTTGACCGGTTGCTCGCCTGCTGCTGACTTCGACAGCTCCCCTGTCGACCGCCCCGGCTGCTGCTCTCCTGTCGAGTGCACTTCTGCTGTTGCCTCCTGTTCGACCGGCTCCCCTGTCAGGTGCTCCCCTGTCGTCGACGGCTTCCCATCCTGGTCGACGAGCTTGGCGCCTGGTCGACCGCCGGCGATGCCACTAGTCGGCGCCACAGGCGACGCCTCAAGGCTCCCCTCATCGCCGGTGGCCGACATAGGTGTCGAAGCAGGCCGATCTGCGACAGGAGAGGGAGGAGCAAGAACAGGGGGAGGCGGAAGAACCTCCACAACATCCTCATTAGCAGGCTCGTCGACTTCGGCGAGCAGTGGAACCGTCGCCGTTGAGGTGTCCGTCGGCGGGTGTGCCTGCGTCCGCCCCGACGCCGACCCATACTTCGCCTTCCACACCTCCAGCGACATCGTCTCGTAGAAGATCACCTCGACCGACGTGACCACCTTGTTGTCGGTCAGGTCGAGCACCTCCCAGCCCTTGCTCTCCGGCGACACACCCAGGTGAAGTTCCTAGCGAGCCTTCGGCGCCAGCTTCCCACCACATTGCTGCTCGGGAACCATGAACTGCACCATGCAGCCCCACACCCGCGCCAGCGTAAGGTCGGGCTTCTGCCCGGTCAGCAGCTGGTACGGAGTCGTCCCCGGCGGCGTCATCGACCGCTCCATGCAGTTGCGCACCCAGACCGCTTGTCGTAGAGCAAGGTGCCACCAGTGGTGCTGCACGCCCATGTGCAGCAGCATCGTCCGCACAGACTCGACGACCGTGCGCATCTCCCGCTCAGCCATGCCATTCTGCTGCGGAGTATATGGGCACGTCAGGTCGTGGACGATGCCCTTCCCATCGACGAAGTCGGTGAACGCCTTGCCGAGGAACTCCCCTCCTCGATTGGAGCGAAGCGACAGCACCGACTTCTTCGTCTGCCGTTCCACCAGCACCAGCCACTTCTGGAACTCCCGCAGCACGTCGATCTTTTTAGCGACTGGCATCACCCACACGAACCAAGTATGACGATCCTTCAGCAGCAGGAAATACAAGCTGCCGTCCTTGGCAGCCACCCAAAATGGCCCGCACAAGTCAATGTGCACAACAGCCAGTGCCTCCTCGGCGTCCGAGCCCTTGTCGGGGAAGGTGTGCCGCGCCAACTTCCCTCCAACGCACGAGACACACGGGGGATCTGCTCCGGTCGACGGCGTGATGTCGAGCCCAACGGCAACTTCATGCTTCGGCGCCAGCTTCCCACCACGTTGCTGCTCGGGAACCATGAACTGCACCATGCAGCCCCACACCCGCGCCAGCGTAAGGTCGGGCTTCTGCCCGGTCAGCAGCTGGTACGGAGTCGTCCCCGGCGGCGTCATCGACCGCTCCAAACAGTTGAGATCTACGCAGGAGCCATGGCTGCACAGGAGCTACGCTGGCTCACCTACCTGCTGACTGACTTGGAAGAGCAGCCTCGTTCGCCTCCAGTTCTGTACGTAGACAACAAGGCCATGATTGCCTTGTGTCAGGAGCACAGACTGGAGCACAGAACGAAGCACATCGCTCTGCGCTACTTCCTTGCTTGAGAGTTGCAGCAGCGTGGCCAGCTTTGTCTTGCGTACGTGGCCACTAGGGCCAACACTGCTGATATATTCACCAAGGCACTTCCGCTAGGTGATCATCAGCGCTTCTCTACTGTGTTAGGCCTTGTGCCTACTTTGCCTCACTTGCTCGCTACTTGACTCTGCTTGTACAGTGATCTATATATATACCTGCATGCTTACACTTGCTAGAGTATGAGCATTGTATTGTTTTTGTTCTCCTTTATATAACTCTGCATGTGAACTGGCCTTGTGACGGTTCGCCTGAACACCCGGAACGTAGAGCACGTCGGGGATGAGGACCCGCTTCCCGGCCTCCCCCTGTAGAGCGACGGTTCCGCAACCCTCGACAGGCTGCAGCGCCCCGTTGAATCCACGCACATGCCCCACGCCGTCGCTTGGCCCCATGTCGATGAAGACCGCCTTCGTCCCCATCAGGTGGTCGGAGCATCCGCTGTCGAGCAGCACCGCCATCAGGTTGGCCTGCATAGCTACCGCCACCGCCTGGAAGTCCTCGCCAGCCTCCGGCGCCAACGAGACTGTCGGCTCCACCACGCCGACCATCGAGCACGACGCCTCCCCGTCGCCTCGGCCCTTGCCGCTGGAGCCGTCGACGTCCTTCGTCGACGACGTCTTCTTCGGCGTCTGCTTCTCCTTGGCCGGCTTCGCATCTCAACGGCGGCGACGACTGGCCGATCGACCGCGGCCTCCCTTGCTGTAGTCCTCGTCGCTGTCATCGCGTTCGGGGCATTCGTAGGAGAGATGGTCGTGGCATATCCAGCACTCCTGCCGTCGACCATCACCTCCACTGCCCTTGTCCCGCGCCGACCTCTTCTCGTCGACGTCCTTCGTCGACCGCCCACCTCCGCTACCACCTCCGCCCGGCTTCCCGCGCTGCTCCTGCTGAAGATTCGCCTTCGTCGGTGCGGCGCAACTCGCCTGCGGAAGGAACTCCGTGGGCTGCTCTGCCTCCTGCATCGCCTCATCCTGGAGGATGTAGCTGGTAAGGGAGTCCTCGTCGAGGGACTCACGTGTGCCGGGCACCATCGTAAACCTCTTCATGAGGTTGTAGCTGCGCGGCAGTCCCTTGAGAATGTGGGTGATGTAGGACGCCGTCGAGTATTCGGCGCCAACCATCCTCATCTCAGCTAGGATTCGTCGAGCTCGGTTGCAGTAGTCCGTCGCCGACTCCTGCTCGCCCATTCGAATGTGAGTCATCTTCTCCTCCAGCTGCCCGATGTACAGGTCGTCCCTGGCCTGGTACGTCGACATGATGAAGTGCCATGCCTGGTGACCAGCATCCAGTCGCTCTCGACAGCTCCTGAGCACTAGCTGCACCACCGGCGAGCAGCACCTCGAGATGACCATGAAGGTAGGCATGTGAGCAGAACGAAACTACCCGCGCAGCTCGACATCCTCCTCGGGCGGAATTGGCACGATGCCGTCGGCGAAGCCCTTCAGCCCAGTGACTTCCAGCTGAGGTTCGATCGACTCCCTCCAGGTGATGAGGTCCCGTCGACCTTGCAGCGGTGCGACGGTGATCCTGTCCGGCGAGAACTTGAAGTAGCCATACGTCGGTGCAATCCCGCCCGCCGTCGAGAGCCCTCCACCGCTTCGTAGAGGAGAGCGACGTCGAACATCGACGTCGGCACGCGAGCTGCCTGCAGCCGCCGTCGACCGCTGCACTCGCGCCTGAATTCCGTCGACGCCTTCGTCGACCTTGATCACCCCTCTCTGCCTCGTGCCTTCGCTGCCGCTGACTAGTGCACCACCGTCGACCTCGTCGTCGACGCCACCTTCGTTGCGCACCGGTCGAAGAGATGCAGGACGGGAAGGGTGTTCCATCGCCCACTGCGACCGGATGCCCAACTCAGCGATCACCAAGGGGATCGTCCCGTACTCGCCATTCGCGTGGCGTCTCCTAGCATCAGCCAAACGTGCCTCCAAGGTGTCCGCTACGCCCGCATCAACTACGGGGTCGACCATGGTGACAATCGCTGCTGCCGGCCTACGAACGACTTAGTAGATGCAAAAGTCGGCTCCTATCTGAAGGTCGCGTGTTCGATCCACACTCACCGCACCATGCGGAGAGTCAGTCTACAACGGTAGTGAGCTAGACTACCGGGGTTGGCACGAACTACTAGGAGTGATCGTAGCTTTGCTTGGTTCCTTAGTGCTTGCACATTCACGGGAGTAATCGGCAAGAGTTTCCACTAGCAAAGTTAAAATTACAGAATCATAGAACAAGCAATGACAGAATGACTACATCAGGCAACTAGCAACCCTGCAGCTAGCCTGGTCGACCGCCAGCACAGCTCGGTCGACCGCCTGCCAGCGTTGCGTAGAGGAGTCGCGCCTGCACTATAGAAGGGCGACCTGCCAACAAAGCAGGTCGACGGCGTGCCAACGCTGCAGCAGAGCGGCTGTCCAGCGTTGCCCCGTAGAACACAGCAGTGCGCACGCTCGCAGGTGCGCGCAGACGATTGGCCCGACTTGCCTCGTTGGGCATCCGTCGGCTATTGTCTGCGCCTGACGAGCCACATCGACTTCGGAATACCAGCCCGCAGTCGCCTTCGCCATCGCGACCTCGACGACGTTCGCGTGCCTCCGCAGAACTTGTCGAGCAGGTTACCCGGTCGACCCGGTCGACCACCAGGTGCTTCCGGTCGACCACCACTGCTTCTGGTCGACCACCAGGTCCCTCTGGTCGACCACCAGGCGCCCCTGGTCGACCACAGCTCCCGTCGAGCTACCCTCGGGTCGACGGACCCCTTCCGTCGACCGAAACAGTCAGCGGTTGTCGCCTAGCTCCCCGCGTCGACCGCTGCTCACTCTGCAGGTCGACGGACTGCTCTGTCAACCTCCCGGTCGAAATGCCCCTCCTGGTCGATGGCCCACCCGTCGCCCAGATCAGTCAGTTGCAGCTGTCGAGCTCCCTGGTCGACAGCAGCACCACAGCGGTCCCCTGCAGCTCGACGATGCCTGTCGAGTAGCTCTCCCACTGTGAACGGTTGGCTGCTACTTCCGTACATCCGACCAAGTTGTCGGCGTTCCCCAAGCGAGGGCGGGGCCAACACTCCACTCCCGTTAACAGGGCCATCAAGGCTCATGGGAGTAACTCCGTTGTTGTTGTAGCTGTTGTTTGACTTCGCAGGTGCCGCTTGTTGTTGCTCGTAGAACGACATGAAGGAGAATAACTTCTCCATCATGCTTGGGTCGAAGCCAAATGTCGGACTTACAGGCGCTTCAGTAGATTCTGTAGCTTGGTCCTTCGTCGCACAGGAGGATTCGTGTGCCATGGATTCGTGTGCACTGAGTGCGAGGTGATGACGCCAGGGATGGTGACAAATGGAGCATACGCGTGTGGAAGTCAAGTGAATGGCAATAAGACTAGTGATGAGTAGAATCACATGAATGAGGGAAGAAGGGGTGAGCCAGATTGATGAGACTGGCGGAGAACCAAACGGTCGTCAGATTTGAGTCCAATCCAAGGAAGACGGTGGAGGGTTCAGAGACAAGGGCACAGGAAGAAGGAGTAGACCAGGCAGCAGAGGAGGAGCTGCAGAGCAGAGTGAAGGTTTGAAGGTTTAGTTGGGAATTGACGATGTTAAAACGGGCGAAGGGAGGATATGGGCAAGAGTTAGAGGGCGATGGAGAAGCGCAGAGTGATGGAAGATGAAAAAGGCATTCTGAGTGTGGTGAGAGGTGGATGAAGATATGCACATTGCAAGCACGCATGAGTAGTGAGACATGCTGAAGGACATGCTGCAGGCAAAACACCGACCTCGTGAGGTGAGAGGCGAGCGAAGCAATGAATGGCTTGAACTGGAGTGGTGGAGCACTGAAAGTGGAAAGCGGAAGCTGGTGGCAGAGAAACGGACAGGTCGAGTGCATGCAAGAATGCGATGCAAGCAGAAGAGAAACGTAGTGATGAAAAACGTTATTAAGTGCACTCTTACTCTGGTGAGTAGTGACTTGAGGAATGCACAATCATGAAGCAGCGGCAAGGGAAGGGATCAGAGGAGAGCGTGAGAGGTAAAAATTCCTGAAGGTCAATGACGCAGACAGGCAGGAGATACCTACCTGACATGGATGACTGCATAGCAACCACCAACAAAGCAGCTGAAGCGCAAAGCACGATTCGACGGTAGCAGGGAAAGACCAGTTGAGGGTGGAAAAAGGCATGCAGACACGACGCGGCATGAAAGAGGGAGAAACAACGAATATCACAGCGAGAAAATGGTGGCACAGCAAGAAGCTTGCAGGTACCAAGTTTCCTTTGCCTTAGTCAATCATAAACACCAATCAGGCAAAGTCTATGGCACGGAGGAAGGAAACGGAGTGAACAAACGCAAAACCGGCGACACAAATAGCGGTAGCAACATGAGGAGAGAATGGGTTGAGTTGGATTGGACATGGAAAGTAATATGGAATGGTAAAGCTGAACTGAAAATGTTGAAACACTAGCGTGACTTAGGCTTAGGAGCCATAGCTAGGTTAGAGTGTCGAGAGAATTGGAAAGGAGAATGAGGAGTTTCACTAGCAAGAGTTGGGATACAAGTACAACACCCTAAATTGGGTTGTACTCATTACAGAATACCCCACTGCAGGCTAGACAGCAAATACATTCTGACACACCCCCATAGTCAAAGTGGGGTATAATCAGCAGAGCAAGCAGTCATAGAGCAATAGTTCACAATGATAAGCAAAGCTAGAGTTAATCACAGTGGGCAAGTGAGGAGGAGGAGGAACTGTGGAGGGAGAGAAGATGGGAGGCAACGACTGAAGCTGCAGAGGCACGGGCACAGGAGCGGCTGACTCAGTGGCTACCGAAGCAAGGGCGACGGACTACTGGAGTGACTGGCTCCGTGGCTATAGACGAGCGGCAGGAGCAACGGACCCACTGGCGACTGGTGCAACAGGCTCACTGACTACCGAAGCAAGGGCGACGGACTACAGGCGCTGCAGGCGACACGACAGCTACCTTCACACAACCTCCTCCAACTGCCCCACACCCTCGACACACACCCCCTGCTCAAACCCTAGCTCCACTCCCACGGCACCCTCCTTAAACCCTAAACCCTAAGCTCCCACACTCCCACCCCCCTCAGCGACAGCTGCAGCAGTGGGAGACGAGGGAGGAGGAGGAGCAAGGGGAGGAACACATAACCGCCACCCCCACACCCGCCACCCCCATGCTCGGCACCCCACACCCCCAGCACCACAGAATGCACGGGGGGGGGGGGGGGGGGGGGGGGGGAACGGGATGGGCTGCAGGTGCGGGCTGCTCCAGGGGCGGCCGCTGCAGGTGCGGGCTGCTCCAGGGGCGGCTGCTGCAGGTGCGGGCTGCTCCAGGGGCGGCTGCTGCAGGTGCGGGCTGCTCCAGGGGCGGCTGCTGCAGTTGCGGGCTGCTCCAGGGGCGGCTGCTGCAGGTGAAAGGTAGGAGGGAGGGGAGGGGAAGGGCGCGGCCCCCAGGGCGCCCCGACGGGCGACGAGCTAGGGAGCCGCGCGGGCCCCCGAGAGCGCCTCGACGGGCGACGGGAGGGGACCGCGCGCGGGCCCCCAAGGCGCCGCGACGAGGCGACGGTTGGGGCCGGCGCGCGGCCCCCAAGGCGCCGCGACGAGGCGACGGGAGGGGCCGGCTCGCGGGTCCCCAAGGCGCCGTGACGAGGCGACGGGAGGGGCCGGCTCGCGGGCCCCCAAAGCGCCGCGACGAGGCGACGGGAGAGGCCTGCGTGCGGGCCCGCAGGGCACCGCACGAAGCAGGAACCCGCCGCGCGCCTCGGGGCGCACGGCGGGCAGAAAACCGCCACGCGCTCGGAGCGCGTGGCGGGAAGAAAAATAGGAGGTCGCGCGCCACGGGGCGCGCGACACACAGTAGGGCAGCGGAAGCAGGTGGGCCCACAGGCCAGGAGCGTAATGCTCTGATAGCATGTTGAAACACTAGCGTGACTTAGGCTTAAGAGACATAGCTAGGTTAGAGTGTCGAGAGAATTGGAAAGGAGAATGAGGAGTTTCACTAGCAAGAGTTGGGATACAAGTACAACACCCTAAATTGGGTTGTACTCATTACAGAATACCCCACTGCAGGCTAGACAACAAATACATTCTGACAGAAAAGGGGAGAAAGGGGAGGAACAGGACACAGAGGAAGAGTGAGGCAGGGAAGCTGAGGGGAAGAGGTGTCGCAGGGGGTTGAATGACTGAGAACTCATAGATTTGCCAGTAGACCATGGCCTCCGTTGTGAACAAGTTGCGAAACAAAATACTCAAAGCCAAGACACATAGAAGCGAAACAGAACACATAGGCACAAGAGATGCAGCGGTGGGACAGCACTAACAACAGGAGATAAAAGACACGGGAAGAGAGACGACGGTGGGGCAGCACTGGCACAACAGCATGGCCGAGCCTACCTCGTATGGTGGTTAGCAAATGTGTCAGATGGAAGCAATGACGCACCAATTACAGACTAGTCTAGGCAATCTGACTGAAAAGGTATTATGGCCAATGGTGAAGGAACGCACATGAAAGGAAGTGGGAGCCTGACGATTTCCGCGGCCGAGGACAAGAGGGTGCCTGGGAAGAGAGGACGACGGCAGCAGTGGGAACTAGGAATAGATGGCAGCAGGCGCTTCTTGGCAGTTAGATAGACAAGGATTCACAGGAAGGGAAGAGAAAGGATGAACGACAAAGTGCGCTGGCAGGAGGAACTTTGGGAGTGGAAAAACGACTACACCTAGCTTAGCCTACGACAAAGGACCAAGGATGTGCAGGAGGGAATAGCTAGGGAGAAGCAGGGAGAGAGAGGATGGCAGAGGGGGGATGAACGAGAGAGGACAGGAGGGAGGGATGTTACCTTCGAAAAAGTCATGCATGCCGCGCCGCGCTGCGCCACCCATCATTCAATCGCGCCGCACGCCTTCCTCCCTCGCGTCGCATGCCCAAGCTACATGCGCTTCACATCGTACGAACCATAACGGGCGCATGATCGATCGCAACGAGGGCACATCAACAGGGGGCATTGCGAATTGGGACCCATTGACTTCTCTTCGCGGATCCTCTGGTACACTGTAACCTCGATCGCCACTAGCAGTTCCTGCCGCGATCATGATAGTTTGCTTGCATGGTAATTTCGCACAGGTCACGAATTGCGCTTGAGATTTTTCGCCCACCGCAAAAGGAAAACCGCTTGGCGCCTCGTCTCTTACAACCAAACGAGCGTGTGGGGACAGCTGGCAGCGAGAGCGACATGATTCGGATTCCAGTCGCAGCTGTGAGAGTACGACGGCTTATGCTAGCTATGCTCGCTTGCCTTTACTTTATTATGCTATTTCTAGCATAGGATAATTGTATGCATGCATGAATCGCTTGATTTCCTAGGCTAGGTGCTTTCCTATATTTTATTATAGTTATAGCACCGAGCTAGGTTGCGTGCACCGAATTCTGGCTGTTCGGTTGCCACCGAATTGCCTTCTACCGAATTCGGGAAGGATCTGTTCGGGACGCTTCGCGACCCGCGGAACCTTCGCGTAACACCTGGTTACTAGGCCTTGTGTCGAGCCTATATATAGCCTCGTGTTGTACCCAGGTGATCATTCAATTCAATTCAATTACAACTCTCTTTTCTGAGCTCGATCCTAGATCCTCACACTTGGTAGTCAGAGCCTGTTTAGACGCGAAGTTTTTCGACCGCTAAAACCTAGCTTTTAAAACCGCGGGGGCGACGACGGAAAGCGCTGATTTTGGGTACGTAAACCAGTTCCGCGCTATTTTCTAACGCCCCCCTCGAACCGGTTTTCGAACACTCCTCAGGTCCAGTGGCGGAAAAGTTGGAATTTCGACCGTTGGATCGATTCGAATCTCAACGGCCTCGAGAATTTCGCCCAAAAAAGTTGGAATTTGGAGCGTCGGATCGAATTTCTTCTCAACGGCCGAGATCAGACGAGAATTTTCGACTAAGGGAGAATTACGCGACCTACAGAATCATTCCTCGTCATTTCTGCAGTAATGTTACGAGTGCAATTGAGTGAACGAATGAGAATTGCACTATCGAAGCAAGAGTACAATGAGCGAAGGTATGAGCGAAGAATATATAGCGAAACTACAGTGGTAACGGTAATGGACTGTGGTTGTCGCGCGACGGGCCTGGGACTGAGGTTGGGAAAAGTGTCGAAGCGGAGGCCCGGAGCGCGGGTTACCCGCCGAGCCGTGAGGTCGGGGTGCGACGTGCGAAGGTGGCGGGCGGATTGTTGATGCGAGGATTGCGAGTGGTAACGGTGCTGACTGTGGTGCTACAGTGATGTACGCGTTGAGTAGGGACGCGAAGTAAGGAAAAAGAGATTTTCCGAACACTACCCCCCCCCCCTTAAGGAGGTCCTCCTTACGAAAGTGCGTGTACATCCCTGAAATTCCGGCTGCGCAGATACTCGGTGAGGACGGGGTGGTTTTCGATTTTGTCCAGGGGAACCCAATTGTCTTCGGTGGGTGTACGGTCCTTCCAGCGGAGTAAGAACTCGATCCTTCGGGCTCCTCGAGGGTCGCGAACTCTGTGACTCAGGATTTTCTCGGGGGTGATGATTGGTTCAGTCGGTGGTCTTGTCATGCTGGCTGGGCGATTACGTGGCAGTTGGCTCTTGGACGGGACGTAAGGACGAAGCAGGCTGACGTGGAACGAGGGGCTGACGTACCAGTCAGCAGGGAGGAGGAGGTGGGCGGTGACAGGTGTAAGCATGTGGCTTATGCGAAATGGCCCGCAGTATCGGGGGCGGAGTTTCGGGGTGATGGGCAGCCGGAGATTTTGGGTGTCGAGCAAAACTAAGTCGTCGGGCTGGTAAGTGACAGGTCTGCGGTGGCGGTCGGCGTTGCGTTTAGCGATGATGTTAGCTTTTTTAATTGCGTCTGCTGCCCTGGTCCGTGCTGCTTGCAAGATTTCGGCGAACTGTTGCGCGCGTGGAACCGGGTTGTCGGGATTCGGGGTCATGGGTACTGTTGGGTCTTGTCCGTAATTCAGGTAAAATGGTGACTGTTGGGTCGTGGCGGATGGGGCGTTGTTGTATGCGAATTCGATGAGTGGCAGTTGCTGTTCCCACGTGTTTGGGTCGTCGCACGTGGCCCGGATGAGCTGTTCCATGGTCTGATTTGTCCGTTCTGTCTGTCCGTCTGTTTCGGGGTGGTACGATGAACTAAACTGTAGTCGCGTGCCGAACTGCTGCCACAGGTTCCGCCAGAAGTTGCTGGTGAATTTCGTGTCTCTGTCGCTGATGATTGATGCTGGTATCCCGTGCAGTCGAACGACGGTAGAGATGAAGAGGCGGGCTGTTTCTTCGGCTGTGATTGATTTTTTGCAGGCTGCGAAGTGTGCCATTTTCGTCAGTCGATCGACGACGACCAGGATCGCGTCATTTCCACTCGCCCCGGCCGGTAACCCCGTGACGAAGTCCATCGCGACTTGACTGTTACCCTGTTGAGCGCTCGGTAATCGATGCACATGCGAAACCCTCCGTCTTTTTTTGGTGTGAACAGTATCGGTTCGGCGAACGGTGACGAACTTGGTCGAATAAACTGCTTCTCTAACAAATAATCTAACTGCTTCCTCAGTTCGTCGAGCTCGGGCTGTGTCAGTCTGAACTGGCGCTGTACAGTTGGCTGTGCCCCCGGTTCTAACTCGATCCTATGATCATGCGCCCGCTGAGGTGGCAGCCCTTCCGGTAAGTCGTCTGGAAAAATCCCCGGGTACCGTTTCAGCAGTTCTTGTAGTTCGGGCGGTACTGCTGCCAACAGTTTCTGAAAATCGCTCGGCTGCTCCGCTTCTCCTACTAATGCTATATCTACTGCGTACACGTCAGCTCCAGCGGCGACAACCCGTTTCATCGTGATGGCGTTGACGTGGACCGTTGAAGACTCGGGCGACTGCCAGCGAGGTAGCATGACCCAGTTACCGCTACTTCGTACAGTGCAGCTACCCGTCGTCCAGTCGATTCGTGGGTTGTACCGTCGTAGCCAATCACGTCCCAGTAAAACATCATGCCCATCCAATGTCGTCGCGAGCATTTCCTGTGTAAACCCGAAGTTTCCTCCGCAGCGAACTTTTACTCTCTCCACCCTCTCCCGTATGGCCAGCGGCGTGCCGTCAACTAAGCGTGCGTCGATCTCAGGTAAGCAGCGACTAAGTGTCAGTTGTAATTTTCGCGCAGTTGCGGTATTAACTAAACTGTGGCTTGCTCCTTCGTCAATAAAAATCTTCACTGCTGCTCCCTGTATTTTCCCGTGGATCAGTACTGGGCAATCCGTCGTTGTACCCTCCTTATTCATCCGAGCCCGATCGATGGCGTGAATCGGTACTGTGACTCGGTGAGGGTCGGTGCGGTTGGGCGAGCAGGCAGTCTCGTCAGTAGTTGGCCCAACTTCTACTGACTGCTGGCGTTTCCCTGCCTCTGAGACTCCCTTCCCTGCTCTGCTCCGCGGCGCCTTAGCTCCTCTGGGCATTCGCTCTTGCGATGGCCCGGCCTGTTGCAAGCAAAGCAGCGCCCCTTATACGGTGCGGCAGCTGCATTCGTTGCGACAGCGTTTACAGTGGCGTGCTCGATCGGTCCCCGAGGACGATGTCCGTAGTAGGACCCCGGTCTCGGTCGGCGTAGAATGTCGATTTTCTCGGCGAGCGCGAGAATCTCGTTGAAGTTCGAGAGTCCGCGCAGCATGATTTCGTGCGAGATATCCGGCTTCAGCCCTCCGACGTAACGGTCCACCCGCTCCGCTTCGTGCATGTAGCCGACCTACTCGCAAAGTGCGAGAAAACCGCTCGTGTAATCTTGAACCGACCCGAGCTGCTGCGCAATCTCTGACGCGCCGAAATAGAAGCCGCGATCGGCTCGATGTGAAAATGAAACGAGGAATGATTGAATTGAGCAGCATGAGAAGTACAAGTACCAAACCCTAAAGTGTTGTACCCCATATAAGCTACCCCACTACAGCCTACACAGACTATAGTGTATGAGTTTGACAAACCCCCATAGGCAAAGTGGGGGAGAGCAAGGGGTCACAAGACCAGTCAAGCAAAGCAAGGCAAAGCAAGCTCAGGGTGGATCACAACGTCACCACACATTCTGAGCACAAGTTCAAGGCCACAAGGCCAGTTTACATGCAAGATTACATATATATAAGG
Source organism: Closterium sp. Naga37s-1 (assembly GCA_947471745.1). Taxonomy (NCBI): domain Eukaryota; kingdom Viridiplantae; phylum Streptophyta; class Zygnematophyceae; order Desmidiales; family Closteriaceae; genus Closterium; species Closterium sp. Naga37s-1. Next base: position 2,692,886 of record CANJKZ010000006.1, read on the forward strand.
CTAAACAAGCAAGAGCAGGTATATATATATGTAACAGTACAAACAAGGTCAAGAAGTGAGCAAGTGAGGCAAGGTAGGCACAAGGCCCAGCTGAGTACAAAAGCGCTGATGATCACAAGGCGCGAGTGCCTTGGTGAAGATATCAGCAGTGTTGGCCTGAGAGGCCACGTACGCAAGTCGCAGCTGACCACGCTGCTGTAGCTCACGAGCTAAGAAGTAGCGAAGAGCAATGTGCTTCGTTCTGTGCTCCAGTCTCTGCTCCCGACACAAGGCCAGCATGGCCTTGTTGTCTACGTACAGCACTGGAGGAGAACGAGGCGGCTCTCCGAGGTCAGTCAGCAGGTAGGTGAGCCAGCGAAGCTCCTGTGCAGCCATGGCCCCTGCGTAGATCTCAGCCTCACAACTGGAGCCGAGAACAGAAGACGAGCGGGTAGCCCGCCACGAAACAGAGCCGGAACCAAGGCTGAAGGTGTAACCCTGTGACGACCGCTGCGTAGCCTGGTCGTCAGCCCAAGAAGCGTCTGCGTGCCCAGTGAGGACCACTGGACTCTGCCCTCCAAGCACAAGCCCCATGCCCGACGTACTGCACAAGTAGCGCAACACCCTCTTCGCTGCAGCCATGTGCTCCGGTCTGTGTCTCCCAGGAGCAACATAGCGTGCAAGAATGCTAAGAGGGTATGCAAGGTCAGGTCGTGTGCAGGTCATCAGGTACATGAGGCAGCCAACAAGCTCTGGGTACGGGCCACTCGACTCTACGGACTCATCCGAAGGCAGAGCTGAGAGGGAGTGGCGAGTAGGCAGAGGAGTGGCCTGAGGCGAGGAGTACGTGAAGCCGAAGCGCTGAAGGACCTGCTGCACCATGTGTGACTGAGTCAGGGTAATGGTGCGCTGTGCTCTGTCCCGGGTGATCTGCAAGCCAAGGTAGCTGCGCAGTTCACCCAGGTCTGTGCACGTGTGTCTCTTCTGCAGCTCGGACTTCACGTGGGCGAGTCCAGCAGTGTCAGCTGTGGCAAAGACCAAGTCGTCGACGTACACGAGGATGTAGAACGGCGGCAAAGAAGTGTCGGTGCGCAGAAACAGCGACGGGTCGGCAGTAGAGGGAGCAAACCCAAGAGCCGCAAGTGTAGTCCTCAGTGTGTCGTGCCACTCACGCGGTGCCTGGCGGAGACCGTAGACTGGCCGCCGGAGGCTCCACTGGGTGCCAAAAGGAAAAGTCCCAGTGAAGCCAAGTGGGCGGCTCAGCCAGATCTCCTCGTGCAGGCTGCCCTGCAAGAAAGCAGTGCTGAAGTCAAGAGAGTGCAGCTCGTAGTCACGGTGAGCAGCTATGTGCAGCAGTACCCGAAGAGTGGTCATCTTCGGGGTGGGAGAGAAGGTCTGAAAGTAGTCAACTCCCTGCCGCTGACTGAAGCCACGAGCCACGTAACGCGCCTTGAAGACAGGCGGAGAACCCGGTGGCCGCTTCACCTTGAAAATCCACATGTCACTGACGATGTTCGCCCCAGGCGGGGGAACCTCGTCAACGTAGGTGCCTGTGGACTTCCAGGAAGCCATCTCTGCGTCCATAGCTGCCTGCCACTGAGAGGAGTAGGGACCCTCTATCGCCTCCGCGTAAGAGCGCGGAGTCGGGATGTCAAGTGCATCCGGGTCTCCCTCAGGGGTAAGCAGTACGGACACGAGATGAGGTGAAGCAGCAGCCAAACACTGGAACTCCTCCTGCCTGTCCTCAAGGACGTCCGTGCCAAGGGCACACTCACCCCCGACGGACGGAGGACAGACAGACTCAGACTCAGCAACAAGACTAGCAGCGTAGTCTAGAGGACAGCGAGCAGCAAAGTCGACGAGCTCAGCAACTAGGGCAGACGCAGCAGTGGACTCAAAGGAAGGGTCAGTGACAACAGTAGCAAGGAGACGCGTGACAGTTGGACTGGCAGCACGAAGAGAGTCCGACTCCGGGTCGGCAAGAGCAGGAAGAGAGGACTCTGGAGGAGACGGCCAGGGACATCCGGTGCGTGCCAGGGACAGGAGGAGGACGCTGACGCGAACCACGACCACTAGCGCGAGCAGCACGGACAGGCGACACAGGGCGAGACGCAGGCGCACGATGCTCAGCAAGACCTCCAGTAGGACCAGTGTAGGGAGAAGGAGCAGGCAGTGGGGAGGCCGGCTGTAACTGTAACTGCGACGGGACAGGCTGTGGACACTCTAAGGGAGGAGGAGGACCAGTAGAAGGCGGGAGACCAAGAACCTGCTCAAGGAGCGGAACGAAGTACGGCCGAGGCCGCGCAGCGACTCCAGACACAGCAGGGACAGCACCAGTACCCCCAGTGGCAGCACCAGAGCCAACAGCACCGCCAGCTCCAGCACCCCTAGCAGCTCCACTAGCTCCAGGACCTCCAGCAGCACCAGTAGCACCCCCTGCAGGACCGCCTCCAGTACCGCCAGCAGTACCCTCAGCGCCAACACCCTCAGCAGCTCCAGCTCCAGTCGGACCACGAGAAGACGCAGTGGCCCCAGCTCCAGTAGTACCCGCAGGCCCAGCAGCTCCAGTACTCCCAGTACGAGCACCTCCGGGACCCGTGGTACCAGCACCCTCAGCAGCCGAAGAACCTCCAGCTCCAGCAGCACGCCTCCAGCGCCGGGACGCCGACCTGGAAGTTCAGACGGCGTCCTGGGCGTCTGGACGCCGGACTAGGGACGCCGGGCATGGGTGGCCGGCTACGGACTGCGCTGGTCGACCAGGCGTGGTTGCCCGGTCGACCGGGAAACCCGGGCGACATGCGCGAGTGTTGCCGGGGTGGAGTCCGCGAGGCCGACCTCGGGGGTGGTATCCCGAGGTCGACGTGGCTGGTGGGCGCAGTCGCTGGCGTGGAGTCTGCTAGGCGTCTGCGCTGTGCATGTGATGAGGAGTGGCGCACCAACCAGCTGCACGCATCTGCGAAGCAGGTGCACCGTTGTCCTGCGGGTGCAACGCTGTGCACCCGACTTGCTGCAGCGTTGGCACACCGTGGACTTGCAACGTTGGCGAACCGCTACTCTGCAACGCTGGAGCGGTGCGAGCGCTGCTGCGCTGGAGCGCGGTCGACCGTGCTGCGCTGGAGGTCGACCAGCAGCCTAGCTAGCTCTGATGTAGTCAGTGTTGCCAATGTTGTTGCACCCATTATTGTCAATCTTTGCTAGTGAAACTCTTGCAAAATCTCCCCGTGAATGTGCAAGCAGAGAACACACAAGCAAACGACTAAGGAACGAACGCAGAGATCACACGAGCACCCGTGCCTAGCCCGTAGCCTAGCTCCCGTTGCAGCAGTTATCTCCGCATCCAGAACCTCCAGCTCCAGCGCCCCCAGTAGCAGCACCTCCAGCTCCAGCGCCACCAGTAGCAGCACCCCCAGACCCGGCACCTCCAGCCCCAGGGTCCCCGACTCCAGGGTGGACAGTACCAGCTCCAGGGCCTCCAGTAGCAGCACCCCCAAAACCGGCACCTCCAGCCCCAGGGTCTCCAACGTCAGTGTGAGGATCTAGGATCGAGCTCATAAAAGAGAATGTGAATTGAATTGAATGATCACCTGGGTACAACACGAGGCTATATATAGGCTCGACACAAGGCCCCGTAACCAGGTGTTACGCGAAGGTTCCGCGGGTCGCGAAGCGTCCCGAACAGATCCTTCCCGAATTCGGTAGAAGGCAATTCGGTGGCAACCGAAAAGCCAGAATTCGGTGCACGCAACCTAGCTCGGTGCTATAACTATAATAAAATATAGGAAAGAACCTAGCCTAGGAAATCAAGCAATTCATGCATGCATATAATTTTCCTATGCTAGAAATAGCATAATAAAGTAAAGGCAAGCAAGCATAGCTGGCATAAGCCGTCGTACTCTCACACGTCCCCCCCTCAAAGCTGGGTGGCGTGAGATACACCCTGCTTGACAAGATAGTCCTTGAGAGCACGGCGTGCGTTGCCCATATCAGCTTCTGCAACCCAACTGTCCTCAGTGGGGTCGTATCCCTTTCAGCGTATCAGGAACTCGAGGGTCCTGCCGCCGCGGTGCCGATGAGTGAGGACGCGCTCAATCTCGTACTCGGTTTCGTCCTGCACAAGAACAGGTGGAGGTGGCGGTAGCTGCCGTCCCTGGAACTGTTGGTTGGGGTCCTTGTAGGGTTTCAGTAGCTGCACATGGAAAGCATTGTGAAGCTTCCACATATCTGGTAAGCGCAAGCGGAATGTAACTGGTGTCACCTGTGCCTCAACGAGAAAAGGACCACAGAAGCGAGGCCGGAGTTTGGATGGGAGGTGAGACAGGTTCAAGTTGCGCGTGTCAAGAAGCACCTGATCTCCGACTGCTACTGAGTGATCACGTCGCTGACGATTGGCATACTGCTTCTGGGAGGTCTGCATCGTGGTGAGTCGTCGCTGAGTCTTCTCCCATAGCTGCTGCATGGTGGTGACAAAGTCATGTGCGGCTTGGACGTGTGCCGGTGTGGTAGGCTGCTGTGGTGTGAGTGGTTCCCGTCCGTAACACAGGAAGAAAGGGGTTTTCCCTGTGGCCGCATGTGACGCGTTGTTGTAAGCGAACTCTAGGGTCGGTAACTGTGTGTCCCAATGGCTGACGTCGTCCTTGCAAGCTGTGCGCAGTAACTGTTCAACCACTTGATTGAGTCGCTCTGTCTGTCCGTCAGTCTGTGGGTGGTATGCTGAGGACATCGCAAGTTTAGTCCCCAATAATCCCATGAGCTCCTTCCAAAACTTACTGGTGAATTTTGGGTCTCTGTCTGAGATGAGTGTAGCGGGGATGCCGTGGATGGTGATGATGCGGTCGAAGAAGAGGCGAGCAGTTGCTTCTGCTGTGGCGGTGGCGTTGGCCGGTAGGAAGTACCCCATTTTGGAGAACTTATCGATGACTACGAGGATGGAATCATGTCCCCGTGAGGTCGAGGGAAGTCCTGTGATGAAGTCGAGACTAACGACCTGCCATGGCTGCTCCGGTACGGGTAGAGGCAGAAGTAACCCTGCTTTCTTCTGCTTGCTGCTCTTCATCCGCTGGCACGTGTCGCAGGAGGTGACGAACTGCTGCACATCTGCTGCCATCCGGGGCCAGTAGTAATACTTCGCTATTCCCGCTAACGTCTTGTTGCTCCCGAAATGTCCCGCGTATGGTACGTCGTGGAACTCCTCCAATAGGATCTGCCGTAGCGGGGCGTAATTCGGTACCCAAATCTTTCCTGAACCCTCCCTTACCGCTAGGTCTTTCTCCCACTGTAACAGTTTCTGTTTCTCTGCCGTTGCTATCTCGCCGTCCACGGAGTACCCATGTTGGAATAGACCTTTGAGCAGAGGGTTCATCCCGTCGAGTTGGATGCCTGCTACATGACCTGGGCGGCTCAACGCGTCTGCTTTGTTGTGTAGCCCGGGCTTGTAGATGATGTCGTAGTGGAAGTGGGTCTCCAAGAAATCCACCCACCGTACCTGTCGTCGTGAGAGCGTAGGCTGCGACTTCAGGTATTTGAGGCTGCAGTGGTCAGTATAGACTGTGGTCTTGGCTCCCTCGAGGTAACACCTCCACGCCTTGAAGGCTACGACTATAGCTAGGGCTTCCTTGTCGTGGATGGGGTAGTTTAGTTCTGCTCCGTGCAGTTTCTTACTGAGGTAGGCGATAGGCTGTAAACCGTTCCCGTGATCCTGCATCAGTACTGCTCCGACTGCCTGGTCACTAGCGTCTGCTTCAACTACGTAGTCCTTCTCGGGGTCTGGTAGGATGAGTACTGGGGCTGTGGTCAGTGCTGTCTGTAGCTGTTCCATGGCTTGCTGATGCGGAGTATCCCATTTGAAGGGTGTATCCTTTTTCAGTAGGTCGGTCAGTGGCGCTGCAATCTTAGCGTACTGTGGCACGAACCTGTTGTAGTAGTTGGCGAATCCTAGGAACTGCTGCAACCCCTTCACGTTCTCCGGAACTTTCCACTTCTTGACGGCTTCGATCTTCCGCGGGTCCACGTGTACGCCCTCGGCACTCACCATGTGCCCGAGAAACTGCACCTTCTTCAGGGCGAAGTCGCTCTTCGACAGCTTCACGTAGAACTTGTTTTTCCGCAGGATCTCGAACACCTTCCGCAGATGCTCCACGTGCTCCTTCATCTTCTTGGAGTAGATGAGGATATCGTCCAGGTACACCACTACGCACTCGTCCAGCAGGGGCCGTAGAATATGGTTCATTTCCGCCTGGAACGTTGCTGGTGCGTTGCACAGTCCGAACGGCATCACCAAGTATTCGTAGGAGCCGTATCGAGTACGGAACGCCGTCTTGTGGATCGAGTTGTCCGCCATCTTGATCTGCCAGTAACGTGACCGTAGGTCCAGCTTCGAGAAGACTGTTGCACCACGCAGTTGGTCCAGTAAGTCGTCGATGCGCGATATGGGATATTTGTTTTTAACTGTCTGTTTGTTCAGTGCGCGGTAGTCGATGCACATCCGTAAGCTGCCGTCTGGTTTTGGAGTGAAGAGAACTGGTGCACCGTAGGGAGAGGTGGATGGGCGGATCAGTTGTCTGTCCAGTAGATACTCTATCTGTTTCTTCATGTCTGTTAGTTCGGTCGGACTCAGTCGGTATGGTGCACGTGAGACGGGTTTCGCACCTGGTTCCTCCACGATCTCATGCTCGTGGGTGCGTGCTGGAGGTACGCCTGCAGGTAGGTCGTCGGGCATTATATCTTTGTACTGCTCCAAGACCTCCTTCACTGCTGCAGGGAGCTCGGAACTCGGCTTCTCCTCCTCTGCTGCTGCCATGACCAGTGCTAGGTAACCCGTGTTACTCTCGTTCACTGTCTGTTCGAACCGTGCCAGTGTCGTCTCAGGTACGTCCCCTGTATCCGTCCAGCTTCGTAGTGCTATCCGCTTCCCGTTGTTGTAGATGCACACCTTGCTGTTGATCCAATCGATCTCGGGGTTGAACCGCTTCAGAAAATCTCGCCCCAAGATAAAATCTAACCCTTTGATGTTGGTGACTGGTAGCTTCGGCTTCCACCTCAACGCACCTATATGCAGCTGCAGTGATGCTTCGCCGTGGATAGGAAGTTTCGTACCGTCCACCATGGTTGCTGAAAACTGGGTCTCCTCCGCCTTCTCTCCAATTTTCTCCAATGCTCCGCAGTCACACACCGAGTGAGATGCACCACTATCCACCAGTGCCTGGAGGCATCGTCCATTGCATAACACCTCGAGGAGTAGTGGTTTCTGCTGCGCTGAGTAGCCAAAGAGGGTCTCATTAATAGGATCATAGGGTACATCAAACTTAATACCTTCCCTTTTTCCTATACCCGACTCAGCACTTTCCAACTTCACCTGGGGGGTGGGAGGATTTTTCCGAGGCTTGTATATTTTCTCCTGAACCTGGATGCCTCCTCTAAGCCTTGGCAGCTGTGTAGGCTTCACCTGTGGGCAACGGGGAGCCTTAACACTGTGCTGCGGGGAGAGAATATTAACTCCACGGAACGCACGACCTTTTTCTACGCTCCGTAGTACTTTGCCCAACTTCTCAGGTACCTGAATAATTTCTAAAGGCTTTCTCTTAGCCTCTAAACCTCCCCTGATTTTTTCAAAGGCTTGAAAACCACGAGAAGCAATATTCTTCGTTAGAGTATCTTTATAGGATACTTTTAACGAATTCTTACTTTCGTGGGTGTTCGGCTGGAGTTTCCCGGTCGGTGCAGAGTCTTTTTTCGCGGAGCCTCCATTCGCCTCGGCGATTTCCCCTGATGCCGGCCGGTCGTGACGTTTTTGATTCGCGCCATCATTTTCTCCTTTTTTTCGCCCGCTCCGAAGTCGCCACGTCGTCGCCTTTTCCTGCTTTTCGGATCTTTACGCGATCGCCAGGTCGATCCGCGGCTACTGGCGATTCCCGTTTTTTGACTTCGGGGGTGCTCCACTGTTTCCGTCCCGGAGTGCCGCACGTGCTTTCTTCATTTTGTAGCACGACAAAAACTGATGCCCTGCTGCGCCGCAAAATTCGCATTTTGTCGGTTGCTGCTTCGCGTCGTATTTGTCAATATCCATCGGTTCGGCGAACGTGGGGGGTGCCGATCGCTCCGTGCCGAATGTACGGTTCGGCGTGAAGCGTCGTGTTTCGGGTTGACCTCGAGTCAGCGCGTCGTATCGCTCGGCAGCACGCACGATGTCCCTGTAGCTGTTGTAATTCGCCGCAATCACCTGCCGCCGAATCTCCATTTTTAACCCTTCGGTGTACGCCTGGATTTTTTCGCCTTCGGTCAGGTCGGTGATGCGGTTGAACAGTAACTCCATCTGCTGCGTGTACTGTGCTACACTACTGTATTGCTTGTGTCGGTGTATCTGCTGCCGCGCCATGTAGGTCGTATTAATTGGTTCGAAACGCTCGATTAAATCTGCCCGAAACTGCTGCCATGTTTTCTCCCCGCGGGCTACCTCTGTGTAGTAAATCCATTCGAGAGCCGGTCCACGTAACAGTGTCGCTGCGAGCCGAATCCTTGCTGCGTCGTGTTGCGGGGTCGAACAGCCAATGGCCTCGAAGTAAATTTCGAGGGTGGCCACAAATCGCCGGACGTCGGATCCCTTCGCGCTTGGATCGAACGCCTCAGGGAGCCTCGGTCGTGCTGCTTCGAGGTTCGGCGACAGTGGTGCCATCGGTCCGTGAAATGTCGGTGTCGCCACTGCTGCTGGAGTTGTCGGTGCTGCAGTCGCTGCGGTCGCTGCTGCTGCGGTGGCGAACCCTGGTTGGCTTGTCAGAAAAGCCTCGAGTCGACGAAGCGTCGCCTGCGTCTGCTCCATGTCGGTGCGGAGGCTCGCGATGTCGCTCGTGGTCGCGTAGTTGTCGCCTTGGCCTTCCATGCCTGACATCAACGCGTCCGAAAAACCGAATCGAGGGGGAGCGAAAAATACGGAACCGGTTTTACGTACCCGAAATCGATGTTTAACTGCGTCGCCCCCGCGGTTTTTTTAAGACTGGTTTGTAGCGGTCGAAAGAACTTCGCGTGTAAACGGGCTCTGATTACCAAGTGTGAGGATCTAGGATCGAGCTCAGAAAAGATAATGTGAATTGAATTGAATGATCACCTGGGTACAACACGAGGCTATATATAGGCTCGACACAAGGCCCCGTAACCAGGTGTTACGCGAAGGTTCCGCGGGTCGCGAAGCGTCCCGAACAGATCATTCTCGAATTCGGTAGAAGGCAATTCGGTGGCAACCGAAAAGCCAGAATTTGGTGCACGCAACCTAGCTCGGTGCTATAACTATAATAAAATATAGGAAAGCACCTAGCCTAGGAAATCAAGCAATTCATGCATGCCTATAATTTTCCTATGCTAGAAATAGCATAATAAAGTAAAGGCAAGCAAGCATAGCTGGCATAAGCCGTCGTACTCTCACAGCCAGGGTCGACAGCACCAGCTCCAGGGCCTCCAGTCCCAGTACTTCCAGCAGCAGCACCCCCAGAGCCGACACCTCCAGCTCCAGGAGCAGTACCAGTCCCGGCAGCTCCAGTACCACCAGTACGAGCACCTCCAGGACCAGAGACACCAGCACTCCCAGCGCCTCCACGACAAGCAGCTCCAGCAGCACGACTCCTCAGGCGGGTATGCGACGCAAGCCACTCTCGTGCCTGCTGTGGTGAGACAGGTCCGCGTCGGGAAACGAGACCCAGAGGAACGCCAGCACACTCAGCACCCACCGACCCGGCACCCTCCGGCTCAGCACTCCCAGGCTCTGCACTCGTAGGCTCAGCACCCTCAGGCTCCGCACCCCCAAGCACCTCACGGACGGGCTCAGCACCCCCAGGCTCCGCACCCGCAGGCTCAGCATCCCCAGGCTCCGCACTCCCCAACACCTCACGTGCAGGCTCAGCACCCCCGGACGCAGCACCCCCAGCAGCACCTCCCGCAGCAGTACCTGAGCCGCTAGTGACCTCTACAGGCTCAGCCATGGGGGGTGGGTCTACCTGAGACACACCTGAAGGAGCAGGACCCTAAGGGGTGAGCTACCGAGGGGGACCTGGAGCGAGGAAAAGCGGCGGGGGAGGGAGAGGGGCAGTGCGGTAGGGGAAGAGACGGTAGAAAGGAACCGACTCGTCAAAGGTGACGTCCTGAGAGGGGAAGACACGACGTGAGGTGGGGTGGTAAAATTGCCAGCCAGTCGCGTTAGGGACAAAGCCAAGGAAGACACAGGGAATGGTGCGGGAGGAGAGCTTGTGCGCGAACGTATCTCGGACAAGGGCACGAGCACCCCAGACCAGGAAACGCGACGCATCGCCAACCTCCCCCGTCCAACGCAATGTGGGCGAGGTCTCCGGCAAGGAGACACAGGGCCAGAGGTTGAGCTGCTGCGCGGCGTACCGGACCACAAACGGCCACAGAAATTGGGGAGCCGCCGCATGGATCAAGGAGGTACGAGTGACCTCCATGCCAATGCGGCACTCAGCAACCCCATTTTGCTGCGGTGAGCCTGGAAGCGTGAACGACTACTCGATGCCCTCCCCCTGACAGAAGGCCCGAAAAAGGTCGGAGGTAAACTCACCACCTCTGTCAGAGTGCAGACGCAAGACAGGCAGGTCTTGGCGGAACCTGCGGCGGAGCCGCAGACGAACTGCTCGGATCCAAGGGATCAGGACAGCAGGGACCTCACCCTTGGTGCGCAAGGGGAAGACCGTGGTGTAACGTGAGTAGTCGTCGACAACCAGCAGAAAGTACCGCTCACCTCCCTGTCCACGAACGCGGCCTGGGCCCCACACGTCCAGGTGGAGGGTCTGCAGAGGAGCCTCTGTCGGGGGAAACGAGGAGGAGTGAGGAGCGGCGCGGTGCCGCCCCTCGACGCAAGGAAGGCAGGGCGGCGCAGGCGAAGCAGGGAGGGGAGGGAGAGACCTGGGAAGACCAGACACAAGGAGACGACGGTGCATGCCACGGAGCTGTGGCAAGGAGGGGTGACCCAGGCGGTGGTGCCAGAGAAGAGTCTGGTGCGACAGGGAGCGACACTCACAATGGGAGGCTACTTGACCTGACGCAGACACTTGACCAGTAGCAGCTACCTGAGGAGGCGCAGTCGTCAGTGTGTAAAGACTCGACCCTGGCCGACGGGTAAACGTGGCCAGGTGGCGGCCGGTCTGGGAGCACGTACAGATCGCCACACGCTGCCGACCAGGGGTGAAGGTGTCAACCCCTGCATCCTGTAGGACAGCAATACTCACCAATTTCGTAGAGAACGAGTGGAGATGGAGACCTGACAGTGAGCCAGACGGAACCGCCGGGCACGGGAGCACAGTGGTGGACCGTGCAAGAACTGGGCCCCCTGAGGGGTCAGCCAGAGAGACTGCAACAGGTGTAGGGAGTGGTGTGAGTGCAGTACTCTCACGAAAGAAGCTGCGGGAAGCACCTGAGTCAAGCGTGAAGGTGTGCAAGGCCTCAGCAGGCGCATTACCTGAGAGAGCAGACTTGCTCGCACCTAAGGCAGCAGCCTCACCAGCACCTAGAGTACCAGTCTTTATACCGAGGTGAGGCGGCACACACTCCGCTACCCTTGGCTCCCTTTCCCTTGCCGTTGTAGCGCCTCCCACTAGGAGCAGAAGCAGCACCAACAGACTCAGCACCAAGGAGGTCAACAGCAGCAGCAGTAGCGAAGGAGGGGGCGAGGGGAGAGGGAGAGCACCCCTCAAATATGGGGGTGCGAGGAGCGCCACGAGCAGCAGCTACAGCGACAATGCTCTTCTCTGTTGCAAGGAGGTGCTGCTCTAGGAGGTCGACAGTGAGTTCGGTGGGACAGCGTGCGAGAAAGTGGTCCTGGACCCAGCTAAGAGAGGCAGGGAGACAGGTGACTATGAAGTGGAGGGTCCAGTACATCGGAGGCGGGTGCTTAGCACAAAAGTCTTTGGGGAGGGCGGCGCGAAGGCGGGTGTCACTAGTGCGATGGTGGGTAATGAGATCGGCAACTGTGGCAAAGGTGGACAGCTCAGGAAACATGTGAGGATCGAGGATTGAGCTCAGAAAAGAGAATGTGAATTGAATTGAATCACCTGGGTACAACACGAGGCTATATATAGGCTCGACACAAGGCCCCGTAACCAGGTGTTACGCGAAGGTTCCGTGGGTCGCGAAGTGTCCCGAACAGATCCTTACCGAATTCGGTAGAAGGCAATTCGGTGGCAACCAAAAAGCTAGAATTCGGTGCACGCAACCTAGCTCGGTGCTATAACTATAATAAAATATAGGAAAGCACCTAGCCTAGGAAATCAAGCAATTCATGCATGCATATAATTATCCTATGCTAGAAATAGCATGATAAAGTAAAGGCAAGCAAGCATAGCTGGCATAAGCCGTCGTACTCTCACACGTCCCTCCCTCAAAGCTGGGTGGCGTGAGATACACCCTGCTTGACAATTTAGTCCTTGAGAGCACGGCGTGCGTTGCCCATATCAGCTTCTGCAACCCAACTGTCCTCAGTGGGGTCGTATCCCTTCCAGCGTATCAGGAACTCGAGGGTCTTGCCGCCGCGGCGCCGATGAGTGAGAACATGTTCCACTTCGTACTCGGGTTCATCCTGTATAAGAGCAGGTGGTGGTAGCGGTAGCTGCCGTCCCTGGAACTGTTGGTTGGGGTCCTTGTAGGGTTTCAGTAGCTGGACATGGAAAGCGTTGTGAAGCTTCCATGAATCTGGTAAGCGCAAGCGGAATGTAACTGGTGTCACCTGTGCCTCAACGAGAAAAGGACCACAGAAGCGAGGCCGGAGTTTGGATGGGAGGTGAGACAGGTTCAAGCTGCGCGTGTCAAGAAGCACCTGATCTCCGACTGCTACTGAGTGATCACGTCGCTGATGATCGGCATACTGCTTCTGGGAGTTCTGCATCGTGGTGAGTCGTCGCTGAGTCTTCTCCCATAGCTGCTGCATGGTGGTGACGAAGTCATGTGCGGCTTGGACGTGTGCCGGTGTGGTAGGCTGCTGTGGTGTGAGTGGTTCCCGTCCGTAACACAGGAAGAAAGGAGTTTTCCCTGTGGCCGCATGTGACGCGTTGTTGTAAGCAAACTCTAGGGTCGGTAACTGTGTGTCCCAATGGCTGACGTCGTCCTTGCAAGCTGTGCGCAGTAACTGTTCAACCACTTGATTGAGTCGCTCTGTCTGTCCGTCAGTCTGTGGGTGGTATGCTGAGGACATCGCAAGTTTAGTCCCCAATAATCCCATGAGCTCCTTCCAAAACTTACTGGTGAATTTTGGGTCTCTGTCTGAGATGAGTGTAGCGGGGATGCCGTGGATGGTGATGATGCGGTCGAAGAAGAGGCGAGCAGTTGCTTCTGCTGTGGCGGTGGCGTTGGTCGGTAGGAAGTGCCCCATTTTGGAGAACTTATCGATGACTACGAGGATGGAATCATGTCCCCGTGAGGTCGAGGGAAGTCCTGTGATGAAGTCGAGACTAACGACCTGCCATGGCTGCTCCGGTACGGGTAGAGGCTGAAGTAACCCTGCTTTCTTCTACTTGCTGCTCTTCATCCGCTGGCACGTGTCGCAGGAGGTGACGAACTGCTGCACATCTGCTGCCATCCGGGGCCAGTAGTAATACTTCGCTATTCCCGCTAACGTCTTGTTGCTCCCGAAATGTCCCGCGTATGGTACGTCGTGGAACTCCTCCAATAAGATCTGCCGTAGCGGGGCGTAATTCGGTACCCAAATCTTTCCTGAACCCTTCCTTACCGCTAGGTCTTTCTCCCACTGTAACAGTTTCTGTTTCTCTGCCGTTGCTATCTCGCCGTCCACGGAGTACCCATGTTGGAATAGACCTTTGAGCAGAGGGTTCATCCCGTCGAGTTGGATGCCTGCTACATGACCTGGGCGGCTCAACGCGTCTGCTTTGTTGTGTAGCCCGGGCTTGTAGATGATGTCGTAGTGGAAGTGGGTCTCCAAGAAATCCACCCACCGTACCTGTCGTCGTGAGAGCGTAGGCTGCGACTTCAGGTATTTGAGGCTGCAGTGGTCAGTATAGACTGTGGTCTTGGCTCCCTCGAGGTAACACCTCCACGCCTTGAAGGCTACGACTATAGCTAGGGCTTCCTTGTCGTGGATGGGGTAGTTTAGTTCTGCTCCGTGCAGTTTCTTACTGAGGTAGGCGATAGGCTGTAAACCGTTCCCGTGATCCTGCATCAGTACTGCTCCGACTGCCTGGTCACTAGCGTCTGCTTCAACTACGTAGTCCTTCTCGGGGTCTGGTAGGATGAGTACTGGGGCTTTGGTCAGTGCTGTCTGTAGCTGTTCCATGGCTTGCTGATGCGGAGTATCCCATTTGAAGGGCGTATCCTTTTTCAGTAGGTCGGTCAGTGGCGCTGCAATCTTAGCGTACTGTGGCACGAACCTGTTGTAGTAGTTGGCGAATCCTAGGAACTGCTGCAACCCCTTCACGTTCTCCGGAACTTTCCACTTCTTGACGGCTTCGATCTTCTGCGGGTCCACGTGTACGCCCTCGGCACTCACCATGTGCCCGAGAAACTGCACCTTCTTCAGGGCGAAGTCGCTCTTCGACAGCTTCACGTAGAACTTGTTTTTCCGCAGGATCTCGAACACCTTCCGCAGATGCTCCACGTGCTCCTTCATGTTCTTGGAGTAGATGAGGATATCGTCCAGGTACACCACTACGCACTCGTCCAGCAGGGGCCGTAGAATATGGTTCATTTCCGCCTGGAACGTTGCTGGTGCGTTGCAGAGTCCGAACGGCATCACCAAGTATTCGTCGGAGCCGTATCGAGTACGGAACGCCATCTTGTGGATCGAGTTGTCCGCCATCTTGATCTGCCAGTAACCCGACCGAAGGTCCAGCTTCGAGAAGACTGTTGCACCACGCAGTTGGTCCAGTAAGTCGTCGATGCGCGGTATGGGGTATTTGTTTTTTACTGTCTGTTTGTTCAATGCGCGGTAGTCGATGCACATCCGTAAACTGCCGTCTGGTTTTGGAGTGAAGAGAACTGGTGCACCGTAGGGAGAGGTGGATGGGCGGATCAGTTGTCTGTCCAGTAGATACTCTATCTGTTTCTTCATGTCTGTTAGTTCGGTCGGACTCAGTCAGTATGGTGCACGTGAGACGGGTTTCGCACCTGGTTCCTCCACGATCTCATGCTCGTGGGTGCGTGCTGGAGGTACGCCTGCAGGTAGGTCGTCGGGCATTATATCCTTGTATTGCTCCAAGACCTCCTTTACTGCTGCAGGGAGCTCGGAACTCGGCTTCTCCTCCTCTGCTGCTGCCATGACCAGTGCTAGGTAACCCGTGTTACTCTCGTTCACTGTCTGTTCGAACCGTGCCAGTGTCGTCTCAGGTACGTCCCCTGTATCCGTCCAGCTTCGCAGTGCTATCCGCTTCCCGTTGTTGTAGATGCACACCTTGCTGCTGACCCAATCGATCTCGGGGTTGAACCGCTTCAGAAAATCTCGCCCCAAGATAAAATCTAACCCTTTGATGTTGGTGACTGGTAGCTTCGGCTTCCACCTCAACGCACCTATATGCAGCTGCAGTGATGCTTCGCCGTGGATAGGAAGCTTCGTACCGTCCACCATGGTTGCTGAAAACTGGGTCTCTTCCGCCTTCTCTCCAATTTTCTCCAATGCTCCGCGGTCACACACCGAGTGAGATGCACCGCTGTCCACCAGTGCCTGGAGGCGTCGCCCATTGCATAACACCTCGAGGAGTAGTGGTGTCTGCTGCGCTGAGTAGCCAAAGAGGGTCTCATTAATAGGATCATAGGGTACATCAAACTTAATACCTTCCCTTTTTCCTATACCCGACTCAGCACTTTCCAACTTCACCTGGGGGGTGGGAGGATTTTTCCGAGGCTTGTATATTTTCTCCTGAACCTGGATGCCTCCTCTAAGCCTTGGCAGCTGTGTAGGCTTCACCTGTGGGCAACGGGGAGCCTTAACACTGTGCTGCGGGGAGAGAATATTAACTCCACGGAACGCACGACCTTTTTCTACGCTCCGTAGTACTTTGCCCAACTTCTCAGGTACCTGAATAATTTCTAAAGGCTTTCTCTTAGCCTCTAAACCTCCCCTGATTTTTTCAAAGGCTTGAAAACCACGAGAAGCAATATTCTTCGTTAGAGTATCTTTAAAGGATACTTTTAACGAATTCTTACTTTCGTGGGTGTTCGGCTGGAGTTTCCCGGTCGGTGCAGAGTCTTTTTTCGCGGAGCCTCCATTCGCCTCGGCGATTTCCCCTGATGCCGGCCAGTCGTGACGTTTTTGATTCGCGCCATCATTTTCTCCTTTTTTCGCCCGCTCCGAAGTCGCCACGTCGTCGCCTTTTCCTGCTTTTCGGATCTTTACGCGATCGCCAGGTCGATCCGCGGCTACTGGCGATTCCCGTTTTTTGACTTCGGGGGTGCTCCACTGTTTCCGTCCCGGAGTGCCGCACGTGCTTTCTTCATTTTGTAGCACGACAAAAACTGATGCCCTGCTGCGCCGCAAAATTCGCATTTTGTCGGTTGCTGCTTCGCGTCGTATTTGTCAATATCCATCGGTTCGGCGAACGTGGGGGGTGCCGATCGCTCCGTGCCGAATGTACGGTTCGGCGTGAAGCGTCGTGTTTCGGGTTGACCTCGAGTCAGCGCGTCGTATCGCTCGGCAGCACGCACGATGTCCCTATAGCTGTTGTAATTCGCCGCAATCACCTGCCGCCGAATCTCCATTTTTAACCCTTCGGTGTACGCCTGGATTTTTTCGCCTTCGGTCAGGTCGGTGATGCGGTTGAACAGTAACTCCATCTGCTGCGTGTACTGCGCTACACTACTGTATTGCTTGTGTCGGTGTATCTGCTGCCGCGCCATGTAGGTCGTATTAATTGGTTCGAAACGCTCGATTAAAACTGCCCGAAACTGCTGCCACGTTTTCTCCCCGCGGGCTACGTCGGCATAGTAACTCCATTCGAGAGCCGGTCCACGTAACAGTGTCGCTGCGAGCCGAATCCTTGCTGCGTCGTGTTGCGGGGTCGAACAGCCAATGGCCTCGAAGTAAATTTCGAGGGTGGCCACAAATCGCCGGACGTCGGATCCCTTCGCGCTTGGATCGAACGCCTCAGGGAGCCTCGGTCGTGCTGCTTCGAGGTTCGGCGACAGTGGTGCCATCGGTCCGTGAAATGTCGGTGTCGCCACTGCTGCTGGAGTTGTCGGTGCTGCAGTCGCTGCGGTCGCTGCTGTTGCGGTGGCGAACCCTGGTTGGCTTGTCAGAAAAGCCTCGAGTCGACGAAGCGTCGCCTGCGTCTGCTCCATGTCGGTGCGGAGGCTCGCGATGTCGCTCGTGGTCACGTAGTTGTCGCCTTGGCCTTCCATGCCTGACATCAACGCGTCCGAAAAACCAAATCGAGGGGGAGCGAAAAACACGGAACCGGTTTTACGTACCCGAAATCGATGTTTAACTGCGTCGCCCCCGCGGTTTTTTGAAGACTGGTTTGTAGCGGTCGAAAGAACTTCGCGTGAAAACGGGCTCTGATTACCAAGTGTGAGGATCGAGGATCGAGCTCAGAAAAGAGAATGTGAATTGAATTGAATCACCTGGGTACAACACGAGGCTATATATAGGCTCGACACAAGGCCCCGTAACCAGTTGTTACGCGAAGGTTCCGCGGGTCGCGAAGCGTCCCGAACAGATCCTTACCGAATTCGGTAGAAGGCAATTCGGTGGCAACCGAAAAGCCAGAATTCGGTGCACGCAACCTAGCTCGGTGCTATAACTATAATAAAATATAGGAAAGCACCTAGCCTAGGAAATCAAGCAATTCATGCATGCATATAATTATCCTATGCTAGAAATAGCATGATAAAGTAAAGGCAAGCAAGCATAGCTGGCATAAGCCGTCGTACTCTCACAATACAGGTAGAGCAGCATGAGGCGGCTAAGCTCAGCTGTGGCAGGGGAGGAGTATCGAGCCACTACAGCGTCGTAAAGGGCCTTAGCGGTCTTGTGCTCGCCAAAATGCGTGAGCTCAGCTAACGGAAGGTGATTGCGAACGGCTAGGCGCGCAGCAGCATCACGAGTCTGCCACTGGGAACGGGCGCTGAGCTCAGCGGTGGAAGCGGGAGCGACTGAGGCACCAGACTTTTGGTCATAGAGAGAGACATTGTCCTTGCTATTGCTCATTAGGAACAGCTGCAGGTCATCTAGCCAGGTTTTGAACTGAATCGGGCGGCCCTCAACATCGAGCGACAGAACTCGGAGGGTGGCCATAGCTGCTGGCGCGGGACTAGCAGCGCAGAGCGATTGCAGGCAAGCAGTAGTAGCAGCAGCAGTAGCGATAGTAGCAGCAACAGTAGAAGCAACAGTAGCAACCTAATGCCAGGCCCCTAGGCAGCGTGGCGCGGCTCGGGCAGTGCGGCGCTGGCAGCAGCAGCATCGCAGCGGCTGCAGCGCTGGCCGGGCGGGCAGGGCGCAGGGCAGCGCGGGTAGGGCGCCTAGGGCAGGGCGCAGCAGGCAGCCGCGACAGCAGGGCAGGCGGCGCACGGGGCTGCAGGGGAGGGCTACAGATGGCGCGCGGGGCGTAGCAGGCAGCCGCGGCAGAGGCAGGCGGCGCGCGGGGCTACAGGCGGCCGGCAAGGCAGCAGGGCGGGCCGTGCGCAGGGCGTAGCAGGTAGCTGCAGCAGCAGCACGGCGGGCGCACGGGGCTGTGTGGCAGCGCGACAGGCAGCTCGCGGGGCACGCGGGCTGCAGGCGAGCGGCGCGTGGGCGAGCAGGGGCTGCGCGCGGGCTGCGCGGACAGCGGGCGGGTCGCGCAGGCTACTGGCGGGCGGCGCGCGGGCCAGCAGAGGCGACGCGCGGGCCAGCAGAGGCGACGCGCGGGCCGTGCGGGCTGCTAGCGGGGCGCGCGCGGAACTAGGGCAGGGCAGAGCGCGGGGTAGCGCGATATGGGCAGGTGGTAGGTGGTGGGCCCGAAAAAAGAATCTCTCCTAAGGTCCTAAGACCCTACATGCTCTTAATACCATGTTAGAGAAGGTAGCTAGGAATGTTTGATTATCGAGTGAGTGGTGTACAAGGATGAGAACCCTAAGGGGTTGTACCCTACATTGGCTACCCCACTACAGCCTACACCTAATTATAAACCATTTATAGTTTGACAGTGTGGGTGATCGTAGCGTTGTACTAATGTTCATACTGCTTGCTGTGTTCACAGAGAAGTTTGGCAAGATTTTCCACTAAGGAAATTAAAGAACAACTTGCAATGAAAGAATGATACCGTCATGCCCCGGATATAAGCGCAACCCTGGGATAAGCGCCAGACGCTTGTAATTGGCATATGGCGCTTATATCCGCTCCTCGATTATAAGCGCATGTAAACTAAAATTTTTGAAATTGGTTCAAAACACTGTAACGAATTTTACTTAAGCAGGCAGACGTGTTGCAATTTCGGTTCTCTTCACATTCGAACCCTGCACTCGATGCGAGTCCAGTCAGCAGGAGCTGTCAGGGGCACATTGTGAGTCATATCGAGTGTATCCCCAGGGCGCGCGAGAATTTCACTGAAGACCCCATGAAACTTCGATTCAATTGAAATTGCAAGCACGAGATCTACACCTTGGTGTTAGAAATTATGAAATATGTAAAAGCCATTTTATAAGCGCCTGTGTCAGAACCATATTGTAGGCTGTAGTGGGGCACACCTTATGGGGTACAGTATTGCTAGGTTTTGCATATACAAACCTTGTACTGCCCTGTTTCTAGTCATTTTTCCCTCGTTATTATTTCTCACATGGTATTAGAGCAGAATCGTTCCTAGGGCCCACCGAACGTTCCGCCCTGCCCTAACTGGTTTTTTTTTTTTTTAACCCCTGCAGCCCGTAGGCGCTGCCCCTACGACCCGCGCGCCGCCCTGCCGAGCCGCGCGTCGCTCCTACTCGTCGCGACGCCCCTGCGGGACCCGTGCGGCGTCCCCCCCTGCACGTCGCGGCGCCCCCTGGACGTCGCCCCTACCCGTCGCGGCGCCCACGGGGCGTCGCCCTTGCTTGTCGCGGCGCCCCCTGGGCGCCGTCCCTACTCGTCGCGGCGCTCGCGGGGCGTCGCCCCTGCTCGTCGCGGCGCCCGCGGGGCGTCGCCCCTGCTCGTCGCAGCACCCTCTGGGCGCTGTCCCTACCCGTCGCGGCGCCACCAGGGCGTCTCCCCTACTCGTCGCGGCGCCCCCTGGGCGCCGTCCCTCCTCGTCGCGGCGCCCCCGGGGCGTCGCCCCTGCTCGTCGCGGCGCCCCCTGGGCGCCGTCCCTCCTCGTCGCGGCGCCCCCGGGGCGTCGCCCCTGCTCGTCGCGGCGCCCCCCCTGGGCGCCGTCCCTCCTCGTCGTGGCGCCCCCGGGGCGTCGCCCCTGCTCGTCGCGGCACCCCCTGGGCGCCGTCCCTACCCGCCGCGGCGCCCCCGGGGCGTCGCCCCTGCTCGTCGCGGCGCCCCCTGGCGCCGTCCCTGCTCGTCGCGGAGCCCGCCCTGCAGCAGCGGCCACGGAGCCCCCTGCCGCCGTCGCGGCCCCGCCCTACAGCAGCTGCCGCGGAGCCGCCTGCAGCAGTCGCGGCCCCGCCCTGCAGCAGCTGCCGCGGAGCCCCCGGCCGCAGTCGCGGCTCCGCCATATAGCAGCTGCCGCGGAGCCCCCCCCCCCTGTCGCACTCGCGGCCCCGCCCTGCAGCAGCTGCCGCGGAGCCCTCCTGCCGCCGTCACAGCCCCGCCCTGCCGCTGTCGCGGCCCCGCCCTGCAGCTGTCGCGGCCTCACCGTCGCCGCCATCGGCCCTTCCCGCCACTTGTGAGCACCTGCCCTACCAGCGCTTCCCGCGCGCCTGCCTTGCTAGCGCGCTGCCGCGCCGGCCTGCTTGCCTGCCTACCGCGCCTGCCTGCCAGCCGAGCCGCGCCGCTCAGCTGAGCCGCGCTGCTCAGCCGCGCCGAGCCGCCCAGCCGAGCCGAGCTGTGCAACCCTGCTCTACTGAGCCGCACTGCCCTGCCCGCGCTGCTACTGCTGCTACTGCTGTTCCTGCTGTTCCTGCTGCTGCTACTGCTACTACTGCTATGGCTACAACTGGCGGTGGCCAGATGCAGCTCCAGCGACATCCGCGTGAGTCCCTCACGCCCCAGCAGCTTCGTGAGTGGTACGCTAGTTGGGGTTGTAGGGGTGGCCGTGGTGGGAGTCGCCCTGGAGCGGGTCGTTCGGGAGCTTCTTGTAGTGGCCAGGTGCAGCTGCAGCGGCGTCCGCGCGAGATCCTTTCGCCCCAGCAGCTTCGTGAGTGGTACGCTAGTTGGGGATGTAGGGGTGGCCGTGGTGGGAGTCGCCCTGGCGCTGGTCGTTCGGGAGCTTCTTGTAGTGACCAGGTGCAGCTGCAGCAGCGTCCGCGCGCGGTCCTGTCGCCCCAGCAGCTTCGTGAGTGGTACGCTCAGAGTAGAGGGTCACGGAGTACTGCTCGCTGCCCGTACGTCATTCGCACTGGTGCTCGGGCTGGTCAGCCTTGCGGGACGGTTGGTCACACAGAGTCCCGCTGCTACTCCTGTCTGAGCGACGCCTGGCGTACAGAGTTTGGCGACGACGCTGAGCTCCCCTCCTGGCTGGAGCTACTTAGGCAGAGGGTAGATATCTTTGCTCTTGACTATGATGCTATCCTCACTGCCATGTATGCATTGCTTACTAGTGCTGAGGGTGCTTGTTCCCTGTGTGTGCCGCCTGACCCAGGTATAGAGTCTGCTGCTCTAGGTGCTGGTGAGGCTGCTGCTCTAGGTGCTGGTGCGTCTCCTGCTCCAGGTGCTGGTGAGGCTGCTGCTCTAGGCGCTAGTGAGTCCACTGCTCTAGGTGCTGGTGAGTCTGCTCTCTCTAGTACTGCGCCTGCTGCGGCCTTGCACACTTTCACCCTTGACTCGGGTGCTTCCCGCTCCTTCTTTCGCGAATGCACCACACTCTCGCCGCTCGGTCGGCCGGTGGCAGTCTCTCTGGCTGACCCCTCTGGGGGTCCGGTCCTTGCATACTCCTCCATGGTTCTGCCGTGTCCGGCGGTCCCGTCTGGCTCTCTGTCTGGTCTCCACCTCCCCTCGTTCTCCACGAACTTGGCGAGTGGAGCTGACCTTCAAGACGCGTGGGTTGACCAGTTCACTCCTGGAGGTCAGCGGGTGACCCACTGTTCGTGTACTCGGACGGGCCGGCATCTGGCCACGTTCACCCATCAGCCTGGGTCGAGCCTCTACACCCTGACTACCGTGTCTCCTCCGGTTGCTGAGCCTGGTCAGGTGTTTGCTGCAGCGTCCCGTTCTGGTCCTGAGTCTGCCCCCTACTCGTGTCGCCTCCTGTCTCACCAGACTCTCCTCTGGCACCACCGCCTTGGTCACCCCTCCCTGCCTTGTCTCCGAGGCATGGCCTCCCGTGTCCTTGTCACTGGTCTTCCCCGGTCTCTCCCTCCCCTTCCCCCGGGGCCTGCCCCTACCTGCGTTCCTTGCGTCGAGGGGCGGCAGCGCGCCGCTCCTCACTCCTCCGAGTTCCCTCCGACGGTGGCTCCCCTACAGACTCTTCACATGGACATGTGGGGCCCAGCCCGCGTCCGTGGACAGGGTCACGAGCGCTACTTTCTGCTGGTCGTTGACGACTACTCGCGTTACACCACAGTCTTCGCCTTGCGCCGCAAGGGTGAGGTCAATGAGGTGCTGATCGACTGGATCCGCGCAACCCGTCACCAGCTCAGCGAGAGTTTCGGCTCGGACCTTCCTGTTCTGCGTCTGCACTCTAACAGAGGTGGAGAGTTTTCCTCCGACCTTCTGCGAGCCTTCTGTCGTGCGGAGGGCATCCGCCAGACGTTCACGCTTCCGGCCTCTCCACAGCAAAATGGGATTGCTGAGCGCCGCATTGGCATGGTCATGGACGTCGCTCGTACGTCCATGATCCATGCGGTTGCTCCCCATTTTCTGTGGCCGTTCGCGGTTCAGTACGCGGCGCATCACATCAACCTCCAGCCCCGGGTCTCCATGCCGGAGACCACACCTACTCTGCGGTGGACGGGGAGGGTTGGCGATGCGTCTGCGTTCCGTGTCTGGGGATCTCGAGCTTTTGTCCACGACTTGTCTGTGGACAAGCTGTCCTCCCGTGCTGTTCCCTGCGTCTTCCTTGGCTTCCCCCCTGACGCGCCTGGTTGGCAGTTTTACCACCCCACCTCGCGCCGTGTTCTGTCCTCTCAGGACGTCACGTTTGACGAGTCGGTTCCTTACTACCGTCTCTTCCCCTATCGCACTGCCCCCCTCCCCCCCCCCGCCGCTCTTCCTTGCGCCAGGTCCCCCCCCGGTAGACCCCCTCCCCCCTCAGGGTCCTGCCCCCTCAGCTGTGTCCCAGGTAGACGCAGTCGAGCCTGACGAGGTAGCTGTTGACTCTGGTGCTGCTAGGGGTGCTGAGCCTGCGGGTGCCGGGTCTGGGGGTGCTGGGCCTGGGAGTGCGGAGCCTGGGTGTGCTGCGTCTGGGGGTGCTGAGCCTGGGGGTGCTGAGTCTGGGGGTGCTGAGTTTGGGGGTGCGGAGCCTGAGGGTGCTGAGCCTGCGCGTGTGGAGTCTGGAGGTGCTGAGCCTGCGCGTGTGGAGTCTGGAGGTGCTGAGCCTGCGCGTGTGGAGTCTGGAGGTGCTGAGCCTGGCGGTCCTTCGGGTGCTTCGTCCCGTCGGTAGCCACTCTCTCCACAGCAGCTGCGCGAGTGGTTTGCTCGGCGCTGGAGCCGTGCTGATGGAGCTGGTGGTGCTACGGGCGCTGGAGGTCCTGCTGCTGCTGGAGCTGCTGGGGTTTCTGGAGCCACGGGTCCCGGAGGTGCTCGTACTGGAGGTACTGGAGCTGCTGGGCCTGGTGGTGCTGCTGGAGCAGGTGCTGGTGGAGGTACTGGAGCTGGAGCTACTGGGGCTGCTGGGTCTTCTGGTGGTCCTGCTGGAGCTGGAGCTACTGGAAGTGCTGGAGCTGGAGGTGCTGCTGGAGCCGGTGCTCCTGTGGGTGCTGGAGTTGGCGCTACTGGAGCAGCTGGAGGTACTGCTGGAGCTGGTGGTGCTGCTGGAGTTGGAGCTCCGGCTGGGGGTGCTGGTGCTGTCCCTTCTGGTTCTGGAGGCGCTGCGCGGCCGCGGCCGTACTACGTTCCGCTCCTTCAGCAGGTTCTTGGTCTTCCGCCTTCTACTGGTCCTGCTCCTTAGAGTGTCCACCGCCTATCCCGTCGCAGTCACAGTTACAGCCCGTCTCCCCACTGCCTGCTCCTTCTCCTTACACTGGTCCGACTGGAGGTCTTGCTGAGCGTCGTGAGCCTGCGTCTCGTCCTGCGTCGCCTATTCGTGCTGCTAGCACTAGTCGTCGTGGTTCGCGTTAGCGTCCTCCTCCTGTCCCTGGCACGCACCGGATGGCTCTGCGCCCTTCCACTGCTCCGCCTCTGCCGTCTCCTCATGCGTCTTCTCTTCCTGCCCTTTCTGACCCGGAGTCTGACTCCCTTCGTGCTGCTAGTCCTACTGTCACACGTCTCCTGGCCACAGTTGTCACTGACCCTTCCTTTGAGTCCACTACTGCGTCTGCCTTAGTTGCTGAGCTTGTCGACTTTGCTGCTCACTGTCGTCTAGACTACGCCGCGAGTCTTGTTGCTGAGTCTAAGTCTGTCTGTCCTCCGTCCGTCGGGGGTGAGTGTGCTCTTGGCACGGACGTCCTTGAGGACAGGTAGGAGGACTTTGAGTGCTTTGCAGCCGCTGTACCTCATCTCGTGTCCATGCTGATTGCACCTGAGGGAGACCCGGATGCACCAGACATCCCGACTCCGCGCTCTTACGCGGAGGCGATAGAGGGTCCCTACTCCTCTCAGTGGCAGGCAGCCATGGATGCAGAGATGGCTTCCTGGAAGTCCACAGGCACCTACGTCGACGAGGTTCCCCCTTCTGGGGCGAACATGGTCAGTGGCATGTGGATTTTCAGGGTGAAGCGGCCGCCGGGTTCTCCGCCTGTCTTCAAGGCGCGTTACGTTGCTCGAGGCTTCAGTCAGCGACACGGAGTTGACTTCTTCCAGACCTTCTCCCCGACCCAGAAGATGACCACTCTTCGGGTTCTGCTGCACGTCGCTGCTCAGCGTGACTACGAGCTTCACTCTCTTGACTTCAGCACTGCTTTCCTACACCGCAGCCTGCACGAGGAGATCTGGCTGCGCCGCCCGCCTGGCTTCACTGGGTCGTTTCCTCCTGGTACCTAGTGGAGCCTCCGACGGCCAGTCTACGGTCACCGCCACGCAGCCCGCGAGTGGCACGACACACTGAGGACTACGCTTGCGGCTCTTGGGTTTGCTCCTTCTACTGCTGACCCGTCGCTGTTTCTCCGCACCGACACTACTCTGCCGCCGTTCTACATCCTCGTGTACGTCGACGACTTGGTTTTTGCTACTGCTGATACGGCTGGACTGGCCCACGTGAAGTCGGAGCTGCAGAAGAGACACACGTGCACAGACTTGGGTGAGCTGCGCAGCTATCTTGGCTTGCAGATCACCCGGGACAGAGCACGGCGCACCATCACCTTGACTCAGTCACACATGGTGCAGCAGGTCCTTCAGCGCTTCAACTTCACGTACTCCTCGCCTCAGGCCACTCCTCTATCTACTCGCCACTCGCTCTCAGCTCTGCCTTCGAATGAGTCCGTAGAGCCGAGTGGCCCGTACCCAGAGCTTGTTGGCCTCCTCATGTACCTGATGACCTGCACTCGACCTGACTTGGCATACCCTCTTAGCATCTTGGCTCGCTATGTTGCTCCTGGGAGACACCGACCAGAGCACATGGCTGCAGCTAAGAGGGTGTTGCGCTACCTGTGCAGTACGTCGGGCATGGGGCTCGTGCTTGGAGGACGGGCTCGAGTTGTCCTGACTGGTCACACCGACGCTTCTTGGGTTGATGACTTGGCTACGCAGCGGTCGTCACAGGGTTACACCTTCAGCCTTGGTTCCGGCTCTGTTTCGTGGCGGTCTACCCGCTCGTCCTCTGTTCTCAGCTCCAGTTGTGAGGCTGAGATCTACGCTGGGGCCATGGCTGCACAGGAGTTACGCTGGCTCACCTACCTGCTGACCAACTTGGGAGAGGCGCCTCGTTCTCCTCCAGTTTTGTACGTCGACAACAAGGCCATGCTGGCCTTGTGTTGGGAGCACAGACTGGAGCACAGAACGAAGCACATTGCTCTGCGCTACTTCCTTGCTCGAGTGTTGTGTCAGAACTAGCACTCAGAAACAAGAATGAAGAAAGGAGGGGTTGCACTAGCAGCAGTAGGCATACATATATGAAACCCTAATTGGGTTGTACTCGCTATAGAGTACCCCACTGCAGGCTAGACAATTATAACATTCTGACACACCCCCATAGCCAAAGTGGGGTGTAATCAGCACAATGAGCAGGTTCACAAGGGGAAGCAAAGCTAGAGGCATTCACAACGGGTACGTGAGGAGGAGGAGGCTGGACTGTGAGAGGAGAGGAGATGGGAGGCGACGACTGAAGCTGCAGACACACGGGCAACAGGAGCGGCTGGCACAGTGGCTACCGGGACAGCGCCCCGGACTACAGGGAGTAACTGGCTCTGCGGCGCGGCAGAAGCAATGGACCCACGGGCGACCGGCGCAGCAGGCTCTCTGGGCTACCAGGAGCAAGACAAGCTCCGGACTACTGGCGCTGCAGGCGACACGACGGCAGCCTCCATGCAACCTCCCCCAACTGTCCGACACCCCTCTTTCACACACCCCTTGCTGTACCCCTAGCTCCACTCCCACGTCACCCCCCTAGCACCACTCCTTCGGCTCCCACACACCCACCCCCCCTCAGCGGCAGCTGCAGCAGTGGGAGACGGAGGAGAAGGAGGAGCAAGGAACGGCTCACACACCCGCCACCCCCATACCCGTCACCCTCTTACCCTGAGTGTGCGGTAAGAGAGCTCAGGTGTGCGCGAAGCGTGCACAAGTGTGCGGGAAGCGAACTCGGGTGTGCGGAAAGCGAACTCAGGTGTGCGGGGAGGGGGGGGGGCGCAGTGCCACGCGCGGGTCGACGGGGACGGGCGCACGGGTCCCCGAAAGCGGCGCGCGGGTCGACGGGGCCGCCACGAAGGGCGACGGGGAGCCGCGCGCGGGTCGACGGGGCCGCCGCGAAGGGCGACGGGGAGCCGCGCGCAGGTCGACGGGGACAGGCGCACGGGTCGACGGGGGGCGCCACGACGGAACGCGAAACCGCCACATGCGCCCAGGGTGTGCGGCGGGCAGGAAACCGCCACGCGTCCCGAGCGCATGGCGGGCAGAAAACCGCCGCGCGCCTCGGGGCGCACGGCGGGCAGAAAACCGCCGCACGCCCCGAGCGCACGGCGGGATGAAAAGCGCCGCGTGCTCCGAGTGCGCGGCAGGAAGAAAGGGTCGCGCGCCCGGGGCGCGCGATAGCAGTAGAGCAGCGGAAGCATCGGGTGGGGCCCACCCACAGGATCGACCGAGGAGGGTCGACCTGCTCTGATAGCATGTCAGAACTAGCAGTCAGAAACAAGAATGAAGAAAGGAGGGGTTGCACTAGCAGCAGTAGGCATACATATATGAAACCCTAATTGGGTTGTACTCGCTATAGAGTACCCCACTGCAGGCTAGACAATTATAACATTCTGACATGTTGCAGCTGCATGGTCAGCTTCGTCTTGCTTACGTGGCCTCTCGGGCCAACACTGCTGATATCTTTACCAAGGCACTTCAGCCTTGTGATCATCAGCGTTTCTGTACTATGCTAGGTCTTGTGCCTACCGGGCCTCACTTGCTTACCTCTTGACTTTGCTTGTACTGTGATCTATATATACCTGCACCTGCATGCTTACCCTTGCTAGGTTGAGATCACTGTCTTGCTTGTTCACCTTGATTTATCATCCTGCATGTGAACTGGCCTTGTGGCCTTGAACTTGTGCTCAGAATGTGTGGTGACGTTGTGATCCACCCTGGGCTTGACCTTGCCTTGCTCTCTTGCTTGTCCCCCACTTTGCCTATGGGGGTGTGTCAGAACCATATTGTAGGCTGTAGTGGGGCACACCTTATGGGGTACAGTATTGTTAGGTTTTGCATATACAAACCTTGTACTGCCCTGTTTCTAGTCATTTTTTCCCTCGTTATTATTTCTCACAGCCTGCGCTTGTAAGTTTGACTCAATTATAAGCCCACCCCTCTAAAAAGCCCTGTTTTATTATACCCCCCCCTATGGGGGCTTATCCGGGGGGTGACGGTAGTACAAATGAGGCATGCAGAACAAAGGACTAAAAAGGCATGCAACACCTAGCAAGGGCGAAAACTGCCAGCGCAGCAGAAGAGCGGCTTGCCAACGTTGCAGTACGCACGGTCTGCAGGTGACCGCAGGTGACTATCTGCAGTCGCAGGTAACTATCTGCAGTCGTAGGTTGTCTATGTGCGCAGATGTGCGCACCTACCAAGTAGGTGCAGGTTGGCGGTTTCACAGTCAGGCACATTGCGTTGGTGCCAGGTAGAAAACGTGTCGTCGGTTTCGCCAGGTGCGCACCGTCGACCACGTGATGCCGTTCCGCAGGTAGAACTTCGCCAAAATCTCCTGGGCGAAAGTTCGCACACCTCCGCAGAGTTTCGCACAACTCTGCAACTTCGGTCGATCAACTCGGCTTCGCTCGGTCGAACAGCGTTCGCCGAGCAGAACTTCTCGACCCAAACTCTTCGACTAGAGTTCTTCGACCAAAAGCGTCGCGCAGAGCTCGTCGACCAGAGCTCGTCGCGCAGAGCTCGTCGACCAAATTCCGTCGAGCAGAGCCTGCTCGACTGCAACTTCCGTCAAATTGCAGAAGCCCACTTCTTCGACCAATCCGTCGAGAACTTCCTGTCGACGGCGAGATCGGCTGTTAGATACTAACGAGCAGGAATGATTGCATTGACATCAAACTGAGTACAAGTATAATGATTGCATTGACATCAAACTGAGTACAAGTATAACCCTAATTGGGTTGTACCCTATATAGGCTACCCCACTACAGCCTACACAACACAAGTAGCATTATAGTTTGACACTGCGCCCAAGCGAGGGCGGGGCCTTTCTCTTCGACACTCCCCTGCCCAGCTCACGCTTGGGCACCCACACACAAGGTCCACCCAGAACCCAGAGGGATAGAATACAAGGAGAAAATTCCTTCTACGTGCACCCAACACACAGCACGTAGATCACCGCACCAGCCGTGCAGAAGGGCACGACACCTACTGCTGCACCTCGTCATCCCCGTCGCCCACGTCGGCCAAACGCACTTGGCCGATTGTGATGGAGCACCGGTTGAAAGCCGGAAAATGCAGCGCCTTCGTCAGAAAATCTGCCGACTGCTCGGAGGTCGGAATGTACTGCAGAGCAATCTTTCCGCGCTTCACCCTCTGCTGCAGCAAGGCGTAGTGTCGCTCCATGTGCTTGAGGTTGCCCTTAAGCCCCAAGCCTTCTGCGACAGTGATCACCGACTGGTTGTCCACGTGTAGAACAGTCGGCTTCCTTGCGTCGAGTAGGCAAAATTCCGCAAGGAGGAAGCGCAGACGACGAGCCTCCTTGCCAGCTTCGGTAGCCGCGACGTACTCTGATTCGGTCAACGAAAGCGTTGCGCACTTGATGCGTTGGCTCGACCAAGAGACTGTGGCTCCTCCGAAGACGAAAACGTAGCCGCCCGTGCTCGTCCGATTCTGCTTGTCACCAGCGTCGTCGGCATTTGCATAGCCGACCAGACACAGCGATTCTAATCCGCCGCCGAACTCCAGCGTGGCGTCACGGGTTTTAGCGAGGTCGTGCAGACAGCGATCACCCTCACGCCAGTGGTTGTCACTCTGCACTGTTAGGCCATATCCGAGCTTGCTGCAAGCGAAGGCAATGTCGGGCCTCGTCGTGGTGGCCGTGAACTGCAGCGAGCCGACCTTCTGCCGGTACTCTGCTTCCTCGCGCGACTGAAACTCCTCGTCGTCGAACGCTAGCTCTGCGTAGGCGTCGTCGGAGACCGGTGTCTTCGGCACTTGCCTGGTCTGCTCCTCGTTGATGAAACGCCGATGCAGCTTGTCGACGTAGACTTGCTGGTGAAGCCACAGCTTCCGCGCAGGACGGTCGCGCTTGATTTCCAGCCCGAGATACTTCTCGACTGGGCTGATTTTGCGCAGCTCGAAGGCGGCCTCTAGTAGCTCCTTTGGCATCGCAGTGCTGCTGCTTGCGGCAAGCAGATCGTTGACGTAGACAAGCACCCAGCATGCCACTCCGTCGTCGCCGATCTTGAAGTACATCGCCTCATCGACCTGGCTATTCCCCCTTGACGATGCTCAGAAGTCCTCTAGTATTCTCAAAATTGGATCGGAGGTTACATGCTCAGAAGTCCTCTGGTCAGAAGTCCAAACACTATGAGAACCCTAAGCACTACCTTGAGGCGGGTAGCTAGGGGGAATGGGGTGGGTAGCAAGGGGGAATGAGGCGGGTAGCAAGGGAGAATGGGGCAGGTGGCAAGGGAGAATGGGGCAGGTGGCAAGGGAGAATGGTGCGGGTAGCAAGGGGGAATTAGGCGGGAAGCAAGGGGAAATGGGGCGGGCAGCAGGAGGGAACGAGGCTGGAAACACGAGTGAATGGTGCGGTGCGCATAGGGAGAATGAGACGGGTAGCAAGGGGGAATGAGGCGGGTAGCAAGGGGGAATGAGGCGGGTAGCAAGGGGGAATGAGGCGGGTAGCAAGGGGGAATGAGGCGGGTAGCAAGGGAGAATGAGGCAGGTTGCAAGGGAGAATGGGGTGGGTAGCAAGAGGGATAGGCGAGAAGGAAGGGGGAATGAGGCGAGCAGCACGAGGGAACGAGGCTGGAAACAGGAGTTAAGGAGGAGCCTGCGGAGAGACACTCTACAACGGTAGTGAGCTAGACTACCCCCCCCACAGCGACCGCCGCTGCACACGCGAACAGTCGGGACGAGGGGGGGGTGACGGGCAGGGGGCGGGGGGATTGCGACGGGCAGAGCGACGGCGGGCGAAGGAGCGGCTGGGGCTGCTGGTGATTTTGTCGCGATTCGTGCTGATTGGCGCAAATGTCGCGGCTGGCGCTGCTGGTGGCGGTGATGCAAGGCCGCGACGGCCAGCATGCAGTTCGTAGCGACCTTCGCGACCCGAATGTCGCGTTTTCGCCAGCGAGGGTACGACGAGGCAAGCGTGGCGCGACGGGCCAGCACGGCGCTCGCCATGTGCAGGATGCGACGGGCGGGTCTACGGGCAGCAGCGGGCGGGAATGATGGGCCCATTAACGTAGGTCTAGGATCTTGATAGCTCTGATACCATGTCACGATAGCGTCTTAACTAGCGAACGGGTTTAACTAGTAGGCCTAGGCTTAGGAGCCTAGGCCAACGTATGTCGAGAGAGTTTGTGCCAAGGTAAAGTGAGAATGGGGGGTTCACTATAGCACACAAGGTACATATAGCAAACTAGCCGAGGTGCACCACCAGATAAGCAAATATATAACTACACTAACACTAACTACAAAAAGTTATATAAACTATGCAAAACATAGTTTGACAGGGTTGGCACGAACTACTAGGAGTTATCGTAGCTTTGCTTGGTTCCTTAGTGCTTGCACATTCACGGGAGTAATCGGCAAGAGTTTCCACTAGCAAAGTTAAAATTACAGAATCATAGAACAAGCAATGACAGAATGATTACATCAGGCACCTAGCAACCCTGCAGCTAGCCTGGTCGACCGCCAGCACAGCTCGGTCGACCGCCTGCCAGCGTTGCGTAGAGGAGTCGCGCCTGCACTGCAGAAGGCCGACCTGCCAACAGAGCAGGTCGACGGCGTGCCAACGCTGCAGCAGAGCGGCTATCCAGCGTTGCCCCGCAGAACACATCAGTGCGCACGCTCACAGGTGCGCGCAGACGATTGGCCCGACTTGCCTCGTTGGGCATCCGTCGGCTGTTGTCTGCGCCTGGCGAGCCACATCGACTTCGGAATACCAGCCCGCAGTCGCCTTCGCCATCGCGACCTCGACGACGTTCGCATGCCTCCGCAGAACTCGTCGAGCACCTTACCCGGTCGACCCGGTCGACCACCAGGTGCTTCCAGTCGACCACCACTTCTTCTGGTCGACCACCAGGTCCCTCTGGTCGACCACCAGGCGCCCCTGGTCGACCACAGCTCCCGTCGAGCTACCCTCGGGTCGACGGACCCCTTCCGTCGACCGAAACAGTCAGCGGTTGTCGCCGAGCTCCCCGCGTCGACCGCTGCTCACTCGGCAGGTCGACGGACTGCTCCGTCGACCTCCCGGTCGAACTGCCCCTCCTGGTCGATAGCCCACCCGTCGCCTAGATCAGTCAGTTGCAGTTGTCGAGCTCCCTGGTCGACAGCAGCACCATAGTGGTCCCCTGCAGCTCGACGATGCCTGTCGAGCAGCTCTCCCACTGTGAACGGTCGGCTGCTACTTCCGTACATCCGACCAAGTTGTCGGCGTTGCCCAAGCAAGGGCGGGGCCAACACTCCACTCCCGTTAACACTCCCCTGCCGCGCTCACGCTTGGGCCTCCAGCCCACACGGCAGTAGTCCACGGAGAATACTCATCCTCGGCGTGCACCCAACACACAGCACGCCGTCACCGCACCAGCCGTGCAGAAGGGCACGGCACCTACTGCTGCACCTCATCGTCGCTGTCGCCGACGTTGGCCAGACGAACTTGGCAGATGGCGACAGAGCATCGGTTGAAAGCCGGAAAATGCAGAGCCTTTGTCAGGAAGTCCGCCGGCTGCTCGGTGGTCGGGATGTACTTCAGCACGAACTTCCCGCGCCTCATCATGTGCTGCAGCCAGGCGTAGCATTGCTCCATGTGCTTGAGGTTGCCCGTCAACCCCAAGCCCTCAGCGACCGTGATTGACGACTTGTTGTCGACGCGGAGGATGGTCGGCTTCCCAGCGTCGGGCAGCTTGAATTGCGCAAGGAGGAAGCGAAGTCGACGCCCCTCCTTGCCGGCATCCGTGGCCGCCACGTACTACGACTCGGTCGATGACAATGTCGCGCACTTAATGCGCGAGCTCGACCAGGAGACGGCGGCCCCTCCGTAGACGAACGCGTAGCCTCCCGTGCTCGTCCGGTTTTGCTTGTTGCCCGTTTCGTCGGCATCGACGTAGCCGATCAGCTCCAACGATTCTGGTCCACCGCCGAACTCCAGGGCGGTGTCGCGGGTGGTGGCGAGGTAGGCGAGGCAGCGGTCGACCTCGCGCCAATGCTGGTCGCTCCTCACCGTGAGGCCGCTCCCCAGCTTGCTGCAGGCAAACGCGATGTCCGGCCTCCTCGTCGTCGCTGCGAACTGCAGCGAGCCGACCTTCTGCCGGTACTCCTCCTCTTCACGCTCCTGAGCCTCCTCATCGTCGAACGCCAGCTGAGCGTAGGCGTCGACCGAGACCGGCGTCTTCGGGACTCGACCGCCCTGCTCCTCGTCGATGAAGCGCCTGCACATCTTGTCGGCGTAGCCCTGCTGGTGCAGCCACAGCTTCCTGGCCGGCCTGTCGCGCACGATTTCCAGCCCAAGGTACTTCACCACCGGCGAGATCTCACGCAGCTCGAAGGCGGCCTCCAGCAGCTCCTTCAGCTCCTTCAGCATCGCAGTGCTGCTGCTGGCGGCGAGCAGGTCGTCGACGTAGACCAGCACCCAGCAGGTCACTGCGTCGTCGCCGGCCTTGAAGTAGAGCGCCTCGTCGACCTGGCTCTTCTTCCATCCAGCGCCCAGCAGCACACTGTCGAGAGCCCTGTACCACAGCAGCGGTGAGTGCTTCAGCCCGTAGAGGCTCTTCAGCAGCTTACACACTCGGCCGGTCCCGTCGTCGAAGTAGTCCGGCTGGTACATGTAGAGCACCCTGTCGAGCTTGCTCTGCAGGAAAGCGTTCTTCATGTCGAGCTGCATCAGGTGGAGGTCGAGGACGGCGATGATGCTGAGGAAGATCCTCAGCGTGACGTAGCTGCTCACCGGCGAGTACGTCTCGTCGTATTCCGCACCGTACACCTGCGCGAAGCCCTTCACGACCAACCTCGCCTTCTCGCGCTCGACGGTGTCGTCGATGCGGTACTTAGTCGTCAGCACCCACCGGTTCTTCATGATGTTCACCCCGCGTGGGCGTTCGACCAGCTCCCAAGTGCCCATGCCGATGAGGCTGCGGATCTCTTCTTCCATGGCAGCCTTCACCGCCTCGCCCTTCCAGCTCGACAGCGCCTCCTTCACCGTCATCGTGGCGAAGTCCCAGAGGTGTTCGGGGTCGGCATGCACATCGGGGTCGAGCTCCGGCAAGTCTTCATCCTCCTCGGCGCTGTCGTACAACAGGTCGTTGTCGACCTTGTCGTACACTGTGGTGAAGGCAGCTGGCGGTAGGCAGGCGTGGAAGCTCAGCCGCTCCGGAGGCCGTCGAGCTCGACCTGTGCGTCGCAGCTCAGGCTTCGTGATCAACACTTCTACCACGTCGCTGTCGGTGGACTCCTCACCTGCCGACTGCTCCCCTTCCTCGTCGACGTCCTCGTCGTCGACCAGCTGCTTCGACCCTTTGACCGGTTGCTCGCCTGCTGCTGACTTCGACAGCTCCCCTGTCGACCGCCCCGGCTGCTGCTCTCCTGTCGAGTGCACTTCTGCTGTTGCCTCCTGTTCGACCGGCTCCCCTGTCAGGTGCTCCCCTGTCGTCGACGGCTTCCCATCCTGGTCGACGAGCTTGGCGCCTGGTCGACCGCCGGCGATGCCACTAGTCGGCGCCACAGGCGACGCCTCAAGGCTCCCCTCATCGCCGGTGGCCGACATAGGTGTCGAAGCAGGCCGATCTGCGACAGGAGAGGGAGGAGCAAGAACAGGGGGAGGCGGAAGAACCTCCACAACATCCTCATTAGCAGGCTCGTCGACTTCGGCGAGCAGTGGAACCGTCGCCGTTGAGGTGTCCGTCGGCGGGTGTGCCTGCGTCCGCCCCGACGCCGACCCATACTTCGCCTTCCACACCTCCAGCGACATCGTCTCGTAGAAGATCACCTCGACCGACGTGACCACCTTGTTGTCGGTCAGGTCGAGCACCTCCCAGCCCTTGCTCTCCGGCGACACACCCAGGTGAAGTCCCTAGCGAGCCTTCGGCGCCAGCTTCCCACCACATTGCTGCTCGGGAACCATGAACTGCACCATGCAGCCCCACACCCGCGCCAGCGTAAGGTCGGGCTTCTGCCCGGTCAGCAGCTGGTACGGAGTCGTCCCCGACGGCGTCATCGACCGCTCCAAGCAGTTGCGCACCCAGACCGCTTGTCGTAGAGCAAGGTGCCACCAGTGGTGCTGCACGCCCATGTGCAGCAGCATCGTCCGCACAGACTCGACGACCGTGCGCATCTCCCGCTCAGCCATGCCATTCTGCTGCGGAGTATATGGGCACGTCAGGTCGTGGACGATGCCCTTCCCATCGACGAAGTCGGTGAACGCCTTGCCGAGGAACTCCCCTCCTCGATTGGAGCGAAGCGACAGCACCGACTTCTTCGTCTGCCGTTCCACCAGCACCAGCCACTTCTGGAACTCCCGCAGCACGTCGATCTTTTTAGCGACTGGCATCACCCACACGAACCAAGTATGACGATCCTTCAGCAGCAGGAAATACAAGCTGCCGTCCTTGGCAGCCACCCAACATGGCCCGCACAAGTCAATGTGCACAACAGCAGGAAATACAAGCTGCCGTCCTTGGCAGCCACCCACCACGTTGCTGCTCGGGAACCATGAACTGCACCATGCAGCCCCACACCCGCGCCAGCGTAAGGTCGGGCTTCTGCCCGGTCAGCAGCTGGTACGGAGTCGTCCCCGGCGGCGTCATCGACCGCTCCAAACAGTTGAGATCTACGCAGGAGCCATGGCTGCACAGGAGCTACGCTGGCTCACCTACCTGCTGACTGACTTGGAAGAGCAGCCTCGTTCGCCTCCAGTTCTGTACGTAGACAACAAGGCCATGATTGCCTTGTGTCAGGAGCACAGACTGCAGCACAGAACGAAGCACATCGCTCTGCGCTACTTCCTTGCTTGAGAGTTGCAGCAGCGTGGCCAGCTTTGTCTTGCGTACGTGGCCACTAGGGCCAACACTGCTGATATATTCACCAAGGCACTTCCGCTAGGTGATCATCAGCGCTTCTCTACTGTGTTAGGCCTTGTGCCTACTTTGCCTCACTTGCTCGCTACTTGACTCTGCTTGTACAGTGATCTATATATATACCTGCATGCTTACACTTGCTAGAGTATGAGCATTGTATTGTTTTTGTTCTCCTTTATATAACTCTGCATGTGAACTGGCCTTGTGGCCCTTTGCTTGTGCTCAGACAGTGTGGTGACTTTGTGATCCACCCTGAGCTTGCTTTGCTTTTCTTGACTGGTCTTGTGACCACTTGTTCTCCCCCACTTTGCCTATGGGGGTGTGTCAGAATGTTTTAGTGCTTACATTTGTGTAGGCTATAGTGGGGTAGCCCATAAGGGGTACAACCCAATTAGGGTTAGTACTTGTACCCAACTGTTTCATAGTTCATTCATTCTCGTTCGTTACTTCAACATTTCGCTATGCGAATTTCAGATTGGTTGTCGCAGAAGAGGGAGAAGCTGGGTAACTAAGCCAACTTTGCTTCTTTCAGTAGTTCGCGAAGGTACAGTCCTTCCTTGATGGCTGAGCAGAGTGCTATGTATTCAGCTTCAGCAGAGGAGAGAGCAATTATTTCTTGCTTGCTCGACTGCCACGAGATAGGACCGAAGGGCTCGAGTCGATAGATGTAGCCGTTGCTCGATCGCCTGTTATCAGATTCGCCTGCGTAGTCAGCATGTACATAGCCATTAGCTTTGGAGTAGTGGTTCCAGTCTTGTGGTAGGTTAGGCCGATCGTTGGCGTGCTGACGAGGTAGTGTAAGGCGCGGTCGAGTTCGGCCATGTGCTCTGCTTCGGGCCGCTTGAGGTGGGTAGCAAGCTGACTTGCTGAGTATGACAGATCCGGTCAGCAGGTAACGGCTGCGAAGAGCAGACAGCCTAGTTGTCAAACTAATGAACGAGAATGAATGCATTGAGGGTTGTACCCCTTATGGGCTACCCCACTACATCCTACACAATATAAACATTATAACAGTTTGACACACCCCCATCGGAAAAGTGGGGGAGAACAGGAGGTCACAAGACCTGTCAAGAAAAAGCAAAGCAAGCTCAGGGTAGATCATGAAGTCACCACACATTCCGAGCACAAGCAAATGGCCACAAGGCCAGTTCACATGCATAGTTATATAAAGGAGAACAAACAGTACAGTGATCTTACCCTAGCAAGTGTAAGCATGCAGGTATATATATAGATCACAGTACAAACAAAGTCAAGCAGTAAGCAAGTGAGGCAAAGTAGGCACAAGGCCTAAAACAGTACAGAAACGCTGATGATCAACAGGCTGAAGTGCCTTGGTGAATATATCAGCAGTGTTGGCCCTAGTGGCCACGTAAGTAAGACGAAGCTGACCACGCTGGTGCAACTCTCGAGCAAGGAAGTAACGCAGAGCGATGTGCTCCAGTCTGTGCTCCTGACACAAGTCAATCATGGCCTTGTTGTCTACGTACAGAACTCGAGAAGAACGAGGCCGCTCTCCCAAGTTGGTCAACAGGTAGGTGAGCCAGCGTAACTCCTGTGCAGCCATGGCCCCTGCGTAGATCTTGTCAAACATATATTTACTATAGTCTGTTTAGGCTGTAGTGGGGTAGTCCTTAGAGGGTACAACACTTATGTGTTTCCTACTTGTACCCTTCTCATTTCCTAATTCAATCATTCTTTCGTCAAATCCTTCTCACATGGTATAGAGCTAGTTTCGAGAAATTTTAAAAAAGGGCCCACCACTGAAATTCGTCACTGCCTACTCGACGCGCGCTTCGCACCTTCCCCTTCGAGGCCCGTCACGGCCCCTGCGCCCGTCCTTCGAGCCTGCGCCCGCCCCGTAAGGCCCCTTAAGGCCTCGTTAGGCCCCGTAAGGCCCCTTTCGGCCCCGTTTAGGGCGCGGATTAAAGCCCCGTAAGGCCTCGTTATGCCCCGTAAGGCCCCGTAAGGCCCCGTCAGGCCCCGTTCGGCCCCGTTTAAGGCCCCGTTAGGCCCCGACAGGCCCCGACCTGACCGAAGGGGAAAAAATCCAAGCGTATACTAAGGGGCTAAAGATGGAAGTCCGCCAACAGGTGATTGCCGCGAACTACAACAACTACCGCGACATGGTGTGTGCAGCAGAGAGATTCGATGCGTTGATGCGAGATCAACCCGAAACACGACGGCGCGTGCCGAACAGATCATTCGGCACGGAGCGATCAGCACCACCCACGACCGCCGACCCGATGGATATCGACAAGATTGACGCGAAGCAGCGGCCGACAAAATATGAGAACTGCGAATTTTGCGGCGCAGCAGGACATCGATTCTTGGCGTGTTGGAAAATGAAGAAGGCACGAGCGGAGCTGCAGGGCAACAACAGTGCGACATCCACGATGGCGAAAAATGGAGGACACGATGGC
This sequence comes from Closterium sp. Naga37s-1, assembly GCA_947471745.1. Taxonomy (NCBI): domain Eukaryota; kingdom Viridiplantae; phylum Streptophyta; class Zygnematophyceae; order Desmidiales; family Closteriaceae; genus Closterium; species Closterium sp. Naga37s-1. Next base: position 2,731,351 of record CANJKZ010000006.1, read on the forward strand.
GCAAATTTAAAACGCCACAACCGGCCGGCAACAGGGAAAATCGCCGAGACAAATCGAGGCTCCGCGAAACAAGACTCTGCACCGACCGGGAAACTCCAGCCGAACACCCCCGAGAGTAAGAATATTTCCTCTCGAGGTTTTCAAGCCTTTGAAAAATCCAGGGGAGATTTCGAGGTCAAGAAAAAGCCTTCAAACATTATTCAGGTACCTGAGAAGTTGGGCAAAGCGTTAAAAAGGGTCGTGCGCTCCAAGGAGTTCATATTCTCTCCCCGGAGCATAGTGTTAAGGCTCCCCATTGCCCACAGGAGAAGCCTACACAGCTGCAAAGGCTTAAGGGAAGGTTCCAGGCCAAGACAAAGCTGAATCGGCCTCGGATAAATCCTTCTAACCCTGCTCAGTTCGAAACTGATATGGAGTCAGCAGCTTCGAGCACAGGACCGAGGGATGATCTATTTGACGTACCCTACGATCCTATAAGCGAGACCATCTACGGTTACTCGGAGCAGCAAAAACCACTACTACTCGAGGTGATCTGCAATGGGCGACGCCTCCACGCAATGGTGGACAGTGGTGCGTCCCACTCGGTGTGCGACCGCGGGACGTTAGAGAAAATTGGAGAATTTTCGGAGGAGACCAAGTTCACGGCAACGATGGTGGACGGTACGAAACTCCCCATCCACGGCGAAGCATCACTGCAGCTGCACATAGGGGCGCTGAGGTGGAAGCCGACATTGCCGATCACGAACATCAAAGGTTTAGATTTCATCTTGGGGCGAGATTTCCTGAAGCAGTTCAACCCCGAGATCGACTGGGTCAATAGGAAGGCGTGCATCTACAACAACGGGAAACGAGTGGAGCTGAGAAGCTGGACGGATACAGGGAGCGTTCCTGAAACGACACTGGCACGGTTTGAACAGACAGTGAGCGAGAGTAACACGGGATACCTAGCACTGGTTATGGCAGCAGCAGAGGAGGAGAAGCCGAGTTCGGAGCTACCTGCAGCAGTGAAGGAGGTCTTGGAGCAGTACAACGATATAATGCCCGACGACCTACCTGCAGGCGTACCCCCTGCACGCACCCACGAGCACGAGATCGTGGAGGAACCAGGTGCGAAACCCGTCTCACGTGCACCCTACCGACTGAGTCCGACCGAGCTGACAGACATGAAGAAACAGATCGAGTATTTACTGGACAGACAACTGATCCGCCCATCCACCTCTCCCTACGGTGCACCAGTTCTCTTTACTCCAAAACCAGACGACAGTCTACGGATGTGCATCGACTACCGCGCACTGAACAAACAGACAGTTAAAAACAAATACCCCATACCGCGCATAGACGACCTACTGGACCAACTGCGTGGTGCAACAGTCTTTTCGAAGCTGGACCTACGCTCGGGTTACTGGCAGATCAAGATGGCGAACAACTCGATCCACAAGACGGAGTTCTGTACCAGATACGGCTCCTACGAATACTTGGTGATGCCGTTTGGACTCTGCAACACACCAGCAACGTTTCAGGCGGAGATGAATCACATCCTACGGCCCCTGTTGGACGAGTGCGTGGTGGTGTACCTGGACGACATTCTTATCTACTCTAAGAACATGAAGGAGCACGTGGAGCATCTACGGAAGGTGTTCGAGATCCTGCGGAAAAACAAGTTCTACGTGAAGCTATCGAAGAGCGACTTCGCCCTGAACAAGGTGCAGTTTCTCGGGCACATGGTGAGTGCCGAGGGCGTACACGTGGACCCGCGGAAGATCGAAGCCGTCAAGAAGTGGAAAGTACCGGAGAACGTAAAGGAGTTGCAGCAGTTCCTAGGCTTCACTAACTACTACAACAGGTTCGTGCCGCAGTATGCTAAGATAGCAGCGCCACTGACCGACCTACTGAAAAAGGATACGCCCTTCAAATGGGACACTCCTCATCAGCAAGCCATGGAACAGCTACAGACAGCACTGACTACAGCGCCAGTACTCATCTTGCCGGATCCAGACAAGGACTACGTGGTGGAAGCAGACGCTAGTGACCAAGCAGTCGGAGCAGTACTGATGCAAGATCACGGGAACGGTTTACAGCCTATCGCCTATCTCGGTAAAAAGTTACACGGAGCGGAACTGAACTACCCCATCCACGACAAGGAAGCCTTAGCTATAGTCGTAGCCTTCAAGGCATGGAGGTGTTACCTAGAGGGAGCCAAGACTACCGTCAATACTGACCAGTGCAGTCTCAAATACCTGAAGTAACAGCCGACGCTCTCACGGCGACAGGTGCGGTGGATGGACTTCTTGAAAACTCACTTCCACTATCTACAAGCCCGGGCTACACAACAAAGCAGACGCATTGAGCCGCCCCGGACATGTAGCAGGCATCCAGCTCGACGGGATGAACCCTCTGCTCAAGGGTCTATTCCAACATGGGTACTCCGTGGACGCAGAGATCGCTACAGCACAGACTAAGAAGCTCTTACAGTGGGAGAAAGACTTAGCTGTAAGGAAGGGTTCAGGAAAGATTTGGGTACCGAATTATGCCCCGCTACGGCAGATCCTATTGGAGGAGTTTCACGACGTACATTACGCGGGACATTTCGGGAGCAACAAGACATTAGCAGGGATAGCAAAGTATTACTACTGGCCCAGGATGGCAGCAGACGTGCAGCGGTTCGTCACCTCTTGCGACACGTGCCAGCGGATGAAGAGTAGCAAGCAGAAAAAAGCAGGGTTACTTCAGCCACTCCGTACCGGAGCAGCCATGGCAGGTCGTTAGTCTCGACTTCATCACCGGACTTCCTTCGACCTCACGGGGACATGATTCCATCCTCGTGGTGATCGATAAGTTCTCCAAGATGGGTCACTTCATCCCGACCAACGCCACAGCTACAGCTGAAGCAACTGCTCGCCTCTTCTTCGACCGCATCATCACCATCCACGGCATCCCCGCTACACTCATCTCAGACAGAGATCCAAAATTCACCAGTAAGTTCTGGAAGGAGCTCATGGGACTGTTGGGGATAAAACTTGCGATGTCTTCAGCATACCACCCACAGACTGACGGACAGACCGAGCGACTCAATCAGGTGGTTGAACAGTTACTGCGCACAGCTTGCAAAGACGACGTCAGCCACTGGGACACACAGTTACCGACCCTAGAGTTCGCTTACAACAACGCATCACATGCGGCCACAGGGAAAACTCCTTTCTTTCTGTGTTACGGACGGGAACCACTCACACCACAGCAGCCAACCACACCGGCACACGTCCAAGCCGCACATGACTTTGTCACCACCATGCAGCAGCTATGGGAGAAGACTCAGCGACGACTCACCACGATGCAGACCTCCCAGAAGCAGTATGCCAATCGTCAGCGACGTGATCAATCAGTAGCAGTCGGAGATCAGGTGCTTCTTGACATGCGCAACTTGAACCTGTCTCACCTCCCATCCAAACTCCGGCCTCGCTTCTGTGGTCCTTTTCTCGTTGAGGCACAGGTGACGCCAGTTACATTCCGCTTGCGCTTACCAGATACGTGGAAGCTTCACAACGCTTTCCATGTCCAGCTACTGAAGCCCTACAAGGACCCCAACCAACAGTTCCAGGGACGGGAGCTACCGCCACCACCACCTGTTCTCATACAGGATGAGCCGGAGTATGAAGTGGAGCGCGTTCTCACTCATCGGCGCCGCGGTGGCACATCCCTCGAGTTCTTGATACGCTAGAAGGGATACGACCCCACTGAGGACAGTTGGGTTGCAGAAGCTGATATGGGCAACGCACGCCGTGCTCTCAAGGACTATCTTGTCAAGCAGGGTGTATCTCATGCCACCCAGCTTTGAGGGGGGGACGTGTGAGAGTACGACGGCTTATGCCAGCTATGCTTGCTTGCCTTTACTTTATTATGCTATTTCTAGCATAGGATAATTGTATGCCTGCATGAATCGTTTGATTTTCTAGGCTAGGTGCTTTCCTATATTTTATTATAGTTATAGCACCGAGCTAGGTTGCGTGCACCGAATTCTGGCTTTTCGGTTGCCACCGAATTGCCTTCTACCGAATTCGGGAAGGATCTGTTCGGGACGCTTCGCGACCCGCGGAACCTTCGCGTAACACCTGGTTAGTAGGCATTGTGTCGAGCCTATATATAGCCTCGTGTTGTACCCAGGTGATCATTCAATTCAATTCAATTACAACTCTCTTTTCTGAGCTCGATCCTAGATCCTCACAGCAGCGCTCGCAGCGTTCTCGTTCATCACCCCTGACACACTCGTCGTATCCATGCACTGGATTCACCGACACTGCGACGTTACCCAGACTCAAGCCTAGGGTCGCTCATAAAACTAATGCTGACGAGTCGCTTCGATATAGTCGAGTGAGCGATGAAGATTTACGTTTTTAGGGTTAGCGATGTATCAGGGCCTGAGAGGTCGTTTGGTTTGCAAGTGCATGGTTGTACTGACTGATGCTTTTGTTCGTCGCAGAATGATTTGTAAGGATGTTTCATATGCCTGAAAAGAATATATCGACCGCATGGGAAACGCACAAACCCATTTGAGCTGTCGGAATCTTCGGCTCTCGCCTCGCCTGCCTCTCCAGGCTCCTCTTCCTCTCCCGCTGCTCTTGCCTCGCCTGCGTCTCGGGTCTCCTCCTCCTCTCTCGCTGCTTCTCAGCCTGGCTTCTGAAGGCTCCTCAGCTCTCTGTTCATCCTTCCTTTGAAGTCAGCCACTCTTCCCACTTGCCCCCTCCGCGGCTGTCCTTGGGCCCCTGCAGGCTGCCGCTGGATCCCTTCCTTGTGTGGCTGTGTGTCCTTACGCCCCGCGGGTCTATTCTTGGCCCGAGCCACATTAGTGCAATGATCCGTTCTCCGCTGCCCTTGCTCGCCCACAAGCACCACCACGCCCGAGTCTTTCACTTCCTTAACTCTCCAGCGTTCCGTGCTCAGCCCGATGTCCATCAGATCATGCTTGGCCTGCTTCAGGTAGACTTCCTCTCCTGCCCCTAGGGCCCTGTCCTTCTTCCCCGCTTGCAGCTCCCCTCGCCTCTTGTACCGTTGCGCAACTCTCAGCTGTGCCAAGTGCAGGTTCTCCAGTGCTGCCGGTAATAACTCTCTCAGGTACCACGCCCTCGCCTCCGCCAGCCTCACCCAATCTTCTTCTTTCTCCACTCGCACCGACCCCGTGAGTATCCTCGGCGCGTCCACAGGAAGCACCGGCTCCCGCCCCAGGAGGAGGTAGTAGGGCGACATGTCTTTTAGTGCCGCTTGCTTGCTGAATCGGTATCCTGCCACCACCCATGGTAATCGCGCATCCCAGTCTCGCTTGAATCGTTCCCCGTAAGCCCGCAGCCCCCGCTTTACTGTCTGCACGAACCGCTCCATGAGTCCATCACTTTGAGGGTGGTATCGGGAAGTCCTCCGATGAGTGATACCTGTGGCTTGCAGCAGCTTATCAAACTCCCCCATGAACTCGGTCCCTTAATCGGTAAGTACCTCCCCACATGCCCCGAACCTGGTGAGCACTTGCTCCTCAAATGCTTCAGCTATCCTGGCTGAGTTTTTGCTGGGGAGAGCCCTCACTTCGACCCACTTGCTGCCATGCTCAATCATGATCAAGATGTATCGCTTTCCATTCCTGCTCAGCGTCATTTCTCCCGCCAGGTCCAATGACCACCTGAACCCAATCCCATTATGGGTAACGATTGCAGCTCTTTCCTGCCCCGTTCCAGCTCTGCTTTGTTCCTGCTGCACAGCTCACACCCCTCCACCCATTCCCTGATGTCCTTCTTCATCTCGTCCCACCACCCTCCCGTCTCTACAAGTTGGGCAGTGCGCAGGCTTCCGTAGTGCCCTAGCTGCCGATGGACGCTCCGGATGATCTGTTCGCGTTCATGCTTCCGCGGAACCAGTTTCCACCCATCCCGTGTGTTCTTCTGCAGCTACTCTTGGTGCCACCGGTAGTGGGCCCCTCTGGCCCTGGCTCTCTCACTGGCAGGAGTCCCTTCGGAGGTCTTTCCTTGGACCCAGTCCAGGACCTCTCGATCGTCCCACATGTCTGCTGGCCCCTTCCCCTTTTCCCGGCTAGCCCCTTCCGCGTCTATCTCCCTCGCCAAGGCCACTAGGCCTGCCGTAGGTCGGTGATCAGGCGGGTTTCGTGATAGCCCGTCCACGTGCTGCATAGTTTTGCCCGCTCGGTGCCGAATGGAGAAATCGTACTCTTGCAGCTGCATCGCCTAACGCGCATTTCTTCCTGTCAGTGCCTGGTTGGTCATCAACCATGTCAACGGCTGATGATCGGTCACCAGCTTGAACTGTCTCCCCTGCAAGTACACCCGAAAGTGGGTAATCGCCCACACTGCTGCCAGCCCCTCGCCCTCATACGAGCTATAGTTGGCTTCCACGGGGTTGCAGCTCCGACTGGCGAAGGCTACGACCTTCTCTTCGTCTGCCCGCTTCTGGCATCGGATCGCCCCCATCTCCGCACTACTCCAGTCCGTGTAAAGCACAAACGGGTCTCCTTTGTTTGGCAGCGTCAGCACGGTTGCTGTCTTTACTTCCCTCAGCAGCGCCTGTAGCGCCTCCTGCTATGCCTCTCCACACTGCCATTTCTGGTCCTCCCTCAGTAGCCGGTTCAACGGCGCTGCTGTCTTACTGAAGTTCGGTATGAACTTCCGATAGTAGTTGAGGAACCCTAGCACGGCCCGCAGTGTGCTTCGGTCCTTCGGCTGCGGAACCCTATCCAAGACCTCCACTTTCGCTTGCTGAATCCCCAACTGTCCCCCTTGGACTTCGAACCCCAAGTACTTCACCCCCGTGTTCCCGAAACTGCACTTCTTCGGGTGGCAGGTGAGGCCCGCCTCGCGGATGGCGTCTAGAGTATCCTTCACGTCCTTCACATGCTGCTCCGCGTCAGGGCTGAAGACCACCACGTCGTCAATGTAGCATGCAGCCGCGGGCACCCCACGCAGTATAGTGTCCATGATACGCTGGAACAAGGCCGGCGCGTTCTTCATTCCGAATGGCATAAACAGCCATTCATACAAGCAGTCCGGCCCGTGGAACGCCGTCTTCTTGCGGTCGGCCATCCTGGTCGGGATCTGATTGAATCCCTGCTGCAAATCTAAGGTGGAGAACACCTTTGCCCCCTGCAGCTTATCGAAAATCTCCTCCGCCGACTGCATAGGGTATCGGTCCGCTACTGTGACTTTGTTCAGGCTTCGATAATCCCCGCACATCCTCCTGCTGAGACGGTCTCTGTCAGATCCTTCCTGGAGGCCACGACTGTCGCCACTGCGTAGTCGCTCTCCGATCGTTGAATCAACCCCGCTGCTAACAGTTCATTGCATTTCTCGGTGCAGATGTCTATGTCTCCAAGACTCATCCGCCGCTTCCTCTGGTAGATCGGGACTTCGCTGGTGAGCTCGATCTTCATTTCATGCGTCTTGCATTTCCCAAGCTCTTGCAGGGTGTACGCGAAGGTCCCGCGGTGTTGCTTCAATACTTCCTGCAAGGCTGCTGCCGCCACTACATCCATTCCTCCTCCGAATATCCAGTCATCTTCCGGCCCTCGGTCTTCTTTTCCCGCTTTCTCCACTACCGCCTCTGCATCTCCTTCGGTCTCTCCCTCCATCCCTTCCATGGCCATGTACGCCCACCCTTCGTCTATCCTCTTGTCGTATCTCTCCTCCATCCTGGCTAAAGCTTTCTTATGCCATTCCGCAGACTCGAGCTCCCGGTTTTGCTCCCTCTGCAGCTCCTTCGCGTTCAGGTGCCATCCGCATGGTCTCCAGCAGCCATGTCATCACGTTTACATCCATGGCTCGGCCTAGGGTGGCGCGACGCTGCTGCTCGGTCACTTCGGGGTGGGCCGTGGCTCCCCACAGGTGTCCCATAGCTGCCTCTTGCTCGTTCGCCGTTGGCTGCTCCCAGATTCCCTTCCTCACGTCATAGATTATCCCCGGTCCTAGCAGCTCCCCGTCCATGACAAACCCGCGTGCCTCTGCGTAGGACACTAGCGTGGGCAATGCCTGCCGGGGTTTGCCCGGCTCATTACATTGGTACTGCGACGGGTGGTCGGGACATGTCACGGGTGCAGCCATGCGATTCGGCTCCAAGATATCGCTCACTAAGCGCGGCTCCGGCCGTTGCATCAGCGCCAACGAGTGCCGCAACGCCGCCGTGGATAGCACATTCTGCCAATATCTCCGCGGCCGGTGCGCTCGAGATCCCAGCTGCGCAGCGTCGACTGGCACCCCCCGTCCCAGTACCCCCGATATTTCCTCAAACGCGCGCTTCACCGGCTCTCTCTTATCTTCCGCCAGGTCCACGTTCTCCAGGACAAATGCGACTTCTCCCTGGCGCCGCTGAATCATCTCCAGCACCCGTTGGAGGTCTCGGAATGATGCTCCTCTTGCATCCTCCATGCCTCGACCTTCCCCCGCCCTGGAGTACCCTTGGCACTCCCATCCGGCGATAATCAGGTCCACTTGCCCCCAGTCGTCCAGCACCTTCTCCGAGATCTCTCGGACATCGTGCACCCCTTGTTCGGATTCTGGCGGGATGGCGTCCTCCCACATCTGATCTGTGTACTCATCCCGTAACAGCATGGCATGGTGACGCGCCATTTTCCGCACCACCGGGTCGCGCTCCACATGTATCCACTGCTTGATAGTGCACCCTGCTCTTAGCGCCGCAGCCAGACCGCTCCCGATTCCTCCGTATAACTCCACTATATGGAGGGACCCTTCCAAGGCCCAGACGCGGCTGACGCGCTCTGACAAGGCTGGTGGGTCCTGTCCCGAGGTCAGCTTCTCGATCCTCCATTCGTGTTCCTCCCCGTACCTCTCCCAATGCCATTCGTCTATCTCCTCGGTCAGATCCTGTCTCTGCGCCTGGTACGCCTCTCGCGGCTCCTGTCGAACGAACCGTACCCGGCAGCGTACCTACGGAGCTCTCTGGGTCCCAGTACTGCACCTGGTACAGCACCTTCTCCTGACAAGTGCAAATGGTGGCTCCCACGTGGTAGAGGAGCTCCATCCCGACGAGGACGTCGTAGTCCTCGTATTCTGAGACCCCGCACTGCAGAGGGATGCAGCACTCCTTCTCCGTCCCGGATAGGAGCACCACTTCTACCGGCCGTCTCGTTTTCGGCATCCACTTGGGCTCCCCTCCTGCGGCGGTCATTAGTAAGATCCCCCTCTCTATGGTCCGACCGGCCACATCCAACTTCAACTGTTTGGCGAGTCCTTTTCCGATCAGCACGTGGTGCGCGCCCGTATCGATGATGGCCTGCTTCACGGGTAGGCCTCCCACCGTAATACTCCCCTTCTCGGCGATCAGCACAGACGCTTGGCACACTAGCCTTTCATTCGAATCCGCCGCATTTCGGGATGCCTTGTCCTTTCCGTCTGGCTTCTCCGTGGGCGCGGCCCATTCGTAGCATCGCTGTCTTGGGACTGGCTCGTTCTTGGCCGAAGCCGGAGGTCGTCTCGAGCCCTGGGATATGCCATCACCGCATACTTCCGCTTGTAGTACTCCTCCCCTTCTTCCTCGTCTTCTTCAATCTCTTCATACGCCAGCAGCGCCCGCGCTTTCACCTCCTTCGGATTAGGTAACTGCTCCAGTCGCAGCTGCAGGCGACGGACCTCGGCTTGGAGCTCCTCCCTAGTGGCTCCCGCCGCTTCTCTCGGCCGACTATAGCATTCTTCCTTCCGATGTCCTCGTTTCCCGCATTGCTTCCAGGTCGGCGCCTTGGGGCAATCCCGTTTCAAGTGCCCGTGCTCTCCGCAGGTGTGGCAGAGCCGGGGGTCCGCGCGGCTACCGCTCACAGGGGATGTCTCTGGTACTGCCGCCGCCGCTCAACTCATCTTCGCCCGACTCCTTCCTTCTGAATCTTCAAGATCCAGCAGTCGCTGCGCTTGTTCCGTCTTCTTCGCCAGCATGTAGACTTCCTTGAGAGTGATGTCAGCGCCCACGCTGTAGACGATGCTCCGCAATACCCCCCGTATCTCGTCTTCCAGTCCCCGCAAGAACTTCCTCACGAGCAAGCGCTCGTCCTTGCTTTCCAGATCCTCAGCTAGCTCGCGGAGCCGGCAGTAATAGGCTAGCAGGGACTCGTACTTCTTCCGCCGGAAGTCTCGAAACTCATCCACGTGCGCCTTTGTCTGTCCGATGAACTCCTTGCGTAGCAGCTGAAGAAACCGGGCCGTAGGGTTGGAGATATCCCCGTCAGCCAATTCTCCCAAGATCTCGTCTCGAGTCATGCGATAGAACGTCTCCGCTTCGCCCGCCAGTGTTCCCACCATCTTCCGGAAGAACCCCGCCGGATTGTATCCATCGCGCTCCCAGCAGTACTGCACGGTCTCGAGTTGCATGAGATAATTCTTCAGACTTGGTCCCACACCGGGAATACCCGTGTAGCGTTCGGCCACCTCCACCTTCGGCAATTTCGTCGCCTTCCAGCGCCCTCCGCGATTTCCGGATGCTTTGCTCGTGTCTCCAGGTAGCTGCGCGACGTCGCTATACACCAGAGTCCCACCTTGCCGCGGCTACCCAGCCTGGCCACTGTTCTGCGTCCAGCGTATGTCGGGTTCGTCCTTCTTCATAGTCATCCCCGGCATTCTGGTCTGCGGGGTCATTGGATCTTGGTTCCGCCACCGAGATCGTACTCCCTCGGTCCATCAAGGGTCTCGCGGCGAGTCTCCTGGGTCCGAGACGGCGGTGCGATCTCGGTCCATACTGTCTGCTGCCGCGCGGGCTCGCTGATGTGGCGTTCTATATTTGGCAGTCCACTCGCGGCGATAGCATCGGCTCGCCACCCCGCCGCAGGTTTAAGTTCTCTGAGGTCGTTCCACAGTTGGGTCCGTACTAAGTCGCGGCTGTTCATCAGTAGCTTTTCTTGTGTGATTGTTGAAAAGTCTGAGATGGTTCTCGAACGTTCTCTTGAGTGCTTGCGCAGGTTGGCTTCTCGTGCTTAGCTACGTCTGAATGCGTAGAAAGTTGTAAGCATAAGCGTGAAAACAATCACGCAAGCATCTCTCTAAGCTTGCCTAATTCCTTAAGTACCAGCGGCGGGTTACCGTTGTGCTAACGGTCCCCGTTTTCGCCCGCCAACTTCTTGTTTCTGTTTAGTTCGCTTCGGCATTCCGCCAGTCCAACCTTATCCTATCTGCTGTATCCTCCAATTATATTGATAAGTCACGAATTTATACCTAAGGCACCTACGCAAAGATTAGAATCGTGACAGACGACATATTCACGACACCCTGTATCACGAAGCACACAAACATAATCAAAAACTACGCCCAAGTTCAATCACAAGTTTAAATCGATGTAAACGAGTCTTCTTCACACCTTTTCCCCTATCCATCTTCTCTCTTCTCCATCTTGCCACACTGTCAATCTCTTTCTTCCTCCAATACTCGTTTCATTTCCTCGGTTCTTGAACATCTTTCTGCGGCCTCCTCCCACTCCTTCCTCCGCTCCATTGCATCGTTTGTTTCCTTGCTTGTTTCGCCTCCAAAGCAAATGATAATCGATCTTACATGCGCTGCAAAAGAAAAAATATTATGTATGAGGAAAAAAGGCTTAGCACAACTTGCCAAAATAATTTTATAAAATGACCACAATGAAAGTTGAGGGAATTCAAACATGAAGACGGTATCTTACAAGATCACTACGACGCTGATTGACTTTCACTGGGGTTGCTGGAACACTTGGAGGAGCGGTGGTTGCTGTGTGCTTGTTGTTTTCGTTCAGTCCTCCATCATGCTCCTCCTATTGAAACAAGGGGAAAAAATGTAGGATGAGTATGAAAACTAGGGTACACTGCTAATAGTACATCAGGAACTTCCAAAAACCATAATGGCATAGATTGAAAAACAAAACATCGAACTACGAATACGTAAGCTAGCAGCTATGATTGTCACGTTCTAAACAGTGTACTTACACTCAAAGACACCATCGAGAACGATGTGATCGTCCTATCAAAGTTGTTTCCAGCTGCCTTTGTGACCATCTGCAGTCATAGAGAATGCTCATAATATATTAGGAAAAGCGAAAATAGCAAACCAACAATTCACATCAGAAGCAAACAATACAAGCATTATGAAAATACAAACAAAATGCGTACGAGCGTGCAATATTCGGCTTTACACTCATTTTACCTTGATATGACATCGTCTGTTGAGCAAGTCCACCAAGATCTCGCTCTTCGCATCGGCTCCAGCGGCGGTCCATGTTGCAATGCTGAACTGCTCCAAGCCACTCTTAAGAGCACTTAAACTCGCTGTGGCTTGAACACCAGTGCGAGCATATTTTCCACCTGTGGGAGGTATATGCCAATTGACATAGTTAGAGAATGAGACAGAATGAGTAGGTGTACGAAATTGTGAAGAAGTTTCAAATATGTGAAGCATGCGTGGAAAATTTGATGCACCATTTGTGCTTAAAAATATGCGGACAAGCAGCTATACGCAAGAGAAGGTATAAAGAGAGAACATTTGAACCGTGGTGTGATTAAATGAAAAGAAAACAGAAAAGTAAAGTTGGATATAGAGATCGCAATAGTACCAGTAAGATAAAACCATGCAAGAATAAAGAGTACAATGGTAATAATACGAGACCAATTGCAAGTGCAATTTTGTGATAACATAGGCAACAGAGTAGCAAGCCTAAGATATGATAAGCTCCGAGTATTATGTGATAGGCTGGAAGAGAATAATTTGGAAGAAAAGACATGGAGCATTGATGAAAAATAGAGAGGAAGAACGCAATAGCTCGACAGCAATGTTGTCCGCATTTAAACAAATTGTGCATCACAACACGCATTGAGTTTATATACCTGTTGTTGTGTCAAACACAACAGCAATGTGATCACGCCCGGTTGCTTTGGGCAAGGCGTGTCCGTTGTCGCAGAGGTACGCATCACTGGAGCAGCACCAACCCACAGGCAAATCGCACACGCTCGTACTATCCTCTGGTGGGCTGAATGAGCAAGTTCGCTCTGTAGTGGTGCGAGCGTCACGGATCTCCACGCAAAACGTACATGCGACCTCTCGTCCCAATGCAATAACATTGTCCTCTGCTGCTCCCAGACTGCATAGAGTTTGTTATGATAATGTGTCAAAATCCCAGCCACTAACCACTGGGATAAAAAGGCTTGTTTTAGTAGCGGGTGAGTGCGCCCATAACCCCCCAGGCCAACGTGCCTGTAACCCTTCCCTAGGATCAATCGGGGATCACCAGTGGACCTTTGAAACCCCCCCGCACTGGGATGCCCGAAGGGCACACACTGGGATTCAAACCCGAGACCTTCGCTCTGATACCATGTCAGAATCCCAGCCACTAACCACTGGGATAAAAGGGCTTGTTTAAGTAGCAGGTCAGTGCGCCCATAACCCCCCAGGCCAACGTGCCTGTAACCCTTCCCTAGGATCAATCAGGGATCACCAGTGGACCTCTGACATAATGATAATGCAAACTAGCTTTAGAAATGAGAAAAACGAAAAATCAAACACTATAAGAGTACATGCTTTTGTGTAACACATGGAGATATGGGAAAATGCCATGTCGTGCGTAATAGTGAAATATGTACAAGTTAAAAGGACGGCGAATGATAACCAAAAGAAGAGTTTCACACATTTGATATACATATAGAAAGGACGACGAATGATAACCAAAAGAAAGTATAAGCATTGAAGACTATTTCATAGGAGTGTATGTCAGCGAAACAAAAAGAAAGAATGGTAATTAGAAAGCATGTGAATGACGTGTCAGACTTATATGACTTAGCCTATGTAGGCTATAGTGGGGTAGCACATATGGGGTACAACACATTTCTAGGGTTTGCACTTGTACCCAACCTTTCCCTTAGTCAATCATTCCTCGTAATCTTCACATGGTATAGAGCAGGTTCCCTAGTGGGAACGTTCCTAGGGCCCACCACTGAAAATCGATTTTTTTTTCCTGCCCAGAGCGCGCTTTGCTCCTGCCCGAGTCGCGCCGCGCGTGCCTACCCTCCCGCCGCGTCCCCTCCCCTTAGCGGCCCGTCGCGCCCTCTTACGGCCCCGTCGCGGCCCCTCTCACGGCCCCCCTCACGGCCCCTCTCACGGCCCTTCGCGGCCCCTTCAGGCCCCTCGCGGCCCCTTCGCGGCCCCGTCGCCGCCCTTCGAGGCCCCTCGCGGCCCCTCTCACGGCCCCTTGCGGCCCCTTCGCGGCTCCCTCGCGGCCCCTCCGCCGCCCTTCGCGGCCCCTAACACGGCCCTTCGCGGCCCCTTACCACCCCTCGCGGCCCCTTCGCGGCCCCTCGCGGCCCCTTCACGGCCCCGTCGCCGCCCTTCGTGGCCCTGTCGCCGCCCTTCACGGCCCCGTCGCGGCCCCTCACGGCCCCGTCTCGGCCCCGTCGCCGCCCTTCACGGCCCCTCACGGCCCCTTCGCGGCCCCTTCACCGCCCTCCGCGGCCCCTTCTCGGCTCCCTCACGGACCTGCCGCCCCGCCATCGCCGCCCCTGCAGCAGCCGCTGTCGCCGCCCCTGCAGCGGGAGCCGCAGCCACCGCAGCCGCCGACAGCAGCAGCCGCAGCCGCCACAGCCGGGGCTGCAGCCGCCGCAGCCGCCGACAGCAGCAGCTGCTGCCGCCACTGCTGGGGCCGCCGCCGCCGCAGCCGCCGACTGCAGTCGCCGCCGCCGGCGACAGCAGGGGCCACCGCCGCCGTTCCGGCCCTGCCCTGCAGAGAGGAGCGGCAGTCCTCTGCCGCCCTGTAGCTGCCCCGTCCCTGCCGGCGCACCTCGGCCCTGCCCCACCACTTGCGGACCTCTACCCACCTGCCCTGGTAAGAGAACCGCCGAGCCGCGCCCCTACTGTTGCTACTGCTGCTGCTGCCCCTAGCCTGCAACCACTGCTGTGATGGCTACCCCTAGCGTTCTAGTCTTTGATGCTGAGGGTCGGGCTGTTGACTTTGAGGTCTGGGTCGATGATCTATAGCTTTTCCTACAGTGCGATAGGAAAGACGGTCTCTCACTGTTCGATCTCACGTCTGGCGCCTCTGCTGCCCTTGCTGCCGATGCTGACAGCACTGTTTGCTCACAGTGGGCCACACGCGATGCTGCTGCCCGTCTTGCTGTGCGTAGTCACTTGCCGTCCTCTGAGCGCGCGCACTTCAGTTAGTACAAGAGTGCTAGGACCTTGTACGACGCTGTAGTCGCACGCTACTCTTCCCCTGCCACTGCTGCCCTTAGCCGCCTCATGTTGCCGTACCTATTCCCTGACCTCGCCGCCTTTCCCACAGTCGCTGACCTCATTACGCACCTTCGCACTAGTGACACCCGCTACCGCGCTACGCTTCCTGCTGAGTTCTGCGCCAAGAACCCCCCCCCCATGTACATCACCCTCTACTACATAGTCACCCGGCTCCCTGACTCCCTTCGCTCGGTCAGGGACCACTTCCTCTCTGTTTGCCCCACCACACTCACCGTTGACCTCCTCGAGGAGCGCCTCCTGGCAGCTGAGAAGAGTATAGTCGCTGTAGGAGCCTCTCGTGGTGACCCTCGTGCCCCCTTCTTTGAGGGGTGCTCCCCCTCCCCCCTTTTGCCCTCTGTTGCCTCTGCTTCTGCCGTCGACTTCGTTGGCACCGAGTCGGTCGGCGCTGCGTCTGCCCCTAGCGGGAGACGCCGCACCGGCAAGGGCAAGGGGGGCAAGGGCGCTGGAGGGGCTGGCGGGGGCGGTGGAGGTGGCGGTGGAGGCGGCGGAGGGAGTGGGGGTGGTGGTGGGAGTGGTGGCGGGGGTGGGGGCTTCGGTGGCGGCAGTGGAGGCAGAGGCGGCGGCGGCGGTGGCGGTGGGAGCGGAGGAGGAGGCGGTGGCGGCGGTGGCGGAGGTGGCGGCAGCGGAGGTGGAGCTGCGCAGCGGAGTGGCTTCGGTGGTGGTCAGCGCCAGCAGCAGCAGCGCACTCGTGAGACCCCGCCCCCCCAGCAGCTTCGTGAGTGGTACGCTGCGCGTCAGCGGGGTGGGGGTGCTGGTCCCTGTGCCTACGTCCTGCGTACCGGCGACCGCACTGGTGAGCCGTGCGGTGGCCCGCACACCACCCAGCGCTGCTTCGGCTGCCTGACGGACGCTTGGCGTCTCCAGTTCCCTGACGCCACTGAGATCCCCCGCTGGGGTGAGCTACTTAGGTCGGGGGTTGCTATCTTTGATCTGCATTATGATGCTATCCTTGCTGCCATGTATGTTGTGTCTACTAGTGATGAGGGTGACTGTTACCTGTGTGTTCCGCCTGACCCGGGCATTGAGGCTGCTGCTCTAGGTGCTGGTGAGGCTGCTGCTCTAGGTGCTGGTGAGGCTGCTGCTCTAGGTGCTAGTGCGTCTGCTGCCCCAGGTGCTGGTGAGTCTGCTCTCTCAGGTACCACGTCGGCTCGGGCCTTACACACCTTCACCCTTGACTCGGGTGCTTCCCGCTCCTTCTTTCGAGACCGCACCACGCTTACGCCGCTTAGTCGGCCAGTTGCGGTCTCCCTGGCGGACCCCTCTGGGGGTCCTGTCCTTGCCCACTTCTCCACTGTCTTACCGTGTCCGGCGGCCCCCTCTGGCACCCTGTCAGGTCTCTACCTCCCCTCGTTCTCTACGAACTTGATGAGTGGTGCTGATCTACAGGATGGGGGGGTTGACCAGTTCACCCCTGCGAGTATGCGGCTGACCCACTGTACGTGTGCTCGAACGGGCCGACACTTGGCCACGTTTACCCGTCAGCCGGGGTCGAGCCTGTACACACTGACTACTGAGTCTCCTCCTGTTGCTGAGTCTGGTCAGGTAGCTGCGTCGGGTCAGGTGATTGCTGCAGCGTCCAGGTCTGGTCCTGAGTCTTCTCCCTGCTCGTGTCGTCTCCTGTCCCACCAGACTCTCCTTTGGCACCACCGCCTTGGTCACCCCTCCCTGCCTCGTCTCCGAGGCATGGCCTCCCGTTTTCTTATCTCTGGTCTCCCCCGGTCCCTCCCTCCCCTCCCTCCGGGGCCTGCCCCTACCTGCGTTCCCTGCGTCGAGGGGCGGCAGCGCGCCGCTCCTCACTCCTCAGAGTTTCCTCCGACAGAGGCTCCACTGCAGACTCTTCACATGGACATGTGGGGCCCCGCCCGCGTCCGTGGCCTGGGTCACGAGCGTTACTTCCTGTTGGTGGTTGACGACTACTCGCGTTACACCACGGTTTTCCCCTTGCGCAGCAAGGGTGACGTCACTGAGGTGTTGATCGACTGGATCCGCGCAGCTCGTCTCCAGCTCAGAGATAGTTTCGGCTCGGACTTTCCTGTTCTGCTTCTGCACTCTGACAGAGGCGGAGAGTTTTCCTCTGGCCTTCTGGGAGCCTTCTGTCGTGCACAGGGCATCCGCCAGACGTTCACGCTTCCGGCCTCCCCACAGCAAAATGGGATTGCTGAGCGCCGCATTGGCATGGTCATGGACGTCGCTCGTACGTCCATGATTCATGCGGCTGCTCCCCATTTTCTGTGGCCGTTCGCGGTTCAGTACGCGGCGCATCAGATCAACCTTCAGCCCCGAGTCTCCTTGCCGGAGACCTCCCCTACTCTGCGGTGGTCGGGGAAGGTTGGCGATGCGTCTGCGTTTCGTGTCTGGGGATCTCGGGCTTTTGTCCGCGACTTGTCTACGGACAAGCTGTCCCCCCGTGCTGTTTCCCCCCTGACGCGCCTAGTTGGCAGTTTTACCACCCCACCTCGCGCCGTGTTCTGTCCTCCCAGGACGTCACGTTTGACGAGTCGGTTCCTTACTACCGTCTCTTCCCCTACCGCACTGCGCCCCTCCCCCCGCCGCCGCTCTTCCTCGCGCCAGGTCCCCCCCAGGTAGACCCCCTTCCCCCTCAGGGTCCTGCCCCCTCAGGTGTGTCTCAGGTAGACGCAGTCGAGCCTGTCGAGGTAGCTGTTGACTCTGGTGCTGCTAGGGTTGCTGAGCCTGCGAGAGCGGGGCCTGGGGGTGCTGAGTGTGGGGGTGCTGAGTCTGGGGGTGCTGAGCCTAGGGGTGCGGAGCCAGAGGGTGCTGAGTCTGGGGGTGCTAAGCCTGGGGGTGCGGAGCCTGAGGGTGCTGGGCCTGCTCGTGTGGAGTCTGGCGGTACTGGGTCTGGAGGTCCCTCGGGTGCTTCGTCCCGGCGGGAGCTGCCCTCTCCACAGGAGCTGCGCGAGTGGTTTGCTCGGCGCTGGAGCCGTGCTGCTGGAGCTGGAGGTGCTGCTGGAGCTGGAGGTTCTGCTGCTACTGGGGGTTCTCCTTGTCCTGGAGCTGCCGGCGGTACTGGAGCTGGCGGTACTGCTGGAGTCGGTGCTGCTGGAGGTGCTGGAGCTGTGGCTGTTGAGTCTTCCGGTGGTCCGGCTGGAGCTGGTGCTGCTGGGGGTGTTGGCGCTGGAGGTGCTGCTGGCGCTGGTGCTTCTAAGGGTGCTGGAGTTGGCGGTGCTGCAGCTGGGGGTGCTACTGGTGCTGGTGCTGCCCATGGGGGTGCTGGTGCTGTCCCTGCTGGCTCTGGAGGCGCTGCGCGACCGCGGCCGTACTTCGTTCCGCTCCTTCTGCAGGTTCTTGGTCTCCCGCCTTCTACTGGTCCTGCTCCTTCCTTAGAGTGTCCGCCGCCTGTCCAGTCTGAGTCGCAGTTATAGCCCGCCTCTCCGCTGCCTGCTCCTTCTCCCTACACTGGTCCTACTGGAGGTCTTGCTGAGCGTCGTGAGCCTGCGTCTCGTCCTGCATCGCCTGTTCGTGCTGCTCGCACTAGTAGTCGTGTTCCGCGTCCGCGTCCTCCTGCGGTCCCAGGCACACACCAGATGGCGCTGCGTCCTTCCACTGCTCCACTGCGTGTCCCTTTGCCGTCTCCTCCAGAGTCCTCTCTTCCTGCTCTTGCTGACCCGGAGTCTGACTCCCTTCGTGCTGCCAGTCCTACTGTCACGCGTCTTCTGGCTACTGCTGTCACTGACCCTTCCTTTGAGTCCACTGCTGCGTCTGCCTTAGTTGCTGAGCTTGTCAACTTTGCTGCTCGGTGTCGTCTAGACTACGCTGCTAGTCTTGTTGCTGAGTCTGAGTCTGTCTGTCCTCCGTCCGTCGGGGGTGAGTGTGCTCTTAGCACGGACGTCCTTGAGGACAGGCAGGAGGAGTTCCAGTGTGTTGCTGCTGCTTTGCCTCATCTCGTGTCCATGCTGATTGCACCTGAGGGAGACCCGGATGCACTAGACATCCCGACTCCTCGAGCGTATGCTGAGGCGATCGAGGGTCCCTATTCCTCACAGTGGCAGTCAGCCATGGACGCAGAGATGGCTTCCTGGAAGTCCACAGGCACCTACGTCGACGAGGTTCCCCCACCTGGGGCGAACATCGTCAGTGGCATGTGGATTTTCAGGGTGAAGCGGCCGCCGGGTTCTCCGCCTGTCTTCAAGGCGCGTTACGTGGCTCGAGGCTTCAGTCAGCGGCAGGGAGTTGCGTACTTTCAGACCTTCTCTCCCACCCCGAAGATGACCACTCTTCGGGTGCTGCTGCACATAGCCGCTCAGCGCGACTACGAGCTTCACTCTCTTGACTTCAGCACAGCTTTCTTGCAGGGCAGCCTGCACGAGGAGATCTGGCTGCGCCGCCCACCTGGCTTCACTGGGTCGTTTCCTCCTGGTACCCAGTGGAGCCTCCGGCGGCCAGTCTACGGTCTCCGCCAGGCGCCCCGTGAGTGGCACGACACACTGAGGACTACACTTGCGGCTCTTGGGTTTGCTCCTTCTACTGCCGACCCGTCGCTGTTTCTACGCACCGACACCTCTTTGCCGCCGTTCTACATCCTCGTGTACGTCGACGACTTGGTCTTTGCCACTGCTGACACTGCTGGACTCGCCCACGTGAAGTCCGAGCTGCAGAAGAGACACACGTGCACAGACCTGGGTGAACTGCGCAGCTACCTTGGCTTGCAGATCACCCGGGACAGAGCACGGCGCACCATTACCCTGACTCAGTCACACATGGTGCAGCAGGTCCTTCAGCGCTTCGACTTCACGTACTCCTCGCCTCAGGCCACTCCTCTGTCTACTCGCCACTCGCTCTCAGCTCTGCCTTCGGATGAGTCCGTAGAGCCGAGTGGCCCATACCCAGAGCTTGTTGGCTGCCTCATGTACCTGATGACCTGCACTCGACCTGACCTTGCATACCCTCTTAGCATCTTGGCACGCTATGTTGCTCCTGGTAGACACCGACCAGAGCACATGGCTGCAGCGAAGAGGGTGTTGCGCTACTTGTGCAGTACGTCGGGCATGGGGCTAGTGCTTGGAGGGCGGCGTTCAGTGGTCCTCACAGGTCATGCAGACGCTTCTTGGGCTGACGACCAGGCTACGCAGCGGTCGTCACAGGGTTACACCTTCAGCCTTGGTTCCGGCTCTGTTTCGTGGCGGTCTACCCGCTCGTCTTCTGTTCTCGGCTCCAGCTGTGAGGCTGAGATCTACGCGGGGGCCATGGCTGCACAGGAGCTACGCTGGCTCACCTACCTGCTGACTGACCTAGGAGAGCCGCCTCGTTCTCCTCCAGTTCTGTACGTAGACAACAAGGCCATGCTGGCCTTGTGTCGGGAGCACAGACTGGAGCACAGAACAAAGCACATTGCTCTTCCCTACTTCCTTGCTCGTGAGCTGCAGCAGCGTGGTCAGCTGCGCCTTGCTTACATGGCCTCTCAGGCCAACACTGCTGATATCTTTACCAAGGCACTTCCGCCTTGTGATCATCAGCGCTGCTGTACTATGCTAGGTCTTGTGCCTACTTGGCCTCACTTGCTCACTTCTTGACCTTGCTTGTACTGTGATCTTTCTATACCTGCACTTGCTTGTTTACCTTTATATATGATCTTGCATGTGAACAAGCCTTGTGGCCTTGAACTTGTGCTCGTAATGTGTGGTGACGTTGTGATCCACCCTGAGCTTGCTTTGCTTTGCTTGACTGGTCTTGTGACCCCTTGTTCTCCCCCACTTTGTGAATTAAGAATCTGACACACTTTGCCTATGGGGGTGTGTCAGACTTATATGACTTAGCCTATGTAGGCTATAGTGGGGTAGCACATATGGGGTACAACACATTTCTAGGGTTTGCACTTGTACAGTAGCTATGTCATATAAATCTGACACACTTTGCCTATGGGGGTGTGTCAGACTTATATGACTTAGCCTATGTAGGCTATAGTGGGGTAGCACATATGGGGTACAACACATTTCTAGGGTTTGCACTTGTACCCAACCTTTCCCTTAGTCAATCATTCCTCGTAATCTTCACATGACGGGTGATGTATGAGAGACTTTATAAGTATCAAAATGAATGTGAACTCAAGAAAAGCAAAAAATCAAGAAATGGAAACAATATTATGCGATACTCAACAAGCTAATAAAATTCAACATATTAACTTACGATGTGATAATACCGAGGTCGACAGGGGTCGTGTGCAAGGGCAGCACTGTCTGAGGGTCGACAGTCGGGGTGATGCGAGCAGTGACAGTGCTGTCTGTAACCTTGATGATCCTCGACCTAACATATATGTATTGGATATGTGATAGGATAACTTTTATAAAGATGCATATTAAATTAGAATGCAAATATCATATGATACCGGATTTCAAAGACGTACAGCGTACAAATGGTTTGTACAAATGCTTTATACTTTAAAGAGCAGAAATGTATCGCACCTTTTGGTTGTCATGATCTGCGTGTCATCCTTGAAGACCTCAGTGATCCACAAGACGACAGGTGTCTCCGTCTGGGAA
This sequence comes from Closterium sp. Naga37s-1, assembly GCA_947471745.1. Lineage (NCBI taxonomy): Eukaryota > Viridiplantae > Streptophyta > Zygnematophyceae > Desmidiales > Closteriaceae > Closterium > Closterium sp. Naga37s-1. The sequence continues at coordinate 2,753,090 of CANJKZ010000006.1, forward strand.
GTCTTGGTCAGCTTCTGCTCCTCTTCCACCAACTTCATGATGCGGTCCGCGAAGGTGCACATTGATGTCAGGCCGTACGTTCCGCTCGCATCGCTAACCTCACAGACAGCTCGCAGCATGAAACTCGACTCCACCTTGCGAGTTTTCAGCTTGACAATAAAGGACGACACCTGTAATAAATGTTGAAGGGTGTGTTAAAATGACGATAAACGTACGCGATTGCAAAACAATAATGGACAATGTGTTCGTACATCCGCAAACGCATGATACGAGCTTGCGAGTATGTGTGAAGAAAAGATAAGCAACAAATGTTAGATAAAATGAATGTAGAAATATAGGAAGGGTTTGAGTTGCAGACAGTATGTGCGATAAAGAACGCAAAAATTATAGGCAGTGGCCCAAACATAGATGGAAAATGTACAACAAGATTGCGATGAATGTACGGTACGGATGTGCAAACGAAATAGTTATCGAGAACGAAGCTTCATGAATGTCCATGAATCGACTGTTACGGCCCACAACACTAACTACGAAGGTTCAGATGAATTCATTAAATCGTGATACATCAGAATTCATTCAGCACTCATTACCATTCATGGAGTACTGCGAAGGGCCAAAGCACGCTATTCTTATAACTAGTCTTCCTATGTGGTACTCTAGTTGGGCCACTATTTGCCAGTACTAACGGAAAACCATGAGTTGGAGTTGATTTGAGGCACAACCCTCGCAGGGGGGTATTACTGCTCGCAGATTGGGTTCACTAGAATTCATGGAAACCAATGACAACACGAGTGCAACGCGAAACCAAGCCGAAAACAATGACATACGCTACAACTAGTGGAAAGTGAGTTCGGATTGTTTTCGCGTGTGACACGAGAGATTTCGCGTGTCTTCGCGATGAAGCGCTTAATCCCGAAAACCATCACGATGTGTGAGTATCCACGTAATTCTGAAATAATTCTCTCACCTTGGGTTCACTAGAACGCATGGTAACAATAGATACACGAGTGATTTCGCGTGTATGCGCTAAAAAACGCTTGATCCGTCCGAAAAGCGAGAAACCCGTTACAGTTTGTGAGTATATACGTCATGCCGAAATACTTCTGCAGTGTATAGACCAATTCATGAAAATACTCAAACTTCATGCGTTTCGAAGTAACCGAGTAGGCGATTGGTTAGGCGATTGGTTACACCACTATCTTAAAAAAGGTGTTGTTGCAAAAATATTTCAAAGGTTGTCGACCTTAAGCCTGACAATAGGATTGTCAGGGGCTAATCCTACGGTGGTCCAGGTGACGTATAGTTACGATATACCTTGCGACGAAACATTACGGTGCACTCCTCACCGCAGCAAGCGACGCCCGCACTACCGAGGTTGAAAACGAAAGGACGGAAGTGACGCGAAGGGTCGCACGGTTACCAATGCAGCCAGACCGTTGGTAGTTCGCTGTAATAAGGGAATGGACGCCTATGAGTACATGTCTAGCTACGGTAGATTCTGTTGGATGCACGTGATTCTGAGTGCATGTCATCCTAACGTCCTGCCGAGTGCTCGTGCTATTTGTGCTTGCATGATTTGCATGAGCGTATGTCATTGTGCATGGCTGTTGGATATTATCATCTCTGTGTTTTTCTCCAAGTCTAAATGCTTGATCATGCAGGAGAAATCCAGAGCTTTCCAACGACACCAAGATCGCCTTATTCCGACCAAGATCGCCCAAGTTACAAGATTTCCAAGATTTGGATTTCTTATTACCTTTTGGGGTTATATCTAATTTGGGTGATTACTTGGGACATGACTATAAAGGGATCTTTGGTTGGGTGTTTAGGAAGGCAACTTTGACTTTTGGATTGGGGTGGCTAGAAGTTTCTAGCATGGGTTGCAAATGTTGAAACACCTAGGCAAAATCCAACTAGATTGGATTTTGCATGTGACACCTCAAGGACCTCATGATGAGGGTTGCATCCTTGCTGCTGGGAAGGTTCCTACCATCCTTCTCTAGCTCTTGGAGAACCCCTTCTCTCTCATGGTTCTCTTGGAGTCCCCAACTCCAACTTCCTATGCTCTAATGTTTGTACTTCCTCCACCATTCTAGTCATGCAGCTGCTGGACGTTTTCATATGGTTCTCACTCTCTAGACCATCTTTTTAGGTGATTCAAATTGGAGATGGCAGCTAAGGCTTAGGCGCAACATTCTACTGAGCGGATTTGTGTTTAGATGAGTAATGAGTTCATCGTAAGCTCTCGAAGTGACGAATCCTGAACAAGTGGTATCAGAGCGGGTTGTCGACTTTGAGACGACGAATCGTCGTGAATTCTCAACCAATGCTGACGAGCGAGACCAGTTTCTAGTAGCTCTGCTCGCGAACTTTCCATTGGTGGTCGAATCGCGTTCTAGTTCGAAGTATCTAGTCCGCGACGGCGATTTTCGTAGAATCGAAATTTCCGGCAGAATTCTCTCCAAACGATTTCTCAAGTTTCTACCGTTCATAAGGCCTCAATATGGTTGGTACGAACTCCGGAGGTGCTAGTGGCGAGATGGATAGAAGTAGAGAGGCTGGAGAGCAAAGGGGAGTTGCTGGTGGTGGAGTGGGGACTCACCAATCAGCCAACCCTACACTACCTACATCTACTACACCATCTCCAACAACCGTGGATCCCGTGAAGGCGTTTTCTATTAAGAAGTTCATGTGGGAGGACTACGAGCACTGGAGCTTCCGCATGAGGCTGATGTACACCCAATACAAGCTATTGGATCTGGTGGAGGGGAAGGAGAAGATGCCGGAGGCCGCGGAGCTGAAAGGAGCGTGGATGAAGCGATCGTTTGACGCGTACATGCTCATGGTGCAAGCGGTTGGCGGGCGACAACTTGACCACATCAAGGACCTCTTGGGTGATCCAGAGTGTGGCCCCAAGTCTTGGAGGAAGCTTCTGAATGTGCACTCACCGACACATGCTACCGGCATCGCGCTACTCGCGCGGCGGCCGCGCGACATCAAGCTCGTTGATGGAGAGCCGATGCAACCGGTGTTGGATGAGATGCGGGACATCTTTACGAAGCTCCAAGGTGGCGGTGTGGTGTACCCGGAGCTCGTGCAATGCGTGGAGATCGTGATACGGCTGCCGGAGTCGTGGTCTGCCCTTGCGATCAACCTCAACTCTCAACAGCCCCAGTGGAGCGTGGATTACATTCGCGCGCGCATCCTAGAGGAGGACTTGCGGCGGCGGAGTGTGGAGCGCTCGGAGGAGGGGGCTGGCTATGGAGTTGGAGGTGGATGGCTTCAATAAGAAGTGGAAGGGCAAGAACAAGGACAACCTTAAAGAGGATGGCGGCAGGGGTCAAGGGGAGGTGTGCTTCTACTGCAAGAAGCGCGGACATCGTTGGCGGAAGTGCTACCAACGACCCAAGGATTGGACCCCGCCTTCATCAAGCAACCAGCGTGGTGGCACGAGGAGTGGGGGAGTCATGGGAGCTAGTGGAGAGGAGAAGGATGAGGAGAAAGGCGGCAAATCTGAGGAGCGGAAGGCCGGGTTCTTCTTCTTCGTGAACGAAGGCGCAACCGACCTCGCTATGGCTGCCAAGGTTCTTCTTCATCCCCTCACCCATTGGGTGATTGACTCGGGCAGCTCTTGGCACATGACTCCTCGTGCGGACCTACTCGATGAGATTCAGCCCGCACCCATCTCTACGGTCACATCCGCGACGGGCGCCAAGGCCAAGGTCATGGGCATGGGGTGCGCCAAGTTCATGGGAGCGGATGGAGAGCTCGTGGGGCTGAAGAATGTGCTGTGGGTGTCATACTTGTGCGCGAACCCGATTTCTACCGGCCGGTTGGGAGATGCGGGTGTGAACACCGAGACGATTGGCTCGGAGCGCTATCGTGCCTACAACGATGAGCACCTCATTTGGGACCTGCAGTGGAAGGGAGATGTCCACAAGCGCATGTGGCAGATCCCGGTCCTCCCTTGGCGGAAATCGGGCAAGGCGGCAGCGGCGGCATCTATGGAGGAGAGCGTCACCGAGGAGGAGCAGCAAGGTGTGCAAGGAGAGGAGCTGATTGGAGGAAGCGCGGCGGTGAAGGCGTCGGCTACCTCGGGCCAAGCGGATTGGGAGACTTGGCATCGGCGGCTTGCACACGTGGCTGTTTCAACACTGGAGGTGATGCACAAGGAGAGGTGCGTGCATGGGTTGCAACTGCAAGGAGATGGCGCTCACTATGGCAGCTGCGAGGCGTGCATGCAAAACAAGTTTGCGCGGTTCCCGTTTCCACGAGCGGAGGGATCAGCCAAGGCACCATTGGAGGTGGTGCACATGGACCTGGTGGGTCCTATGAGGACTGAGGGGACTGGGGGAGTGCTGTACTTCCTTATTATGGTGGACGAATGGAGCCGTTTCACGTGGGCGCGTCCCTTGTCCAAGAAGAGCGATGCTGCAGCGGCGATCAAGGAGGATTGGTTGCCGATGGTGGAGCGGCAAGCGATGCGGCTGGTGAAGGTGCTGAGGAGCGACCGAGGTGGAGAGTTCCTTGGAGCGGAATTCACCAAGTTCCTCAAGAGAAATGGCATCCGACATCAGCTGACCTGCCCTGGAACACCGCAGCAGAACGGCATTGCAGAGCGTGCCAACCGGACCATTGGCGAGGCGGCTAAGACCTTATTGGGGGCTGCTGGGATGCCCTACAAGTTCTGGCCTGATGCCGTTCGCCATGTCATCACGGTCAAGAACAGGGTCTTGACTCATGTTGGCGACAAGCATTGGGTGCCGTACGAGCGTTGGCTTGGGAACAAGCCATCCATTGACATGCTGCGGGTGTGGGGCTGCATGGGGCTTGTGATGGTGCCTAAGGAGCAGAGGCACAAGCTGGAAGTTGCTGCTGTGTGGGCTGTCCATCTTGGGATGGCTCCTGACTCGAAGGGGTGGCTGATGTGGGACCCCAAGAGCAAGAGGACGCTGGTCAGTCGTGACGTCAAGTTTGTGGAGGACGTCATGTACAAGGATTGGCAGCAGCAGCAGCAGGTGCAGATTGGCTTGCGTCTGCAGGAGATTGAGCGGTCTGCAGTGGAGGAGGTTCAGCTGCACCTTGAGGATCTCCCTGGGTCAGAGCTGACCAGTGACCACAGTGGCGGTGGTGAGCAGCAAGGTGCTGGTCCTGCTGCGGAGGAGGGGTTGGAGGATGAGTCGGCACGTGTGGACTCACCATCTCAGCCCGAGCCTGCTGCAAACGCCAAGGTCACCAAGAGGAGTGTGCAGAGAGGAGCTTCACCACATGGGCAGCAGATTGCAACCCGCGAGAAGAGAGTGGCAGCAGCACCCTCAAGGCTGAAGTATAGCCGTTTGGGAGGACCCAAGCAAGGTGCCATGGCGGTTCAGGCGGATGAGGGAGAGGATGAGGAGATGGCGTTCTGTTTCTTCACACCCTTGCCTGGAGTACCAGCCACAGTCGAGGAGGCACTGAGTGGACCCCAGAAGGAGGAGTGGAAGGCTGCCATGGATGCGGAGTTCAACAGTCTCATTGAGAATGGGACTTGGGAGCTTGTTGAGTTACCCGAGGGGCGACGGCCGATCAGCAGCAAGTGGGTCTTCAAAGTGAAGAGTGGTGCTGATGGTGCGTTGGAGCGGTTCAAGAGCCGCTTGGTCGCCAAGGGTTTTCAGCAGAAGGAGAAGGTCGACTGCGGGGAGATCTTCGCTCCCGTTGCTAAGCCATTGACATTGAGGACTTTGATGGCTGGCGCAGCTGTGAAGGGATGGCACGTGAAGCAGATGGATATCACCACTGCGTTCCTCAATGGAGTGCTGTTGGAGGATATCTACATGGCGCAGCCCGACGGCTATAAGGATGGGACCAGCCGGGTGTGCAAGCTTAAGAAGGCCATCTATGGCCTTAAGCAACCGCCCAGGTGTTGGTACGAGAAGCTGGAGGAGGTGCTGCCGGGTGGAGGCTCAAGACGTCCCAGGCGGATCACAGCTTGTTTCTGCTTGGAGAGGGGGAGCAGCTGCTCTTGCTGCTGGTGTATGTCGACGACATACTGCTGTTCTCGCCTTCCATGGAGCAGATTGAGAGGACACAGAACCTGCTGATGGACAACTTCAAGTCCAAGATGCTAGGGGATGTCCAATACTACTTGGGGCTGCAGATTGAGAGGGATGTTGAGAGGAGGTGGCTGAAGGTGCATCAGTCACACTACATCTCTGGTATCATGGAGTGGTATGGTGTGACTGGGGGTCGCACTGTGATGACACCGTTCCCTGCGGGCTTCAAACTGAAGAAGGCAGCTGAGGAGGATGATGTACTCGAGGATGGGCAGCAGAATGAGTATCAGTCACTCATTGGGAGTGTGATGTATGCAGCTGTGCATACGCGACCTGATGCTTCATTCGGAGTGGGGCAGCTGGCCAGAGTTGTGCAACGGCCCACTGTGGAGCAGTTGGAGGTGGCAAAGCGCTTGGTGCGCTACCTCAGATCAACGGCATCTGCTGGTGTTCAGTTTTCAGCTGGCGGCCAGCTGAAACAGATTGGAGCAGATGGGGTCACGCCTGGAACCTTGAAGCTGTCGTGCTTCACCGACGCCACATGGGCCTCAGAGGATGAGGATCAGTCATCGGTTGGCGGCTTTGTGTGCATGGTCGGAGGTGGACCAGTGAGTTGGAGGTCCAAGAAGCAGAGTGAGATTGCTCAGTCTTCCGGAGAGGCAGAGTACATGGCGATGTACCATGCCATCAAGGAGATCGTGCTCCTGAGGAAGCAGCTGGAGGACATGGGAGCTGAACAGCAGGGACCTACACCACTTTTCTCCGACAGCGAGGCTGCTATTGGCATGGCCAAAAATCCTATCCTGAATGGGCTGAACAAGCACATGAAGATTATGTGGCACTGGGTGAGGCAGATGGTGAAGGAGGGGATTGTTGAGCTTCACCATGTGAAGGATAGCAAGCAGGCGCGCTATGTGGCGAGAGGCTTCAGTCAGCGAGAGGGGGTGGACTTCTTCCAGACCTTTGCGCCCACCCCGAAGATGAGTAGTCTTCGGGTGCTGCTGCATATTGCAGCCCAGCGCGACTACGAGTTGCACTCCTTGGACTTCTCCACCGCGTTCCTTCAGGGGAGCCTGCACGAGCAGATCTGGCTGCGTCGCCCGCGTGGCTTCACTGGCTCTTTCCCACCTGGGACCCAGTGGCAGCTGCGTCGACCAGTCTACGGCCTGCGTCAGGCTCCACGTGAGTGGCACGATACACTTTGCTCGACCCTTGCAGCGCTTGACTTCTTTCCGTCGTCTGCTGACCCGTCACTGTTCGTCCGCCGTGGCTCGACCCCGTTCTTTGTCCTGGTCTACGTCGACGACCTAGTGTTCGCCACTCCCGACCGGCGCGCGCTGGCCTCCGTGAAGGAGGAACTGCAGAGGAGACACACTTGCACTGACCTTGGTGAGCTGCAGCACTACCTTGGCCTGCAGATCACCAGGGACAGGGCAGCTCGCACTATTACGCTGACGCAGTCGCATATGGTCGAGCAGATCCTCACGCGGTTTCGCTTCCCGTTCTCCAAGGTACAGCTCACCCCTCTTGCTGTGGATCATGGGCTCACGGCTCCACCTTCGGACGAGTCATTTGAGTCCAGTGGTCCATATCCTGAGCTGGTGGGTTGTCTCATGTACCTGATGACATGTACTCGCCCAGACCTAGCTTACCCTCTTAGCGTCCTTGCGCGCTTTGTTGCGCCTAGGAGACACCGACCGTCCCACTAGTCCGCTGCTCAGAGGGTGGCGAAGTATGTGGCAAGTACATCAGGCATGGGACTTGTCCTTGGAGGGAAGCAGCCAGTTACACTCACAGGTTACTCAGACTCGTCGTGGGCCGACGACGCGGAGACGCGTCGGTCTACACAGGGGTACTCCTTTAGCCTCGGGACAGGTGCTGTCTCGTGGCGGTCGACTCGGGCGTCGTGCGTCGCCGGTTCCAGCTGTGAGGCAGAGGTGTACGCTGCGGCCATGGCCGCTCAGGAGCTTCGCTGGCTGTCTTTCCTTCTCACCGACCTTGGTGAGCGGCCTCGCTCTCCCCCAGTCTTGTTCGCCGACAACAGGTCTGCTGTCCTGTTGTGTGAGGAGCCCCGACTGGTTGGGAAGGCAAAGCACATCCAGCTTCGTTACTTCCTTCTGCGTGAGTTGCAGCAGCGTGGCCAGGCGCTCGTTCGACGTGTTGTCTCTGAGGCCAACACGGCAGATATCTTCACCAAGGCGTTGCCACCTTGTGACCACCAGCGTTTCTGCACCCAGCTTGGCCTTGTGCCTGCCCGTCCACACTTGCTTACGTAGAGTTGCCTTGTCCTGCATGTCTTGTACTCTTGCATCTCTTTATATTTGCTATATACCTGCATGTGGACTGGCCTTGTGGCCCCTTGTTTGCTCTCAGAGTGTGTGGTGCCTTTGAGCTCCACCTTGAGATTTGTCTTGTTCTTGTGGACTGGTCTTGTGACCGTTGCTTGCTCTTGTTGTTTCTACAGGACTACCGTCACCTAGACTATGGGGGTGTTTCAAACTATAATTCTATAGTTTGTGTAGTTCTAGTCTAGGTGTTCTCCCTTATGTTATTGTCTACTTGCACTAGGGCTAGGTTTTGCATATATCTTGTTTGTACTTTCTGTTTTAGTAAATTTTACATTGTGACAGGAGGGGCAGGTGGAGGACAGGGAACGGGGACGTCCTCGGCGTCCTCACCAGCCAGCTCACCGACCTCGGCGAGCAGAGGCAGCGTCGCTGCCGAGGTGTCCGTTGGCGGGTGAACCGGCATCCGCCCAGACGCCGGCCCGTGCACCGACTTCCATACTTCCAGCGACATGCTCTCGTAGAACACCACGTCCGACGTGGTGACCACCCGGTTGTCGGCGATGTCGAGGAGCTCCCAGCCCTTGCTCTCCTCCGACACGCCGAGGTGAAGGCCCCACCGGGCCTTCGGCTGCAGCTTCCCACCACGCTGCTGCTCGGGGACCAAGAACTGCGCCATGCAGCCCCACACCCACGCCAGCGACAAGTCGGGCTTCTTCCCGGTGAGCAGCTGGTACGGCGTCGTCCCCGACGGCAGCGCCGACCGCTCAAGGCAGTTGCGGACCCAAACGGCCTGCCGCAGAGCTAGGTGCCACCAGTGGTGCTGCACGCCCATGTGCAGCAGCATCGTGCGCACCGACTCCACACCGTCCTCATCTCCCGCTCTGCCATGCCGTTCTGCTGCGGGGTGTATGGGCAGGTAAGGTCGTGGACGATCCCCTTGCCGTTCACGAAGTCGGTGAACGTCTTCCCGAGGAATTGCCCTCCCCGGTCAGAGCGCAGCATCAACACAGACCGCTTCGTATGCCTCTCAGCCGCCGCCAGCCACTGCACGAATTCCCGTAGCGCATCTGACTTCTTGGCGACCGGCCTCACCCACACGTAGCGGGTCTTGGGGTCCTTCAGCAGCAAGAAGTACAGGCTGCCGTCCTTGGCAGCCACACGAAATGGCCCGCACAGGTCAATGTGCACGACGGCCAGCACGTCGTCGACGTCGGAGCCTTTGTCGGGGAAAGTGTGTCGCGCCAGCTTCCCGCCGACGCATGAAACACACGGCGAGTCGGCGTCGGACGCCGACTTGAGGTCCAGCCCGGTGGCGACCTCGTGCTTCGCCGAGCTCCGGATGGTGTCCATGCCGACGTGCGCAAGCCTCGCGTGCATCCTGTCTGGCGTTGCCTTCGTCGGTGAGACGATCGCCCGCAGGGCCACTACCTCCGTGGTGGGCGTCGTCGGCTTGGCCGAGCAGGGGCGCAGGTCGGTGCAGAGAACACGCCCGGTGTACGTTGCCCGGCCGAGCACCTCTCCCGCCGCTGAGACGAGAAGCATCCCGTCGCCGTCCTCCTGCAGGTTCACGCCGTGCTCCTTCAGCTGGCCGGCCAAAAGCAGATTTGCTCGCACGCCCGGGACGTAGAGCACGTTGGGGATGAGCACCTGCATCCCAGCCTCCCCTTGCAGAGCGACAGTGCCGCGTCCCTGAACGTCCTGCAACGCCCCATTGAAGCCGCGCACGTGCTTGACGTCGCCGCTCGGCCCCAAGTCGACGAAGGCCTCCTTCGTCCCCATCAGGTGGTGCGAGCAGCCGCTGTCGAGCAGGACCACCGCCGGGTTCGCCTGCACAGCAGCTGCCACCGCCTAGAAGTCCTCACCGGCCTCCGGCGCCAGCGAGATGGCCGGCTCCACGACGCCGACCAGCGAGCACGACGCCGTCTTTTCGTCCCGCGCCTTGCCGCCAGCAGAGGAGTCGGTGTCCTTCGCCGAGGTCGACTTGGTCGACTGCTTCTCCTTGCGCGGCCTATCTCCACCTCGACGGAGACGACGGTTGCCAGACCTTCCACGGCCTCCCTTGGCGTCGTCGTTGTCGGAGTCACTGCGGTCGGGGCACTCGAAGGAGAGGTGGTCGGGGTCGCCGCACAGCCAGCATTCCCGGCGTCGACCTCCTCCTTCACGACCGTTGTCCTTGGCCGACTTCTTCTTGTCGGCGTCCTTGCTCGGCTTCCAGCCACTGCTACTGCCGCCGCCAGACTGCCCACGCTGCCCTGGACAGCCTCCTTGCTTCGCCGGGCCGACGAAGTTCGCCTGCGCCAAGAGCTCCTGGGACCGCTCTGCCTCCTGCATCGCCTCGTCCTGCAGGATGTACGATGTCAAGTTGTCCTCGTTGAGCGTCGTCCTCTTGCTCGGCACCATTGATAGCCGCTTCAGGAGGTTGTAGCTGCTCGACAGTCCCTACATGACGTGGGTGACGTACGACGCCGTCGAGTACTGCGCGCCGGCTATCCTGATGGTGGCGAGGATTCGCCGGGCTCGGTTGCAGTAGTCGGTCGCCGTCTCCTCGTCACCCATACGCAGGTGCGTCAGCTGCCCCTCCAGCTGGGCGATGAACAAGTCACCGGTGACCTGGTACGTCGACTCAATGAAGTGCCACGCCTGGTGGCCGGCGTCGAGGTACTCCCGGCACCACTTCAAGGCGATCTGCACGCCGGGCGAGCAGCACCGCGAGATGACCGTGAAGGTCAACAGCTGCACGGCGTGAAACTCCGCTCGTAAGTCGGCGTGGTGCTCCTCCGGCGTCGCCACGATCCCTCGAGCGAAGCCAATCAGCCCGGCCATCTCCAGCTGGGGCTCTATGGCTTCCTTCCAGGTGAGAATGTCCTGTCGACCAACAAGCGGCGGGGTGACCAAGATCCTGTCCGGCGTAAATTTGAAGTAGCCGTAGCTCGGTGCTATCCCGCCCGCCGTCACCTAGGTCGTCGACATCGGCGACAATCTGCTTCGACGCCCACCGGCGTCGCCCTGCGAGGAGCCTGCAGCCGCCGACAACTGCATCCCTCGCGCCTGAACGCCGCCGGCTTCACCGGTGTGTATCACACCTCGTTGCCTCGACGTGCCTCCCGCACTGCTGCCGACCTAGCCTCCACTGGTGTTGACGCCCACGTCGACGCCGCTGTCGTTGTTCACCGGTCGAGGAGAGGCAGGCCGAGAAGGGGGGTGCTCCGCCGCCCACACGGAGCGGAGTCCTGCCTCGACGACTGCCCAGGGTATCACCCCGTACTCCTGGGCCTCATGGCGTCTCCTCGCATCTTCCAGCTGTGCCTCCAGAGTCTCCATCACCTCAGCGTCGCCTACGCGCACGCTAGTGACTGCACGGCTGCCGGCCTACGAACACGATCGGTAAGTGTAAAGTCGGCTAGACTGAACTACGTCGCGGTGTCGTCCACGCTCACCGCACCATGCGGAGATAACTGCTGCAACGGGAGCTAGGCTACGGGCTAGGCACGGGTGCTCGTGTGATCTCTGCGTTCGTTCCTTAGTCGTTTGCTTGTGTGTTCTCTGCTTGCACATTCACGGGGAGATTTTGCAAGAGTTTCACTAGCAAAGATTGACAATAATGGGTGCAACAACATTGGCAACACTGACTACATCAGAGCTAGCTAGGCTGCTGGTCGACCTCCAGCGCAGCACGGTCGACCGCGCTCCAGCGCAGCAGCGCTCGCACCGCTCCAGCGTTGCAGAGTAGCGGTTCGCCAACGTTGCAAGTCCACGGTGTGCCAACGCTGCAGCAAGTCGGGTGCACAGCGTTGCACCCGCAGGACAACGGTGCACCTGCTTCGCAGATGCGTGCAGCTGGTTGGTGCGCCACTCCTCATCACGTGCACAGCGCAGACACCTAGCAGACTCCACGCCAGCGACTGCGCCCACCAGCCACGTCGACCTCGGGATACCACCCCCGAGGTCGGCCTCGCGGACTCCACCCCGGCAACACTCGCGCATGTCGCCCGGGTATCCCGGCCGACCGGGCAACCACGCCTAGTCGACCAGCGCAGTCCGTAGCCGGCCACCCATGCCCGGCGTCCAGGCGCCCAGGACGCCGTCCGAACTTCGAGGTCAGCGTCCAGACGCCTAGGACGCCTTGCAGACATCCAGGGCGGCGTCCAGCCTCCCAAGACGCCGACCAGACGCCCAGGTCGGTGTCCGGGCCCCCCAGGACGCCCAGGTCGGCGTCCATGCCTCCAGGACGCCGTGCAGACGCCTAGGTTGGCGTCTGGCCTTCCAAGACGCCATGCAAACGCCCACGACGTTGACCAGGCGCCCGGGAAGTCGTGCCGACGCCGAGGTCGGCGTCCAGCTTCCCAGGACGCCGTCCAGGCGTCCAGGACGCCAACCAGGCGTCCAGGACGGCGTCCTCCTGCTCGGCGCCCTCCAGCCAGGCGCCCTCTAGCTCGGCGCCCTTACAGTGGCCCCTGTGCCCACTGCTGCAGGTCGGCTCCGCCCAAGCGAGGACGGGGCCACACAACACTTCTATTGACACTGGAGCTACTGGAGGCGTTGGAGCTGGAGGTGCTGCTGCTGGAGGCGCTGGAGCTGGAGGTGCTGCTGCTGGAGTCACTGGAGCTGGAGGTGCTGCTGCTGGAGGCGCTGGAGCTGGAGGTTCTGGAGCTGCTAGAGGCGCTGGAGATACTGGTAGTGGTGGCACTGCACCGCCGCGACTGTTTCTCGCTCCTCCGTCACCGTCGTCTCTACCACCGCCTGACTCCGTGCTTCGACAGGTTCTTAGCCTCCCGTCTTCTACTGGTCTCCCGTTACAGCCCGGCGCACCACTGCCTGCTCCTTCTCCTTACACTGAGCAGACAGACTCGCTTACAGAGCGTCGTGAGCCTGCGTCTCGTCCTGCCTCGCCTGTTCGCGCGTGTCAAACTGGTACTCCTATTCCTCGTGAGCGTCCGCCTCCTGTCCTTGGCACGTACGCTATGGCACTTTGTCCTTCCTCTGTTCCACAGTGTGTTCCCCTACCGTCTCCTCCTGCGTCTTCTCCGCCTGACGTTCAGGATCCTAAGTCTGACCTGGTTCGCTACTCACCCTACTGTCACGCGTCTGCTAGCCACTGTTGTCACTGACCCGTCGTTTGAGTCTGCTGCTGCGTCTGCCTTAGTCTCTGAGCTTGTTGACTTTGCTGCTGCATGTCGTCTAGACTTCGCTGCTAGTCTTGTTGCTGAGTCTGGGTCTGTCTGTCCTCCGTTCGTCGGGGGTGAGTGTGCTCTTGGCACGGACGTCCTTGAGGACAGGCAGGATGACTTTGACTGTCTTGCAGCCGCTGCGCCTCATCTCGTGGCCATGCTGCTTGCCCCTGAGGGAGACCTGGATTCTCTAAACATCCCGACCCCGCGCTCTTACGCTGAGGCGATCGCGGGTCCTCTCAGTGGCAGACAGCCATGGACGCAGAGATGGCATCCTGGAAGTCCACAGGCACTTACGTCGACGCAATTCCCCCTCCTGGGGCGAACGTAGTCGATGGCATGTGGATTTTCAGGGTGAAGCGGCCGCCGGGTTCTCCGCTTGTCTTCAAGGCTTGTTATGTTGCACGAGGCTTCAGTCAGCACCAGGGAGTTGACTTCTTCCAGACCTTCTCCCCCACCCCAAAGATGACCACTCTTTGGGTGCTGCTGCACGTTGCCGCTCAGCGTGACTATGAGCTCCACTCTCTGGACTTCAGCACAGCGTTCTTACAGGGCAGTCTGCACGAGGAGATCTGGCTGCGCCGCCCACCTGGCTTCACTGGGTCGTTCCCTCCTGGTAACCAGTGGAGCCTCCACCGGCTCGTCTACGGTCTCCGTCAGGCGCCTCGTGAGTGGCACGACACACTGAGGACGACAATTGCGGCTCTTGGGTTTGCACCTTCCACTGCTGACCCGTCGTAGTTTCTGCGCACCGACACTTCACTGCCGCCGTTCTACATCGTCGTGTACGTCGACGACTTGGTCTTTGCCACTGCTGACGCTGAGGCTCTCGCCCTTGTGAAGTCGGAGCTGCAGAAGAGACACACGTGCACAGACCTGGGTGAGCTGCGCAGCTACCTTGGCCTGCAGATCACCCGGGACAGAGCACGGCGCACCATCACACTGACTCAGTCATACATGGTGCAGCAGGTCCTTCAGCGCTTCGACTTCCAGTACTCCTCGCCACAGTCCACTCCTCTGCCTACCGGTCACTTGCTCTCAGCTCTGCCTTCGGATGAGTCCGTAGAGCCGAGTGGCCCGTATCCAGAGCTTGTGGGCTGCCTCATGTACCTGATGACCTGCACTCGACATGACCTTGCTTACCCTCTTAGCATCCTGGCACGCTACGTTGCGCCCAGGAGACATCGACCAGAGCACTGGAAGGCCGCTAAGAGGGTGATGCGCTACTTATGCAGTACGTCGGGCATGGGGCTCGTGCTTGGAGGGCGGAGTTCAGTTGTCCTCACTGGGCACTCAGACGCTTCTTGGGTTGACGACCTGGCTACGCAGCGGTCCTCACAGGGTTACACGTTCAACCTTGGCTCTGGCTCTGTTTCTTGGCGGTCTACTCGCTTGTCTTCTGTTCTCAGATCCAGTTGTGAGGCTGAGATCTACGCCACAGCCATGGCTGCACAAGAGTTACGCTGGCTCACCTACCTGCTGACCGACTTGGGAGAGAGGCCTCGTTCTCCTCCAGTTCTGTACATCGACAACAAGGCTGCCATTGCCTTGTGTCAGGACCACAGACTGGAGCACAGAACGAAGCACATCGCTCTGCGTTACTTCGTTGCTCGAGAGTTGCAGCAGCGTGGTCAGCTTCGTGTCGCTCACGTGCCCACCCGAGCGAACACGGCTAATGTGTTCACTTTGGCCCTTCCGGCTGATGATCATCAGCGCTTCTGCACTGCTCTAGGCCTGGTGCCTACGTTTCCTCACTTGCTATAGACTTTGGTTGTACTGTGATCTATATATATACCTACATGTTTACTCTTGCTAGGTAGTGATCACTGTACTGTTGTTGTCGCATATATACCTCTGTATGTGAACTGGCCTTGTGGCTCTCTTGCTTGTGCTCGGAGTGTGTGGTGACGTTGTGATCCACCCTGAGCTTGCATTGCTTTTCTTGACTGGTCTTGTGACCCCTTGTTCTCCCCCACTTTGCCTATGGGGGTGTGTCAAACTATATATGGTTTATAATGAGGTGTAGGCTGTAGTGGGGTAGCTAATGTAGGGTACGACCCCTTAGGGTTCTCATCCTTGTTCCCAACTCACTCGAGAGTCAAACATTCCTAGCTACCTTCTCTAACACACACAACTCCGTGCCCTCCACCGTAGTCAACTCCCGTTGTGTAGCGACTCTCCGCATGATGCTGACTGGCCCATCAGATTGATCCAAAAAAAAACATTTCGTGACGTTGATTCGCCCATAAGATTTAAAAAAAAAAACATGTCTGGTGATGCCCTTCGGGCTGACCAACGCACCGGCGGCATTTCAGATGACCATAAACGAGGTGTGTAGGCCACTTCTAGATAGATGCATAATGGTTTACCTCGACAACATCCCGGTCTACAGCCGCGACATGCAGTATTTAAAATCTTAGACAAACATCGACTATTGACGAAGGGTTCAGAGTGCGAGTTTTTCTAGGACATGTTGGTTGGAGGTTCTTGGGCATGTTATTTCGGAGCCTGGAGTTGAGATCGACACGAAAATAATAGACACGGTGTGAGCGTGGCATCTCTGACGAACATGACGGAGCTGCAGAGTTTTTTAAGGTTCGTTAATTATGCGCGACGGTTCGTCCCCGACATGGCACGGTTAACGATGGCCCCGCTGACAAGATTTGCTGAGGAAGGGGGTCGATGTTACGTGGGGGGAGAAAGAGAATGCTTCCTTCTCTGCCCTGAAAGTTGTTTTCTGTTCACCGCCTGTACTGCGCATCGCCGTCCCACACCGCCCATTCGAAGTGGTTACAGATGCAAGCAACATCGCCATCGGAGCCTGCTACAGGACTTCGGCAACGGACTACAACCCATCGCATATGAGTCACGAAAACTACTTTCGCCCAAAAAAAGTGTTCGATACCGTAGCTACCTTCAAATACGCAAATAAACATAGAAGAACTACGAGTGGATAATGGGGGTTTTTATCCGATAGAAAATGAGAAACAGGGAAGCAGCACACAGAACATGCTTGCATGGCTGTGCACATGGATACATGTGCATCAGATGCACTTGTAGCCCTTGCAGCTGCGGACAAAGGGAATGCAGATGCGGCCCGGGCAGGACTTGAGCGAGCAGGGACGGCGCTTCTTCTTGCACTTTGGAGGGGTGGGAGCTGCTAGCAGTGCAGCGGGAGGGGAGGACAAGGTGGGCGTCATGTGGTGTGTGATATGTGTTTGATTGCACATTTGAATGTAAACAGCAGATCTTCGACACTGTGACAGAGTATCATGCAGTACACTGAGTAATGACCTCTAGATGTACGCTCACTGCACCCTAACCTAAGCATGAGCACGTGCACGGACAAGCACACACATACACAACCGATCATGTGAGTACGAACATGTGGATTCGAGCAAGTGGGTGCGGACCAAAGCACGCACACATGCACAGGTGTATACAGCGGTGTGGTGTGTACCCGAATGCATGTTTCATGGATCGCACCCTAGTTCAGATCGATGTTAGTAAATCAAATCTAAACCACACGCAATTGCAGCCATCAATCACTTCCCCAACCACGCCCTCTTCTCCACATCGGCTCACTCAAGTCAACTCACTCGAGCCCTAGTTCTCTCACTCACTCAGAGCCGTGAAACATAATGCTTGCCTTACAATCTCAGCTCCCCACCTTCCAACACTCCTTCCTCACTTCCTTTTTGACGTCCCTATTGATGCTTTCCTCCTCAACCTCTACACTGCACGGCTGACACAGTAACGAGGTGATAGACGAGTTGCAATACAAGCTACTAAACCTTGGCATGTTGTGGTTCAAATCCTGAATGATACCTGCGTGCATCATCGTAACTCAAAACCTCCTTCGCCCTTGCGGGAGCACGTGTCGCAGAAATTAGTGCAGGCATGGCAGAAGGCTGTGCCAGATTGCTGCACCACCTCACACCACCCAGAACCGCACGGAGTCGCACTGTAGTTGACATAACTGGCAGACAGAGAAAACCGACCAAAAGTAGGAATCAGGGAAGGGTTGGGAGAGAAGCCGATGAGATAGGGTTAGGGAGGACAGTAGGTTCAGGTCTTTTGTGATGGGAATGTGAAAAGCAAGGAGGAATTAAGCAGCAGTTACATGCCGAACAGCTCAAGAGAAGAACAGTAGCAGAGCAGGTTCCGTGTGGAGTGGAGGTGATGGAAGAATGGCACGCACAGGAAGACGAATTTTATACATCAGGCCCTGCCTATGACTTGAGGCAACAGTCTTGGAGATGAAGGATTAGCAGCTCACAGGGTTTGTAGATTGAGCATGGCGCCCATGGAGGCCGGGGTGGTGCCCGTGAGTGTTGGTATGCGAAGGTCACTGAGGACGTGTTGACCATGCGTGGTGATATGCGTGGTGGTGTGTGGGATGGGCACAGTGGCATGTAGGATGGTGCATGTTGGCATGGTGGTATTCCATGCAGCAAACCGTGGGAGGATGATGGCATTCAGGGGGGAGAAGGACGTGCGATCAGCACGAGAAGAGGGCGAAGGGAACTAGGTCGAGAGGCTTGAAGGAAACTAGATTCACCAGGGGTGAAGAAACAACGGCGAGAGAAAGGAGAGAGATGCTTTTCGAGGTGTGAGCTGCACCTCATCATACATTACAAGCGCCTTGCACAGATGCATGCCGTTCCCTGGATAAAGAGAAGGTCCACCTGGGTTTTGCCATGCCAAGTCAAGATTACAGGTGAGACAGGTGTTGCATTTTGGTGATGGTGGTTGGAATTGTGCCCGATAGCGATGTGTAGCCCAGATCACTGGAGGAAGCAAGAACCGGGGGTGACGGCGAGAGAGAAATATGGACGCTTGAAAGTCATTGAAGTTGGGTTGTCACCGGTATCACACAGCAAGGGGTATGGAGAACAACCCTGTTTTTTTCTATGGGACTCCTGCATGCTGGTACTTTATATCAATACAAGGGCTGCCCCACCCGCCTGTCTCCTCAGCCAGGACTTTGTCCAATATCTCACTTGGTATGGCTTTCTGCATGGTTAAAGACCACACTCTTGAGTTGAGTGAGAGACACAGGTGCATGTGCGGGTGAAGTGAATGAGGCGTACAGGTAGGTGAGGGAAGCAAGAGAGGCGATGGATGCAGGAATGCTGCCTGTGAAGTTATTGTTGCTCAGCCTCCTGTAGAGGTGGATGGTGGGGGAGGGAAGGGGAGGAGGTGCATTGAAGCCCAGATGCGTATAGTCAAACACTAGCTGTGCACGTGGGTGCATGTGATTACCAGAAGAATCCAGACGTCTCAACATGCACTGATGAAGACATAAGCTGCAAGTCCGCTGATGAGGACCAATACATGTCCATGCACTCGCCTTCTCACATGGTCACATGCTCACATGATCCCATGCACGCAGCTCTAACAAACCGCGAAACAAGTAACAGGGGTGTTCACATCACATGCACTCGTCCTCATATGTTCCCCACTTGTGTCATCCGGGTTAGGACAGTAGGAAAGTCCTCTGAGAACTTATTTCGGCTAAGATCCCTGGCAGGCATTCCCAACAGAGGCAGGCACCCGAGAGAGCAGGGTGGAGGAGATGGAGGGAAGGGGAGGCAACAGGATCCTCAGGCACATTTCTCCTTCTCATGTTCACGCAGCTGTCTCTCTCACGTTCAACCCATACACGCACACATCTCAGTCACTCCATACTAACATACTTTCATAATCATCCCATACTCACACATACCTCAGTCACACTATCACCCCATACCCACACCACGCACTCGCTTTCTCAATATCATCCATGCCATAAGCGCACTCTAGCAGAAGAAACCGCTTCTTTGGGGGCCTCAACGCATTTAGGTCAACCTAAAATTCACTCCAGCGCTTGAGAGGCAATTGGAGCGATCCAAATCTCAGATACATGGACAGGGTCACGAGCGTTACTTTCTGCTGGTCGTTGACGACTACTTGCGTTACACCACAGTCTTCCCCTTGTGCCGCAAGGGTGAGGTCACTGAGGTGCTGATCGACTGGATCCGCGCTGCCCATCGCCAGCTCAGCGAGAGTTTCGGCTCGGACCTTCCTGTTCTGCGTCTGCACTCTGACAGAGGTGGAGAGTTTTCCTCCGACCTTCTGCAGGCCTTCTGTCATGCGGAGGGTATCTGCCAGACGTTCACGCTTCCGGCCTCCCCACAGCAAAATGGGATTGCTGAGCCCCGCATTGGCATGGTCATGGATGTCGCTCGTACGTCCATGATCCATGCGGCTGCTCCCCATTTTCTATGGCCGTTCGCGGTTCAGTACGCTACGCATCAGCTCAACCTCCAGCCCCGTGTCTCCGTTCCGAAGACCACACCTGCTCTGCGGTGGACGGGGAAGGTTGGCGATGCGTCTGTGTTCCGTGTCTGTGGATCTCGAGATTTTGTCAGCGATTCGTCCGCGGACAAGCTGTCCTCCCATGCTGTTCCCTGCGTCTTCCTTGGCTTCCCCCCTGACGCGCCTGGCTGGCAGTTTTACCACCCCACCTCGCGCCGTGTTCTGTCCTCTCAGGACGTCACGTTTGACGAGTCGGTTCCCTTTCACCGTCTCTTCCTAGCTCCAGGTCCTCCTCCGGTAGATCCCCTCCCCCCTCAGGGTCCTGCCCCCTCAGGTGTGTCCCAGGTAGACGCTGTCGAGCCTGTCGAGGTAGCTGTTGACTCTGGTCCTGCTAGGGGTGCTGGGCCTGCTGGTGCGGGGCCTGGGGGTCCTGAGCCTGCGGGTGCGGGGCCTGAGGGTGCTGAGCCTGAGCGTGCGGAGCCTGGGAGTGCTGAGCCTGGGGTTGCTGAGTCTAAGGGTGCGGAGCCTGGGGGTGCTGAGCCTGAGAGTGTGGAGTTTGGGGGTGCTGAGCCTAAGCGTGCTGACCCTGGAGGTATTTTGTCCTCTGGCGGTCCTCCGGGTGTCTTGTCCCGGCGGGAGCCACTCTCTCCACCGCAACTGCGCGAGTGGTTTGCTCGGCGCTGGAGCCGTGCTGCTGGAGCTGGAGGTCCTGCTGCTGCTGGAGCTGCTGGAGGTTCTGGAGCCGCTGGTCCCGGAGGTGCTCGTAATGGAGGTACTGGAGCTGCTGGGGCTGGTGGTGCTACAGGAGTTGGAGCTGGAGGCGCTGGAGCTGTTCCTGCTGGAGGTGTTGCTGGAGCTGGAGCTGCTAGAGGTGTTGGAGCTAGTGGTGCTGCAGGAGTTGGAGCTGGAGGTGCTGGAGCTGTTCCTGCTAGAGGTGCTGCTGGTGCTTGAGCTGGTGGTGCTGCAGGAGTTGGAGCTGGAGGCACTGGAGCTGTTCCTGCTGGTGGTGCTGCTAGTGCTGGAACTAGTGGTGCTGCAGGAGTTGGAGTTGGAGGCGCGGGAGCTGTTCCTGCTGGTGGTGCTGCAGGAGTTGGAGCTGGAGACCCTGGAGCTGTCTCTGCTGGTTCTCCTACTACTGGTGGTGCTGCACGGCCGCGGCCGTACTTCGTTCCACTCCTACTACTGGTCTCCCGCCTTCTACTGGTCCTACTCCTCCCTTAGAGTGTCCACCGCCTGTCCAGTCGCAGTCGCAGTTACAGCCAGCCTCCCCACTGCCTGGTCCTTCTCCTTACACTGGGCCGACCGGAGGTCTTGCAGAGCATCGTGAGCCTGAGTCTCGTCCTTCGTCGCCTACTCGCGCTGCTCGCACTGGTCGTCGTGTTCCGCGTCCGCGTCCTCCTCCTGTCCCCGGCACGCACCAGATGGCACTTCGTCCTTCCTGTGTTCCACTGCGTGTCCCTCTGCCGTCTCCTCCTGCGTCCTCCCTTGGGAGTCTGACTCCCTTCGTGCTGCTAGTCCTACTGTCACGCGTCTCCTGGCCATTGTTGTCACTGACCCTTCGTTTGAGTCCACTGTTGCGTCTGCCTTAGTTGCTGAGCTTGTCGAGTTTGCTGCTCGCTGTCGTCTAGACACGCCGCTAGTCTTGTTGCTGAGTCTGAGTCTGTCTGTCCTCCGTCCGTTGGGGGTGAGTGTGCTCTTGGCACGGACGTCCTTGAGGACAGGCAGGAGGAATTCGAGTGCTTTGCAGCGGCAGTACCTCATCTCGTGTCCATGCTGATTGCACCTGAGGGAGACCCGGATGCACCAGACATCCCGACTCCGTGCTCTTACGCAGAGGCGATAGAGGGTCCCTACTCCTCTCAGTGGCAGTCAGCCATGGACGCACAGATTGCATCCTGGAAGTCCGCAGGCACCTACGTCGACGAGGTTCCCCTCCTGGGGCGAACATCGCCAGTGGCATGTGGATTTTCAGGGTGAAGCGGCCGCCGGGTTCTCCGCCTGTCTTCAAGGCACGTTACGTTGCACGAGGCTTCAGTCAGCGACAGGGAGTTGACTTCTTCCAGACCTTCTCCCCAGATGACCACTCTTCGGGTTCTGCTGTACATAGCCACTCAGCGTGACTATGAGCTTCACTCTCTTGACTTCAGCATTGCTTTCCTACAGGGCAGCCTGCATGAGGAGATCTAGCTGCGCCGCCCACATGGCTTCACTTGGTCGTTTCCTGCAGGTACCCAGTAGAGCCTCCAGCGGCCAGTCTACGGTCTCCGCCAGGCGCCTCGCGAGTGGCACGACACACTGAGGACGACTCTTGCGGCTCTTGGGTTTGCTCCTTCTACTGCTGACCCGTCGCTGTTTCTACACACCGACACTTCGCTGCCGCCGTTCTACATCCTCGTGTACGTCGACGACTTGGTCTTTGCCACTGCTGACACTGCTAGACTGGCCCACGTGAAGTCGGAGGTGCAGAAGAGACACACGTGCACAGACCTGGGTAAGCTGTGCAGCTATCTTGGCTTGCAGATCACCCGGGACAGAGCACGGCGCACCATTACCTTGACTCAGTCACACATGGTGCAGCAGATCCTTCAGCGCTTCGACTTCCAATACTCCTCGCCACAGTCCACTCCTCTGCCTACCGGTCGCTCTGCCTTCGGATGAGTCCGTAGAGCCCAGTGGCCCGTATCCAGAACTTGTTGGCTGCCTCATGTACCGGATGACCTGCGATCGACCTGACCTCGCTTACCCTCTCAGCATCCTGGCACGCTACGTTGCGCCCGGGAGAGCACTGGAAGGCTGCTAAGAGGTTGATGCGCTACTTGTGCAGTACGTCGGGCATGGGGCTTGTGCTTGGAGGACGGGCTCGAGTTGTCCTCATTGGTCACGCAGACGCTTCTTGGGTTGACGACTTTGTTAGAGATTAAGGACGGAGTCTATGAAGATTAGGGGCTGAAATATCTCAAAATCGTCAACTACAATTCTGGACAGAAAAGTCGTCGTCACAAGAAACGTCGTCGACAAAAGGTCCACTGTTAGAATTCTTTAAAACTCGAGTATGTTGTAGCCCTTGACCGTGGCTATCTTTCCCAATTTGAATAGTATCAGAATATGGAGTATAACTCGAGTTATGAACTTCGGCGCACTAGGGGGTATGCTGCCATAGAAAACGTAACTCAATCACAATGATCTCACAAGTTCACACAAGAAAGTTAGAGTAGCAATAGAACCAGGTAGGAGGGGATAAGGAGGACGAGAGGGAAGGTCCCAAGAGAGTCCCCAACCAAGGAAACCCCATGCCATACAATTCCCTTCCCCATAGGCAACCCAACTTTGACCTTTGTCACTATCCCAACCTCCACAATCCACCTCAACCCAACTTGGCCACACTTGCCAACCTGGTTTGGTTTCTCCCAACCATTTGGCAGCAACTACAGTAGAAAAGACGAATTTCCCAACCCCCAAAAGTCTGTACCCCATATTGAGTCAACCCCACAACTTCCCATAGTCACCACAACCAAATATCAAAAGCATACGAACTCCAACGTTCGTAACTTTCTAGTTCGTGCTCCGATTGAAGCGATACTTGGTTCCTCGGAAAGCTCTTGAGCAGAGGAGTCACTTCAGATATCTGCTCAAGCCAAATAACATTCACACACACACTCAGAAAAACCAAACCGCACAAAGCACAAATTCTTGCACACACTCACAACACGCATGCAACGCACGAAGATATGATGGGAGGCAGACAGACGTGAATGCGAATGGTAGCATCACTCAACAAACTCCCCCTCTGGCTGCCAACCATCATCCCACATGCCATAGCTCAAGCATGCATCCTCAATGCACACTCATCCCAGCAAGCTTCATGCCCTTCCAATGCTCAGATTCAGCCAGGCGCTTGGTGAGAATGTCAGCCGCCTGCTGATGGGTCTTCACAATCTCCAGCCGCACCTCCTTGTCCAGGAGCCTCCTCACCCAGTGCCACTTAGGCCTGATGTGTTTGGTCAGCCCATGAAGACAAGCATTCTTCGCTAGCTTCACCGCCGACTCATTGTCACAGAAAATCACAGTCGGCTCCCTCTGACCAACTCCAATCTCCTCCAACAAACGCCTCAGCCACACCACCTCCTTTGCCCCATGATGCAGGGCCATGTACTCTGTCTCACACGAGGACTGCCCCACCTCATTCTGCTTCTTACTGCGCCAGCTCACTGCACCACCTCCGAACAGGCACACATAGCCTCCAATGCTGGTGCCATCCGCTTTCACCGAGTTGAAGCTAGCGTCAGTGTAGCAGGTCAGGAGCATCTCCCCCTTGCTCAAATCAGCTGCACTCCTCTGCAGCCTCTGCCTCACAGCACTGTACTCCAAACCCACTGATGCCGTTGCACTCACATAGCGGACCAACCTCTTGGCCGCTTCCAGCTGCTCATGACTGGGGCGTGAAACCACACTGGCAAGCCTGGATGTTGCAAAGGCAATGTCAGGCCGTGTGTGGTTAGCCGCATAGTTGAGTGCCCCCACCATGGAATGAAACAGCTTCCTGTCACTCTCACCCACCACCTCCTCTTCAGCACAGGGCTCCACAATGAACCCCGAAGGCAGTGGGGTGGCTGGATTTCCTCCATCTTGCAGCCCATACTTCTCAGCCAGCCCCTCACAATACTTTCTCTGGTGCAACCTCAACACTCCCTTGTCAAGGTCCCTCTCCACATGCATCCCTAAATAGTACTTCACATCTCCCATCTTGGAGCACTTAAACTGCATCTCCAGCATCTCCTCCACATGCTCAATCATTGCAGACGACTCAGAGAAGAGCAGGATGTCATCCACATACACCAGGAGCATGAGAAACTGCTCCTTCTCCTGCAGCAAGAACAAGCTGTGATCACACTCACTCTTCTTGAAACCCCCAGCCAGCAGAGTCTCCTCTAACTTGTGGTACCATGCACGAGGAGCCTGCTTCAGGCCATAGATGGCCTTCTTCAGCCTGCACACCCTGCCGCTCCCATCATCCAAACCCTCAGGCTGTAACATGTACAGCTCCTCCAGAATGATCCCATTGAGGAAGGCGGTGGTGATGTCCATCTGCTTCACCCGCCATCCACGGTATGCTGCCATTGCCAATGACACCCGAAGTGTTGTGCCTTTCCCCACAGGAGCATAGAGCTCGTTGAAGTCCTTTCCCTTTGTCTGCTGAAACCCCTTAGCCACAAGCCTTGACTTGTAGCGGGTCAGCGCCCCATCAGGTCCGTACTTGTGCCTGAAAATCAGCTTGGAAGAAATGGCCTTCTTCCCAGGTGGCAGCTCACACAGCTCCCACGTCTCATTCTCTAGCAGAGAATCATACTCCTCCTTCACACTCTGCTTCCACTTTTCAGCATCGGGCCCGCTCAATGCCTCAGCTAGCGTCTTGGGCTCAGGGACGGCTGCCCAGTAGCAGTGTGCTATCTCATCCTCATCACACTGCTCAGCCACACTCCCAGCCCTTACCACCTTTGGCTTGCCACGGCTTGCATAGGTCAGCCTGTTAGGAGGGCGCACATCCCTCCTAGGACGGTCAGCCGTACGTCCGGCACCTTGTGGAGCACCTTGCTCCTCCTGCTGCTGCGGCTGCTGCTGCTGTTGCTGCTGCTGCTGCTCCTCCACCTCAGGTTCTCCCCCATCCTCTGTCACCCCAGAGATCTCATTCTCAGAGACAGAAACCTCCACTTGCCTTGAAGGCCGCTGCACCTCATCGGCCTCGACAATTAGCGGTGTCGTTGGAAGCTTCTGCTGCTGCTGCTGCTTCCACTCCTTGTAGTACAAGGACTCAAGGAACTTCACATCCCTTGACACAGTCAGCTGCTGGCTGGTCAAGTCCCAAATCAGCCAGCCCTTGTGATCCTTAGCAAGCCCCAAGTGCACACCCCATCTCCCAGAAGCTTCCAGTTTTCCCCTCTTCTCCTTAGGCACATGAAACACCACCATGCACCCAAAGGCTCTCAGCATGTTCACAGCTGGTGCAATCCCATACCACTTGGTGTAGGGGACCCACTGCTTGTCCCCCACAGTCGCCAGCACCCTGTTCTTCACAACAACGACCTGCCGCAGTGCTGTCACCCAAAACGGATCCGGCAGCCCTGCACGCCCAAGGAGAGTGCGAGCACCTTCCTGCAGGGTCCGGTTGAACCGCTCAGCCACGCCATTCTGCTGAGGGTTGTAAGGCACTGTGAGCTGATGCTGGATCCCCTTCCGCTTCAGCTCCTTCTCAAAATCAGCGCCGATGAACTCTCCTCCGTTGTCAGTGCGGATCACCTTCACCTTGTGTCCGCTTTCCCTTTGTGCTCTCGGCATCCACTCCTTAAGAACAGCCGCTGCCACCTCCCCCTTAGTCTTGAGAGGGTACACCCACACCGCACGCGTGTGGTCGTCCACAATCGTCAAGAAGTAGCGGCTACCCGAGAGAGAAAGGGCCCTCGTGGGGCCCACCACATCCATGTGCACTAGTTCAAGTGGTGCCTTGGCTGGTCCTGTGCTGCTGCTGAAGGGAAACTTCGTGAATTTGGTCTCAAGGCAGGTAGGGCAGCTCCCAATCTCCTTTGCTCCCCCCTTCACCTCCAGCCCCTTCAAGCACCCATCCTTTACCAACTTCTGCAGCATAGGAATGTTCACATGGCACAGCCTCTCATGCCACGTCTCCCAATCAGCCTCACCACTCCCAGATGAAGCCTTTGCCCATGCAGCTGTCGCATCCACACCAGCAAGCACCTCACCATGTGGCTGTTGTGGCTGCTGCACCTTCTTGACTGCATCCAGGGGCCCAGCAGTTGGTGCAGTCTCCTCTCCTCCCGCAGTTGCTTTAGCCGCTGCCGCTGCCTTTGCCGTTGCTGGTGGTTTCCCCTTCCAAGGGATGATGGGCAGCTGCCACAAGTCCTTGATGCAGCTGCTCTTCTCCTCCAAGTTCCACAGCAGCAACTTCCCAAGCTTTGCACGGCAGCTGGTTGGGCCGAAGGTAACTTCAGCCTTGCTCTTCTGCAGCCGGCGCACAGAAAGAAGGTTAGCGGACAAACCTTCAACCAACAGCACATTCCCAAGCCCCACAAGCTCTCCATTGGCTCCCATCACCTTGGCATTCCCAACACCAATCACAGGGAGCAAAGCACCTGAAGCGGCAGCCACAAACTTGATCTTCCCAGGAGGTTTTACCTCATCAAGCAAATCTGCCCGTGGGGTCATATGACTCGTGCAACCTGAATCGATCACCCAGTGAGTGAGGGGGTGCATCACAACCTTCCCAACTGAACCCACATCACCCCCACTCCCTTGCACATCCTCAACCATGAGGAACATCCCAGGGTCGGCTTTACCTTGTGCACCATCACCTTGTGCACCTGAACCTTGCACAGCGCCACCGCGTGCACGTTCACCACTTGGCGGCTTCATGCCTGGAGGGGCCCATCCCTCAGGCCGGCTGAAACACTTGAACCACGGGTGTCCAGCCTTCTTGCAGTACCAGCACGCACCCTCCATTCGGGTGCTCCCCCTGCCACCAGAGCTCCCATGCCCCTCATTGTAGTCACCTCGGCCTCTCCCTCTGCCAAAGCCTCTCCCACGGCCTCGGCCTCTCCCTCCCCCTCTTCCTCTGCTGCCTCCTGCAGCTCCATACCCCTCAGCAGTTTTGTTGGCAGCACCACCTCCCGTGTGGCGTCTGCGGAAGTCCTCCTGCAGAATCTGCTGCCGTAGCCACTCAGGCGTCCATTTGTCCTGCTGAACGTTGAGGGTGGGGATGAGGTTGTCCCACGAGTTGTCGAGCACCGAGATGATCTTGGTGCACTGTTGCATCTGCGACACTTCGCTGCCCGCCGCTGCCATCCTCGCATAGGTGTCCTTGATCTTGTCAAGGACCGGTTT
Source organism: Closterium sp. Naga37s-1 (assembly GCA_947471745.1). Taxonomy (NCBI): domain Eukaryota; kingdom Viridiplantae; phylum Streptophyta; class Zygnematophyceae; order Desmidiales; family Closteriaceae; genus Closterium; species Closterium sp. Naga37s-1. The sequence continues at coordinate 2,780,768 of CANJKZ010000006.1, forward strand.
CACATCATCTCCCGGTTTCATGGAGAGGGCAGCCAACTCCTTCTCCAACACAATCACCATCGGCAGCGTGTTGGGCTGAATCACGTCGCGTAGCAGCTTCCATGCCTTCGGTCCGGAATCATCCAACTCCACCAAATCCTTGATGTGCTGGAACATGTCGTTGTTGATCGATTGGAGGATGAGGTCGTACAGCACCGCGCTCTTCTCAATCCACCGATCGCGGGCATCTCCTTCCCCCGGCATCTTCTCCTCTCCCATTGCAATTTTCAGCAGCTTGTAGCGCTTGAAGGCGCTCCGCATCCGCCCGCTCCATTCCTCATAGTTGGAGCCATCCAAAGCTTCAATCTTGGATGGTGGCGGCTCACTCCTCTTCTCAGCTGCATCTCCACTCCCTTGATTCATCTCCTCTGCTCCCAATCAGAGGTTTCAGCTCCCCCTTTTGCTGGTCACAATGTAGATCCACACAATCTTCACAAGTGTCAGCGCCAACGAAATTTCGGCAGAGTTTCCCCTTAGCGGAAGTCACATCCAACCTCCAGAACTCCACTTAGGCACGCCCACAGGCCATGGTGGGTCTAGGAGGGTCTTCACACTTCAGTAGACTCCCCACAAGGTCCTTAATCGCTCTGATACCACCTGTTAGAGATTAAGGACGGAGTCTATGAAGATTAGGGGCTGAAATATCTCAAAATCGTCAACTACAATTCTGGACAGAAAAGTCGTCGTCACAAGAAACGTCGTCGACGAAAGGTCCACTGTTAGAATTCTTTCAAACTCGAGTATGTTGTAGCCCTTGACCGTGGCTATCTTTCCCAATTTGAATAGTATCAGAATATGGAGTATAACTCGAGTTATGAACTTCGGCGCACTAGGGGGTATGCTGCCATAGAAAACGTAACTCAATCACAATGATCTCACAAGTTCACACAAGAAAGTTAGAGTAGCAATAGAACCAGGTAGGAGGGGATAAGGAGGACGAGAGGGAAGGTCCCAAGAGAGTCCCCAACCAAGGAAACCCCATGCCATACAATTCCCTTCCCCATAGGCAACCCAACTTTGACCTTTGTCACTATCCCAACCTCCACAATCCACCTCAACCCAACTTGGCCACACTTGCCAACCTGGTTTGGTTTCTCCCAACCATTTGGCAGCAACTACAGTAGAAAAGACGAATTTCCCAACCCCCAAAAGTCTGTACCCCATATTGAGTCAACCCCACAACTTCCCATAGTCACCACAACCAAATATCAAAAGCATACGAACTCCAACGTTCGTAACTTTCTAGTTCGTGCTCCGATTGAAGCGATACTTGGTTCCTCGGAAAGCTCTTGAGCAGAGGAGTCACTTCAGATATCTGCTCAAGCCAAATAACATTCACACACACACTCAGAAAAACCAAACCGCACAAAGCACAAATTCTTGCACACACTCACAACACGCATGCAACGCACGAAGATATGATGGGAGGCAGACAGACGTGAATGCGAATGGTAGCATCACTCAACAGACTTGGCTACGCAGCGGTCGTCACAGGGTTACACCTTCAGCCTTGGCTCCGATCGTGTTTCGTGGCGGTCTACCCGCTCTTCTTCTGTTCTCAGCTCCAGCTGTGAGGCTGGCATCTACGCAGGGGCCATGGCTGCACAGGAGTTACGCTGGCTCACTTACCTGCTGACCGACTTGGGAGAGGCGCCTCGTTCTCCTCCAGTACGTCGACAACAAGGCCATGATTGCCTTGTGTCAGGAGCACAGACTGGAGCACATAACGAAGCACATCGCTCTGCGCTACTTCCTTGCTCGAGAGTTGCAGTAGTGTGGTTAGCTCTGCCTTGTTTACGTGGCCTCTCAGGCCAACACTGCTGATATCTTCACCAAGGCACTTCATCCTTGTGATCATCAGCCCTTCTATACTGTTTTAGGCCTTGTGCCTACTTGGCCTCACTTGCTCACCTCTTGAGTTTGCTTGTACTATGATCTATATACTTATACCTGCACGCTTACACTTGCTAGGTTATGATCACTGTACTGCTTGTTCTCCTTTATATAACTGTGCATGTGAACTGGCCTTGTGGCCATTTGCTTGTGCTCAGATTGCGTGGTGACGTTGTGATCCACCCTGAGCTCGACCTTGCTTCATTCTCGTGCTTGTCCCCCACTTTGCCTATGGGGGTGTGTCGGAACTATGCATTTATATGCTCTAGGCTGTAGTGGGGCACTCCTCATGGGGTACAGCCCAATTAGGTTTTGCTATACAAACCATGTACTGCCTTAATTCTAGTCATTCTCGTTTCCTACATTCTGACATTCCGAACCCGCTACGGGAGCTACGAATTTCTAGTGATGATGTTCGGCCTCACAAATGCGCCTTCGACTTTACCACTGACCATGAACAGGGTATTTCGGGATCTACTCGACAAATCAGTTGTCGTCTACTTGGACGATATTTTGATATTTAGCAGGACACTTGAGCAACACCAGTGTCTAAGCTGTTGCAGGAGAACCGCCTCATGAGCAAGGTCTCCAATTGCGAGTTTTTTAAGCAAGAATAGGATTTTTTTGGGGCACGTCAACTCCCGTAACGGCATCAAAATCGACCTGGCGAAAATCAAGACTATTCTGGAGTAGAAGTCATCGACTAACATCACGGAACTGCACAGTTTCCTGGGGTTCGTGAATTACGTCAGACGGTCTATCCCGAACATGATGGGGATAACCGGTCCACTAACCGACCTGCTGCACAAGGACAGGGTTTTTGTGTGGGAGGAGGAAGCTGAGGCGGCTTTTCAGGAGTAGAAAAAATTTCTCGTTTTCCCTCCGGTTCTGCGCATCGCCGACCCATCGAAGCCGTTCGACGCCATCACTGACGCAGTTAGAGTTGTGCTTCTCCAGGATTTTGGGAACGGGTTCAAGCCAATCGCCTACGAGTCACGCAAGCTGCAGTCAGACGAGCGCAACTACCCGATACACGATAAGGAGATGCTCGTCATAAAACACCTAAACACTGAACTGTGGCGCTGCTACCTGAAGGGCGCCGACGTCACTGTTCACACGGACCACAAATGCCTACAGTACCTGCAAGCCCATCCCAACCTCAACCCGCAACAAATTGGGTGGCTGGATTACATGGAAAGCCACTATACCTACCGCATCACGTACAAGAAAGGGGCGAATAACATCGCCGAGGCCCTGACCCGGCCGACAGTTCAATCCGCTTGAGTACTCATCACCAGCTCAAACCCGCTATTTACGGGAATATTCACTTGCGGCTACACTACGGACCCGTTCTTCACGACCAAAACCCACCAGCAGGCGACAAAGTAGAAGGGCAACTATTACCTAAAAGCTGGAGCTGGCCGGATTTGGGTTCCCGCTTACCGCCTGCTGCGTGAACTCCTTATTCAAGAGGTCCACGATTTTAACCTCTCCGGACATTTTAGGGTTGATAATGTTATGATCACAGTAGGCTCCAATGTGCCTAAAACGAAAAATAGAGTGCACAGTCGGATTTATGCACAGCGGCTTAATACGTTCATAGCGTTCTGGTCACAGCTTTAAATGACCTGATTCAACTTGGATCTGGAGCATCTTGAAGTCGCCTACAATAGGCAATATAGATCGCACGATTTCACCAAGTATTGACGACACAGCGTTGGTTTGAACGAACGGCACTATGGCAGCCACTATAATCTTAGAACAGAAATTAGGAAGAGTTACGAGTTGGGAATGACTCCCAGCTCCTACAAACCCCAAGAGCCGAGGTACAGTGATGTGGAACAGTGCCACACTGTCCCCAACCAAGAAGGGTCTCGAAACTACCCACCACAAGGGCCTACACCAACTGAAATGTTACACTACACAAAGTAATGTAACTATTTGCATTATATTGAGGTGTACCCTTTTGCGGGCTTCGAGATCACTTGAGTCTTGACACCAAGGCTTGGGTTCTTCATCACAAACTCATCCTTGAGTTCTTAATGGGTCTGCTGCACACACCTCCGACACGCCGAACGTTCGACACAGAACAGAATAGAAACCGCGCGAGACACACAAACGACGAAATAGAAACCGCGCGGGACACACAAAATGACCGCGTAACACACGACTAGCGATAACTCGCTATTGACTCGACACACACACTCGACACCATGACTCATCATTCACACATTATTATAAGCATGAAACATATAGTATCCCATGCCCTCATACCATTCCATGCACACACACATGCACGCACACCGACAACAAGCCGAGTGCGAACTGTAGGGTTGCACCAACATATAAAACCCAAAAACTGTTGCACAGTCAATAAAAACTGGCCCGATTCCTCTAACGACATGCAGCGATATGTGTGGTGTGCCAAGCCATGAAAACGACGTGTCAGCGACTAGCTGGATTGCTGCAACCCTTGGGGACACCTGAGCGCCCGTGGCAACAAGTGACTATGCCGGGGCTGCCAGCTGGGCCGTTGGGCAACGACGATGTACTCGGCGTCGTCGATCGCTTCACGAAAATGGCGCACTTCGCACCATGTCGTACAACAATCACAGCCAAAGAAACTGCACGCCTCTTTATCTCAACCGTCGTGCGATTGCATTGAATCCCCTCAGCGATCAACAGCAACAAGGACCTGAAGTTCACTTCGAAGTTTTGGAAGGAGACGTGGGCGCAGTAAGGCACGAAGCTAGTTTTCGTCGGCATACCATTCACAAACCAACGGACAGACAGAGCGGACCAAACAGACAATGGAGCTGCTGATCAGGACAAACTGTCCCGACCCTGCTCGTTGGGAGATTTCACCCGCCATGATAAAGTTCGCGTTCAACAATGCCCCGTCCAGCATGAATGATCACTAGATGGTGACACCTGTCACTGCGAAGCTGCTGCTACCTTACGACTGGCGTATCCATGACGCCTTCCATGTCAGCCTCCTTTGAAAATTTGTGCCTGCTACGACAGGCATCGCGCGCCAGAACGCCGCCCCGACAACTCAGCCTGTCCTGGAACCAACACTCGACCCGTCCAAGATCTTGACACATCGTGTTCGGCTCGACGCCTCTAGCCGTCACGTGGACTTTTTAGTCAATTGGACTGATAGGAGCTTTTTCCTTTTGATTACCGGGTTGACTGCTACGTGTACAACCCCGACATTTTGGACTTCGCACTTTTCGGCCGACACCTACACTGCCGAGGCTGACCCGCTTCGGCTTCTAATTTCCCGATGGCCAAGCCTGCACCCAACCACGTAGCCCCGAAGCTCCCTCCTGGCTAGGGTAGTGACTATATAATATCGTGCCTTCATTGTATTATCAGATTATTGAGTCACATCTTCGTTACACGTTATTCCGCACACTCTCTTTTACAACTCATAACATGCTCCTTGTCAGCATCTTGGCCTTGTTGGTCCTGTTTGCCAGCGCTTTTGAAATACAAATAGCACGAAACGGGAGAGGGGGGGGGGGGGGGGGGGGGGGTGCTGGGGAAACCACCCACCCAACTTTGAGGATGGAGCGGTTGGAAGCGCGGGGTGGATGACGAGGGGGAGAGAAAGGAGAGCCCGTAAAACATCTAACGCTTGGGGAGGTATGAATGTGGGAAGATAATCGTGTTTGTAAGGCAAATTCATTTTCCTTACTTTGTGCCCCTCCTTACTGCGTATATGACTGTTCCAGCCAACATCACCCAATAGTGAAACGTTACCCGCTCGCGAAACTTGCCTCGACCACTGCTCCCGCCACTCTACACCTCGAGACCCAACCTCACGATTCAGTTGGTAACCCGCGCCCCGGTCCTCTGCCTCGACAAATCCCAACCTCGGCGCTAGGCCCGTAGTGCATCCCCAATTTCTCGCGTTACCATTACCACGCTACTTCACTATATATTCTTCGCTCGTGCCTTCGCTCGATGTAATGTTTTGCTTCGATAGTGCAATTCTCGCTCGCTCGCTCACTTGCACTCGTAACACTTAGTATTCAGAGCCTACGATCTCTTCTCGGACCGCGCCCACACCTTCGCTTCCCCACTATCTCAATTTTGGAAGGGAAGACGTCTCTCAGCGATCAAGCACCGCTGCCCGTGTGCCTTCTCGTAAGCACACCCAGCCACGACTGAGGCTCTTGCTAAGTTCGCCCAACACCCCCGCCATGGCTGATATCAACCTCGCGACGTTGACCCTTGACCAACTTGTGCGCCAGCTCGAGGAATCGACGCTCGAAATCGCGACGCTCACGGCGGAACGCGTCTCCGCTCGACTGCAATCAAAGGTGAATGCACCAGCACCCGCAAATGCACCTGCATAATCGGAAGAGCCGATTATCATTTCATCCGACACACTATCGCAGCACGACAGCGTGGGACAGCACTCAAGCGCAGCCAGCGACGGCGCCGGCTAATCTGTGCCGGGCATGGAGAGAACCAGGGCCGCACCGGGCGTGAATGCACCTCGCGAGGATCGTCATCACGTCGGATTTGCAGCATCAGCCGGCAACGACGACATTGGTGAGCCGATGCCACTCAAGCCGCAGCGCCCGCCCTGCTTCGATACTAGCCAGCGTAGAGGTCCAACGGTTCAATAGTAGGTGTTCACGATGAACGCGTTTTCTTACACAAACTACGTGACGTCGGATGCAGCGAAGATCTGGTACGTCGTATCGTTGCTGCGGGGCCCTGCCATGTATTGGTGGCGAGTCATCGTGACGTCGCCGCGCACCTACGAGCCACTGTCGCAAGAGGAAGGGCCCGCGGGTCCAGCCGTTACCTGGAGTTTATTCTGCGAGACATCCCAATATAGCACGTGGGACGCGTGGTGCTTAGGGCTTCGGACGCGCTTCGAGCCAATCCCGGCCTCAATTTCAGCACGTAAGAAGCTACGTACTTGGCGACAGCTTGGGTCGGTCCAAGACTACACCAGCGGTTTTCTCGTGCTGTGCGAGCAAGTCAGCTACATGCATGAAGCGGAGCGAGTGGATCGCTACGTCGGCGGCCTGAAGCCGGAAATCTCGCAATAAATTCTTCTTTGCGAGATCTCGAACTTCAACGAAATCTTGGCGCTAGCGGAGAAAATTGACATCCTACCCCTTCCGAGCTCGGGGTACTACTACGGTAATCGCCCTCGGGGACAGACCGAGCACGCCACTGTATACGCTGTTTCGACGAATGCAGCTGCCGCGCCGTTTAAAGGGCGCTGCTTCGCGTGTAACAAGCCGGGCCATCGCAAGAGCGAATGCCTAGTAGAAGGCGCCGTGGAGCAGAGCAGGGGAGGGAGTCTGGGAGGCAAGGAAACACCAACAGTTAGCAGAGTACGAGTCCACTACTGACGAGACTCACTGCTCGCCTGACCTCACTGACCCTCACCGCACAGTACCGATCAACACAATCAATCGGGCTCAGCTGGATAAGGAGGGTACAACGACCGATTGCCCAATACTGATTCACGACGGCACGCCACTGGGTATACGGGAGAAAGTGGAGAGAGTGAAGATTTGCTGCGGGGAAAACTTCGGGTTTACACAGGAAATGCTCGCGACGACGCTGGATGGGCACGACATTTTACTAGGTCGTATTGACGGTCGACGTCAATCTCCTCTGAGGAGTAAAGTCAGGCCGATCTCGTCGACTCATGCGTCGGTTGGTCGAGACGGAGGCATCGCGCCGGCATACGTATATTTTAAATTCTCACCGGACAAGATCGTTGGGCCGAGGCGGCTCGAAGGTCGACACGACTTAATCATGTGGATTGAATCAATCGAGCCTCAGCTGGAGATCGCCGGATTACAGAGTCGACGGCAATGTTGCGACACCGGACGCAGACGACTCTGAACTCTGGGCGGAACTTTGCGCTGCTCATCTACTATCCTTCATGGTCATTTCGAGGTGTCGCTCGCCTCTAGTGCAGGTCGCATTGATGTCGTGCAGACAACGGGTGGATGCTGGCTACCAAGCGTGGCAGTACATCATGCGCACCTACAAAGCGACCGACGATCTCTACATCAGTCAACTGGAGAAGAAGTTGACCAACATTCAAATGGGGGAGCAGGAATTGGCGACCGAGTACTGCAATCGAGAGCGGCGAGTCTTGGCCGATCTGCAGATGGCCGACGTGGACTACTCGGTGGTGTCGTACGTCACTCATGTCATCAGTGGCCTCCCCTCGGGGTACAATCTGATGCGCCGTATGCTGACAACTCCCGGCACACGCGAGACTCTGAACGAGGACTCGCTTTCAAGCCATATCATCAAGGACGAGTTCATGCAGGAGTCTGAGCAACCTGCAGAATTGCTTCCGCAGGCCAACTATGTCGCCCCGGCGAAGCAGGGACGCCAACAAGGGCAGCGTGGGAAGTCTGCCGGAGGCGGTGGTGGGAAGTCATCGAACGCGAAGTGGCTCGCGTCGAGAAGGCCGTCGCTACTACATCTGCGATGCTCCCGACCACCTCTCGTACGACTGCCCCGACCGAGACGAGTCTGACGACGACCGAGACGCCAACCGTAGAAAGGGAGATGGTGGACGTCGTCGTCGGGACAACCAGCCGCGCAAGGAGAAGCAGCCGTCGAAGACGTCTTCAACGAAGGATGCGGACTCCTCTGGCGACAGCGCTCGTGGCGAGGAGGCTTCGTGCTCGATGGTCAGCGTGGTAGAGCCGACGATCTCGCTGGCGCTGGAGGTTGGCAAAGATTTCAAGGCGGTCGCTACCAATCCGACCGTCGTGCTGCTCGACAGTGGCTGCTCCCACCATTTGATGGGAACGAAGGAGGCCTTCGTTGAGATGCAGCCGAGCGGCGATGTACGCCACGTCCGCGGCTTCAACGGAGCACTTCAGAGCGTGGAAGGCAGATGCACTGTTGCTCTGCAAGGGGAGGCCGGGAAGCAGGTTCTCGTCCCCAACGTACTCAACGTCCCGGGTGTGCACGCGAACTTGCTGTCTGCTGGCCAACTCAAGGAGAATGGCGTGAAGCTGCAGGACGAGGGCGGCGAGATGCTGCTGGTGTCTTCTGCCGGCGATGTCCTTGGTCGAGCACGCTACTCCGGCAGAATTCTCACCTCCGACATGCGCCCCAGCTCGACGAAGTCCACGACGAGGCGGAGGTTGTGGCTCTGCGGACTATCGCGCCAGCGACGAAATTGACCCCGGACATGTTGCACGCACGGCTTGTGCACGTCGGCGTTGACACGATCAAGAGCTCCGCAAAGCATGAGGTCGCCGCCAGTCTGGACATCAAGAAGTCGACCGCAGCTGATCTGCCGTGTGCCTCCTGCGTCGGCGGCAAACTTGCACGGCACACCTTCCCCGACCAAGGATCGGATATCGAGAATGCGCTTGATGTGGTGCACATCGACCTCTGCGGACCATTTCGGGTGGTCGCCAATGACGGTAGCCTCTACTTTCTTCTGCTGATAGGAATACCCGCTACGTGTGGCTGAGGCCGATCGCGAAGAAGAGTGACGTGCTGGTCATCTTCAAAAATTGGTTGAAGGGAGTGGAGCGGCAGACGTCAAAGATGGTGAAATAGTTGCGTTCGGACCGCGAAGGGGAGTTCCTCGGTCGCGTCTTCACCGACCTCGTCGAGGACAAGCGAATCCTCCACAATCTGACGTGCCTCTACACTCCGCAACAGAACGGGATGGCCGAGCGGGAGATGCGCACAGTGGTCGAGGCCGTGCGTACGATGCACTGCACATGGGCGTGAAGCATCACTGGTGGCACCTCGCACTGCGACAGGCCATCTGGGTGTGCAACTACCCCGAGCGTGCTTCTCTGCCGAAGGGGACGACGCCGCACAAGCTGCTGTTCAAGATGAAGCCGGATCTGACGCTGGCGCGCGTGTGGGGCTGCATGCAGTTCATGGTCCCCGAGCAGCAGCGCGGCGGGAAGCTGGCGCCGAAGGCTCGTTGGGGTCTTCACCTCGGTGTGTCGCTGGAGAGCAAGGGCTGGGAGGTGCTCGACTTGACGGACAACAAAATCGTCACGACGGTCGAGGCGAACTTCTACGATAACCTGTCGATGGAGATGTGGAAGGTAGAGTACGGGCTGGAGTCGAAGAGGACGTCGTCTGCTCCGCCGCCGGATTCCTCCTCTACGCTACCTCTGCTCGTCGTCGTCGACGATCATGATGATGAGGATGTCGAGGAAGTCCCCCTCACTCCCCCTGTTGTGCCCTCGTCGGCCGCCGGTGATGAGGGGAGACTTGGTGCGTCGCCTGTGGCGCCGACCGGTTGCATCGCCGGTGGCCGACGTGATGCCGAGAAAGTCAGCGACGGGAAGCGGCAGACGACAGGGGAGTTGTCGACGTCGAAGCCGACTTCAGCGAAGCCGTCGGTAGAGGTGCCACTTGCAGAGAAGCTGTTGGCAGAGACGCCGAAGCAGACTGCAGTGGAGCCATCAGCAGAGGCGCCAGCTTCAGGGGAGCCGTTGGCAGAGAAGCCGATCCTGGGGGAGCAGTCCGTAGAAGAGCTGCCGACAGGGGAGCAGTTCGTCAACGACTCGTCCAGCGACGACGTTGTGGAAGTCGTCGGTGCGGCCGGTGGCGGAGAAGGGGAGCAGTCCGAAGATGACGACGTGGTAGAGGTCGCGGTCGAAAAGGAGAAACCGCGCCGGTCTGCCGCTCCAACATCGGCAAGCCGCCGGAGAAGCTGAGCTTCCACGCTTGTCTGCCGCCGACGGCCTACAGCACTCTGCTCGACGACGCCGAAGACGATATCAATCTGCCCAAGCTCGACCCGGACATGCGCGTCGACCCAGAGCATCTCTGAGACATCGCCAACATGACGGTGAAGGCGGCGTTGGCAAGCTGGAAGGGCAAGGCGGTGAAAGCGGCCATGGACGAGGAGATCAAGAGTCTCATCTCTAACGGGACGTAAGAGCTGGTCGACGAACGTTGCCCGCTATCGGGCAGTCACAGAGGGCAAGTGAGGAGGAGGAGGGACTGTGAGAGGAGTGGAGATACGAGGCGACGGGTGAAGCCGCAAACACACGGGCAACAGGAGCGCGCACACGGTGGCTACCGGAGCAAGGGCCCCGGACTACAGGAGTAACTGGCTCCGCGGCTAAGACGAGCGGCAGGAGCAACGGACCCACGGGCGACTGGCGCAGCAGGCTCGCTGGGCTACCAGAGCACGCCGGCTCCGGACTACTGGCGCTGCTGGCGACACGACGGCTACCTCCGCTCAACCTCCCGCACTGTCGCAGACCCCCCTTTCACACACCCCCCTATGCACCCCTAGCTCCACTCTCACAACACCCCCCTAGCGACACTCCCTTGGCTCCCACACACCCAACCCCCTCAGCGGCAGCTGCAGCAGTGGGAGACGGAGGAGGAGGAGGAGCAGGGGACGGCTCACACACCTGCCACCCCCATACCCGCCAACCCCACACCCCCAACGCAGGTGCCGCGCGCACGGCGTGGGGCAGAAACGCGGGCAGCAGCTGGGGCGGCGTGCGAGCAAAAGCGGGGCTGCGCGCGGGTCCCTAGGGCGCTGCGACAGGCAACGGGCAGGGCGGCGCACGGGCCCCCAGGGTGCCGCGACGGGCGACGGGAGGGGGGGCGACGCGCGGGCCTCCAGGGCGCCGCGGCGGGCGACGGGCAGGGCGGCGCGCGGGCCCCCGGGGCGCTTCGACGGGCGACGGGAGGGGGAGCGACGTGCGGGCCCCCGAGACGCTGCGGCGGGCGACAGGAGGGGACAGCGCGCGGGCCCCCGGGGTGCCGCGTCGGGCGACGAAACCGCCGCGCGCACCCGGGGCGCGCGGCAGGGAGGAAACCGCCACGCGCCCCGAGCGCGTGGCGGGCAGAAAACCGCCGCGCGCCCCGAGCACGCGGCGGGAAGAAAAAACGCCGCGCGCGTCGGGCGCGCGGCAGGCAGAGAACGTCGCGCGCCCGGGGCGCGCGACAGGCAGGACAGCAGCGGAAGCAGCAGGGTGGGTCCATCCACAGGATCGACCCGCGAGGGTCGACCTGCTCTGATAGCATGTCAGAAGAATGAACGAGGGATGAACAGCAGAAGAGGGGTTTCACTAGCAAACAATGGGATACATATAGCAAACCCTAACAGGGCTATACTTACTATAAGGTACCCCACTGCAGACTAGAGAAATATAACATTCTGACATAGCAGTCCTCGACCTGCACCTGATGCAGCTGGACATGAAAATTGCGTTTCTGCAGAGCAAGCTGGATCGCGTCTTCTACATGCACCAGCCCGACTGCTTCAACGACGGAACCGGCCGAGTCTGGAAGTTGTTGAAGAGCTTGTACGGCCTGAAGCAGAGTCCGCTGCTGTGGTACTCGGCGCTCGCCGTGGTGCTGACGGGCACCAACTGGCAGAATAGCCAGGTCGATGAGGCGCTGTACTTCAAGATCGGCGACGACGGAGTGGCGTGCTGGGTGCTTGTCTACGTCAACGATCTGCTTGCCGCAAGCAGCAGCACTGCGATGCCAAAGGAGCTACTGGAGACCGCCTTCGAGCTGCGCGAAATCAGCCCAGTCGAGAAGTATCTCGGGCTGGAAATCAAGCGCGACCGTCCTGCGCGGAAGCTGTGGCTTCACCAGCAAGTCTACGTCGACAAGCTGCGTCGGCGTTTCATCGACGAGGAGCAGACCAGGCGAGTGCCGAAGACACCGGTCTCCGTCGACGCCTACGCAGAGCTAGTGTTCGACGACGAGGAGTTTTAGTCGCGCGAGGAAGCAGAGTACCGGCAGAAGGTCAGCTCGCTGCAGTTAACGGCCACCACGAAGAGGCCCGACATTGCCTTAGCTTGCAGCAAGCTCGGATATGGCCTAACAGTGCAGAGCGACAACCACTGGCGTGAGGGTGATCGCTGTCTGCACTACCTCGCTAAAACCCGGACGCCGCGCTGGAGTTCGGCGGCGGATTAGAGTCGCTGTGTCTGGTCGGCTATGCAAATGCCGACGACGCTGGTGACAAGCAGAATCGGACGAGCACGGGCGGCTACGTTTTCGTCTTCGGAGGAGCCACAGTCTCTTGGTCGAGCCAACGCATCAAGTGCGCAACGCTTTCGTTGACCGAATCAGAGTACGTCGCGGCTACCGAAGCTGGCAAGGAGGCACGTCGTCTGCGCTTTCTCCTTGCGGAATTTCGCCTACTCGACGCAAGGAAGCCGACTGTTCTACACGTGGACAACCAGTCGGTGATCACTATCGCAGAGGGCTTGGGGCTCAAGGGCAACCTCAAGCACATGGAGCGACGCTACGCCTTGCTGCAGCAGAGGGTGAAGCGCGGAAAGATTGCTCTGCAGTACATTCCGACCTCCGAGAAGTCGGCAGATTTTCTGACGAAGGCGCTGCATTTTCCGGCTTTCAACCGGTGCTCCATCGCAATCGGCCAAGTGCGTTTGGACGACGTGGGCGACGGGGATGACGAGGTGCAGCAGTAGGTGCCGTGCCCTTCTGCACGGCTGGTGCGGTGATCTACGTGCTGTCAAATGTTATGTCTATTACAGTTTGTTTAGGCTGTAGTGGGGTAGTCACTATGGGGTACAGTAAGTTTAGGGTTTCCTACTTGTACCCAACTCTTTCCTAGTGCAATCACTCTTGTTCATTCTGACATGGTATCACGAGCCTAGGTTGCCACCTAGGACCGCTTACTACTACGGGCCCACTATTCCGCTAGAAGCGCCCTCGTGCGCCCTACCTTACGTGCGCCCTCGTGCGCCTTTCTCTGCTCGTGCGCCCTCGTGCGCCCCCTTTTTTCTGCTAGTGCGCCCTCTCGCGCCCCGCCCTTCGTTCTGCCTGTGCGCCGTCCTGCAGCCCTCGCGCTGCCTCCTTCTGCCCTAGGCCAGTGCGCCGCCTGTGCAAGCTAGTAGGGCCCTCGAGCCGCCCCTGCAGGTCCGTCAGGCCCCCGAGCCGCCTCTGCAGGCCCGTCAGGCCCCTGAGCCGCCTCTGCAGGCCCGTCAGGCCCGAGAGCCGCCCCTGCAGGCCCGTCAGGTCGGCGCGCTGCCCCTGCAGGACCACGCCGCCCGCGCGCAGCTTCTGCCCGACCGCGCGCCGCCCCTGCAGGCCCTCGCCACCCGCACGCAGCCTCTGCCGGCCCGTCAGACCAGCACGCGACCCCGTCAGGTCGTAGTCGCGGCCCCGTCAGGCCGCAGTCGCGGCCCCGTCAGGCCGCAGTCGCGGCCCCGCCCTGCCGTGACGCGGCCCCGCCAGCCCTACAGCTGACGCGGCCGCGCCCTCTTGCTGACGCGGCCGCGCCCTGCTACTGACGCGGCCGCGCCCAGCTGCTGACGCGACGTCACCCCTGCCCGCCGCGTCGCCCTGCTCGCCGCGTCGCCCCTGCCCGCGGCGTCGCCCCTGCCCGCCGCGTCGCTCTGCTCGCCGCGTCGCCCCTGCCCGCTGCATCGCCCTGCCCTACCCCGCGCCGGGCCCCTGGAGCAGCCGCCCCTGGAGCAGCCGCCCCTGCAGCAGCCGCCCCTGCAGCAGCCACCCCTGGAGCAGCCGACCTTGCAGCAGCCGCCCCTGGCCCCTGGAGCAGCCGCCACTGCAGCAGCCGCCCCTGGCCCCTGGAGCAGCCGCACCTGCAGCCGACCCTGGTCCCTGGAGCGGCCGCCCCTGCAGCAGCCGCCCCTGGCCACTGGAGCAGCCGCCACTGCAGGAGCTGCCCCTGGCCCCTGGAGCAGCCGCCCCTGCAGCAGCGACCGTCGCGGCCCTGTCCCTGCCCTGCACCAGCTGCCGCGGAGCTTCCTGCCGCGGTCGCGGCCCCGCCCTGCTGCTGTAGCGGCCCCGCAGTCGCCTCCGTCGTGCGTCTGCCCTTCCCACCACTGGTGAGCACTGCCCTGTCCCTGCTGCTACTGCTACTGCTTCTCCTGCTGCTCGTGCTTCTACTACTGCTCCTGGCGTGGTCAGATACAGCTCCAGGGCCGTCCGCGTGTGTCCCTCACGCCCCAGCAGCTTCGTGAGTGGTACGCCAGTTGGGGTTGTCGGGGTGGCAGTAGTGGGAGTCGTCCTAGAGTGGGTAGTTCAAGAGCTTTTTGTAGTGGCCCTGTGCAGCAGCAGCGTCATCCGCGAGAGACTCTTTCGCCCCAGCAGCTTCGTGAGAGGTACGCTCAGAGTAGAGGGTCGCTGAGTAGTGCTCGCTGCCCGTACGTTATTAGCACGGGTGTCCGGACTGGTCAGCCTTGCGGGACGCGTGGTCACACAGAGTCCCGCTGCTTCGCCCGTCTCAGCGACGCTTGGCGTACAGAGTTTGGCGACGACGCTGAGCTCCCCGACTGGGTGGAGCTGCTTAGGCAGAGGGTAGATATCTTTGCTCTTGACTATGATGCTATTCTTACTGCAATGTATGCATTGTCTACTAGTGCCGAGGGAGCCTGTCACCTGTGTGTGCCGCCTGACCCCGGTATCCAGTCTGCTGCTCCAGGTGCCGGTGAGGCTGCCACTCTAGGTGCTAGTGCATCTGCTACCCCTGGTCCTGGTGAGGCTGCTGCTCTAGGTGCAGGTGTGTCTGCTGCTTCAGGTGCTTGTGAGTCTGCGCCTTCAGGTACTGTGTCTACTGAGGCACTGCACACCTTCATACTGGACTGAGGTGCTTCCCGCTGTTTCTTTCGCGACCGCACTGCCCTCGAGCAGCTCCCTAGGCCGGTTGCTGTCTCCCTGGCTGACCCCTCCGGGGGTCCGGTCCTTGCGACCTCCACCACTGCCCTCCCTTGTCCTGCTGTCCCGTCCGGCACACTGTCGGGCCTTTACCTCCCCTCGTTCTCTACGAACTTGGTGGCGGGTTCTGCGCTCCAGGACGTGGGTGTTCACCAGTTCACCCCTGCCTACGAGCGTGTGACACACTGCACGTGTGCCCAGACGGGTCGTCACCTGGCTACCTTCACTCGGCAGCCGGGGTCGGACTTGTACACACTGACCACTGAGTCCACTCAGGTAGCGGCGTCTGCGTCTGCGTCAGGTCAGTTGTCCGCCCCCTGCTCGTGTCGCACCCTGTCGCACCGGACGGTCCTCTGGCACCACCGCCTTGGGCACCCTTCGATGCAGTGCCTTCGTGGCATGCACTCTCGTTTCCTTGTCTCTGGTCTCCCCAGGTCACTGCCTCCCCTGCCACCGTCCCCTGCCCCTCCTTGCCTTCCCTGTGTCGAGGGGCGGCAGCGTGCCACTCCTCACTCCTCTGAGTTCCCCCCGACGGAGGCTCCTCTGCAGACCCTTCACATGGACGTGTGGGGCCCAGCCCGCGTCCGTGGACAGGGCGGAGAGCGCTACTTCCTGCTGGTAGTTGACGACTACACGCGTTACACCACGGTCTTCCCCTTGTGCACCAAGGGAGAGGTCCCTGCTGTCTTGATCCCTTGGATCCGCGCTACTCGTCTCCAGCTGGAGAGGCGCTTTCGCACGGACCTTCCCGTCCTGCGACTGCACTCTGACAGAGGTGGTGAGTTTTCCTCCGGCCTCTTGGAGGCCTTCTGTCAGGGGGAGGGCATTGAGCAGACGTTCACGCTTCCGGCCTCTCCTCAGCAGAATGGGGTTGCTGAGCGCCGCATTGGCTTGGTCATGGAGGTCGCTCGTACCTCCTTGATCCATGCGGCTGCCCCCCAATTTCTGTGGCCGTTTGCGGTCCGGTACGTCGCGCATCAGCTCAACCTCTGGCCCCGTGTCTCCGTTCCGGAGACCTCGCCGACACTGCGTTGGACGGGAGCGGTTGGCGATGCGTCTGTGTTCCGTGTCTGGGGATCTCGTGCCTTTGTCCGCGATACGTCCGCGGACAAGCTCTCCTCCCGTGCCGTTCCTTGTGTCTTCCTAGGCTTTGTCCCTGACGCGCCTGGCTGGCAGTTTTACCACCCCACCTCGCGCCGTGTCTTCCCCTCTCAGGACGTCACGTTTGACGAGTCGGTCCCCTTTTACCGTCTCTTCCCCTACCGCACTGCCCCACTCCCCCCTCCACCGCTCTTCCTCACACCAGGTGCTGCTTCGGTAGACCCCCTGCCTCCCCAGGGTCCTGCTCCCTCAGGTGTTTCCCAGGTAGACCCGGTCGAGCCTGTCGAGGTAGCTGTCGACTCTGGTCCTGCACGAGGTACTGAGCGTGCTGAGCCTGAGCGTGCTGAGCCTGAGCGTGCTGAGCCTGGTGGTGCTGGGTCTGGGGGTACTGCGACTGGGGGTGCTGAGCCTGGGGGTGCGGAGACTGGGGGTGCTGAGCCTGGGGGTGCGGAGACTGCGGGTGCTGAGCCTGGGGGTGCTGAGACTGGGGGTGTTGTCCCTGGGGGTGCTGAGTCTGGAGGTCCTGAGCCTGGGGGTGCTGCGCCTGGGGGCGTTCTCTCTTCCCAGCAGCTGCGTGAGTGGTACTCTCTGTACTGTCGCCGCCGCCGTGGTGCTGTGGGAGCTGGAGGTGCTACTGGAGCTGGAGCTGAGAGCGCTGAGCCTACTGGAGTTGGTGTTGCTGCTGACCCTCGGGTTGGCGCTGGAGGTGCTGGAGCCACTGGTCCTGGAGGTGCACGTACTGGCGGTACTGGAGCTGCTGGGACTGGGGGTGCTACTGGAGCTGGTCCTGGTGGAGGTGCTGCTGGTGCTGCTGGAGGTACTGGAGCTGCTGGAGCTGCTGGTGGTGCTACTGGTACTGGGGCTGGTGCTGCTGGAGGTACTGGTGCTGCTGGAGGTGCTGCTAGTGCTGGTCCTGCTGGAGGTGCTGCTGGTGCTGCTGGAGGTACTGGAGCTGCTGGTGGTGCTGAGCGAGTTGGAGCTGCTGCTGGAGGTTCTGGTGCTGTCTCTGCTGGTTCTGGGGGCACTTCACGGCCACAGCCGTACTTCGTTCCCCTCCTTCAGCAGGTTCTTGGTCAGCCGCCTCCTCCTTGTCCTGCTCCCTCCTTAGAGTGTCCTCCGCCTGTCTAGTCGCTGTCACAGCTACCGCCTGCCTCGCCACTCCCTGGTCCTTCTCCCTACACTGGTCCGACAGGCGGTCTTACGGAGAGTCGTGAGCCTGAGTCTCGTCCTGTGTCGCCTGAGTCTCTGTCTGCGTCACCTGTTCGTGCTGCTCGCACTGGTCGTCGTGTCCCGCGTCAGCGTCCTCCTGTTGTCCCAGGCACTCACCAGATGGCGCTTCGTCCTTCCACTGCTCCACAGCATGTCCCGCTGCCTTCTCCTCCTGCGTCCTCTCTTCCTACCCTTGCTGACCCGGAGTCTGACTCTCTTCGTGCTGCCAGTCCTACTGTCACGCGTCTCCTGGCCACTGCTGTCACTGACCCTTCCTTTGAGTCAGCTGCTGCGTCTGCCTTAGTTGCTGAGCTTGTCGACTTTGCTGCTCACTGTCGTCTAGACTACGCTGCGAGTCTTGTTGCTGAGTCTGAGTCTGAGTCTGTCTGTCCTCCGTCCGTCGGGGGTGAGTGTGCTCTTGGCACGGACGTCCTTGAGGACAGGCAGGAGGAGTTTGAGTGCTTTGCCGCCGCTGTACCTCATCTCGTGTCCATACTGATTGCACCTGAGGGAGACCCGGATGCACCAGACATCCCGACCCCGCGCTCTTACGCTGAGGCGATCGCGGGTGAGTACTCCTCTCAGTGGCAGTCAGCCATGGATGCAGAGATGGCATCCTGGAAGTCCACTGGCACTTACGCCGACGAGGTTCCCCCTCCTGGGGCGAACATCGTCAGTGGCATGTGGATTTTCAGGGTGAAGCGGCCGCCAGGTTCTCCGCCTGTCTTCAAGGCTCGTTACGTTGCTCGAGGCTTCACTCAGCGAGAGGGAGTAGACTTCTTCCAGACCTTCTCCCCCACCCCAAAGATGACCACTCTTCGGGTGCTACTGCACGTTGCCGCTCAGCGTGACTACGAGCTTCACTCTCTTGACTTCAGCACAGCTTTCTTGCAGGGCAGCCTGGACGAGGAGATCTGGCTGCGCCGCCCTCCTGGCTTCACTGGGTCGTTCCCTCCTGGTACCCAGTGGAGCCTCCGGCGGCCGGTCTACGGTCTCCGCCAGGCGCCACGTGAGTGGCACGACACACTTAGGACTACACTTGCGGCTCTTGGGTTCGCGCCTTCTACTGCTGACCCGTCGCTGTTTCTGCGCACCGACACTTCGCTGCCGCCGTTCTACATCCTCGTGTACGTCGACGACTTGGTCTTTGCCACTGCTGACACTGAGGCTCTCGCCCACGTGAAGTCGGAGCTGCAGAAGAGACACACGTGCACAGACCTGGGTGAACTGCGCAGCTACCTTGGCTTGCAGATCACCCGGGACAGAGCACGCCGCACCATCACACTGACTCAGTCACACATGGTGCAGCAGGTCCTTCAGCGCTTCGGCTTTACCTGGTCCTCGGCACAGGCCACTCCTCTGGCTACAGGTCACTCGCTCTCAGCTCCACCTTCGGACGAGTCCGTAGAGCCGAGTGGTCCTTACCCAGAGCTAGTTGGCTGTCTCATGTACCTGATGACTTGCACTCGTCCCGACCTCGCGTACCCTCTTGGCCTTCTGGCTCGCTACGTGGCTCATGGTCAGCACCGAAAGGTGCACATGGATGCTGCTAAGAGGGTACTGCGCTACTTGTGCAGTACATCAGGCATGGGACTCGTGCTTGGAGGGAGGAGCTCAGTTGTCCTCACTGGGCACTCAGACGCTTCTTGGGTTGACGACCAGGCTATGCAGCGGTCGTCACAGGGTTACACCTTCAGCCTTGGCTCTGGTTCAGTTTCTTGGCGTTTTACACGTTCGTCTTCAGTTCTCAGCTCCAGTTGTGAGGCTGAGATCTACGCCACAGCCATGGCTGCACAGGAGTTACTGTTATAGTCACAATAGGCTTGAATGTGCCTAAAACGAAAGATAGAGAGCACAGACGGATTTCTGCAGAGCGGCTTCAAACGTTGATAGCGTTCTGCTCACAGCTGCAAATGACTTGATTCAAATTGGATCTGGTCGTCTACAATTATCAATTTAGATTGCACGATTTGATAAAGAATTGACGACACAGCGTCGGTTTGAACGAACGGTACTATGGCAGCCACTATAGTCTTAGAACACAAGATAGGAAGAGTTACGAGTTGGGAATGACTCCCAGCTCCTACAAACCCCAAGAGCCGAGGTACAGTGATGTGGAACAGTGCCACACTGTCCCCAACCACGAAGGGTCTCGAAACTACCCTTCACTAGGGCCTACACCAAGTGAAATGTTACACTACACAAAGTAATGTAACTATCTTCAATATCTTGAGGTGTACCCTTTTGGCGAGCTTCGAAATCACTTGAGGCTTGACACCAAGGCTCGGGCTCTTCATCACAAACTCATCCTTGAGTTCTTGATGGGTCTGCTGCACACACCTGCGACACGCCGAACGTTCGACACAGGACAAAATAGAACCCGCGCACGACAAAATAGAAACCGCGCGCGAGACATAAACGACCGCGTAACACGCGTCTAGCGATAACTCGCTATTGACTCGACACACACACTCGACATCATGACTCAACATTCACACACAATTATAAGCATGAAATATATATTATCCCATGCCCTCATACCATTCCATATACACACACATTCACGCACACGGACAACAAGCCGAGTGCAAACCGTAGGGTTGCACCAACAGTTACGCTGGCTCACCTACCTGCTGACTGACTTGGGAGAGCGGCCTCGTTCTCCTCCAGTGCTGTACGTCGACAACAAGGCTACCATTGCCTTGTGTGAGGAGCACAGACTGGAGCACAGAACGAAGCACATCGCTCTGCGTTACTTCCTGGCTTGAGAGTTGCAGCAGCGTGGTCAGCTTCGTCTGCGTTACGTGGCCACTCGGGCCAACACTGCTGATATATTCACCAAGGCACTTCAGTCTGGTGATCATCAGCGTTTCTGCACTATGCTAGGGCTTGTGCCCACTTTTCCTCACTTGCTGTAGGCTTTGCTTGTACTGTGATCTATATATGTATATATATATATACCTGCATGCTTGCTTTGCTAGGTAGAGATCACTGTGCTGTTTGTGTTGCATATATGCCTCTACATGTTGACTGGCCTTGTGGCCCTTTGCTTGTGCTCAAAGTGTGTGGTGACGTTGTGATCCACCCTGAGCTTGCTTTGCCTTTCTTGACTGGTCTTGTGACCCCTTGCTCTCCCCCACTTTGCCTATGGGGGTGTGTCAAATGTTATGTCTACTACAGTTTGTTTAGGCTGTAGTGGGGTAGTCACTATGGGGTACAGTAAGTTTAGGGTTTCCTACTTGTACCCAACTCTTTCCTAGTGCAATCACTCTTGTTCATTCTGACACGTGCTGTGTGTTGGGTGCACGTAGAAGGAATTTTCTCCTTGTATTCTATCCCTCTGGGTTCTGGGTGGACCTTGTGTGTGGGTGCCCAAGCGTGAGCTGGGCAGGGGAGTGTCGAAGAGAAAGGCCCCGCCCTCGCTTGGGCGCAGTGTCAAACTATTATGCCACTTGTGTTGTGTAGGCTGTAGTGGGGTAGCCTATATGGGGTACAACCCAATGAGGGTTATACTTGTACTCAGTTTGATGTCAATGCAATCATTATACTTGTACTCAGTTTGATGTCAATGCAATCATTCTTGCTCGTTAGTATCTGACACGCAGCCGATCTCGCCGTCGACGGGAAGTTCTCGACGGATTGGTCGAAGAAGTGGGCTTCTGCAATTTGACGGAAGTTGCAGTCGAGCAGGCTCTGCTCGACGGAATTTGGTCGACGAGCTCTGCGCGACGAGCTCTGGTCGACGAGCTCTGCGCGACGATTTTGGTCGAAGAACTCTAGTCGAAGAGTTTGGGTCGAGAAGTTCTGCTCGGCGAACGCTGTTCGATCGAGCGAAGTTGAGTTGATCGACCGAAGTTGCAGAGTTGTGCGAAACTCTGCGGAGGTGTGCGAACTTTCGCCCAGGAGATTTTGGCGAAGTTCTACCTGCGGAACGGCATCACGTGGTCGACGGTGCGCACCTAGCGAAACCGACGACACGTTTTCTACCTGGCACCAACGCAATGTGCCTGACTGTGAAACCGCCAACCTGCACCTACTTGGTAGGTGCGCACATCTGCGCACATAGACAACCTAGGACTGCAGATAGTTACCTGCGACTGCAGATAGTCACCTGCGGTCACCTGCAGACCGCGCGTACTGCAACGTTGGCAAGCCGCTCTTCTGCTGTGCTGGCAGTTTTCGCCCTTGCTAGGTGTTGCATGCCTTACGAGTCCTTTGTTCTGAATGCCTCATTTGTACTACCGTCACCCCCCGGATAAGCCCCCATAGGGGGGGTATAATACAACAGGGTTTTTTAGGGGGGTGGGCTTATAATTGAGTCAAAATTATAAGCACAGGCGCTTATAAAATGGCTTTTCATAATTTCTAACACCAAGGTGTAGATCTCGTGCTTGCAATTTCAATCGAATCGAAGTTACATGGGGTCTTCAGTGAAATTCTCGCGTGCCCTGGGGATACACTCGATGTGACTCACAATGTGCCCCTGATAGCTCCTGCTGACTGGACTCTGTTAAAAAATGAGGAATGGAAGAAGAGGGGTTGCACTAGCAGCAGTTGGCATACATATAGGAAACCCTAATTGGGTTGTACTCGCTATAGAGTACCCCACTGCAGTCTATACAGTTATAACATTCTGACACACCCCCATAGCCAAAGTGGGGTGTAATCAGCACAGTGAGCAAGCAGGCATAGAGCAGGAGTTCACAATAGCGAGCAAAGCTAGATTTAATCACAGCGGGCAAGTGAGGAGGAGGAGGAACTGTGGAGGGAGAGAAGATGGGAGGGAACGACTGAAGCTGCAGAGGCACGGGCACAGGAGCGGCTGACTCAGTGGCTACCGAAGCAAGGGCGACGGACTACTGGAGTAACTGGCTCCGCGGCTATAGACGAGCGGCAGGAGCAACGGACCCACTGGCGACTGGTGCAACAGGCTCACTGGCTACCGAAGCAAGGGCGACGGACTACAGGCGCTGCAGGCGACACGACAGCTACCTTCACACAACCTCCTCCAACTGCCCCACACCCTCGACACACACCCCCTGCTCAGACCCTAGCTCCACTCCCACGGCACCCCCCTTTCACACACCCCCTGCTGTACCCTAGGTTCACTCACACCCCACCCCCTAGCACCACTCCATCGACTCCCACACACCCACCCCCCTCAGCGGCAGCTGCAGCAGTGGGAGACAGAGGAGGAGGAGGAGCAGGGGAGACCACACACCCGCCACCCCCCACTCGCCACCCCCAGACCCTAACACAGGGCAAGGCGGGACGGCGGGTAGGGAGGTTACGGGGGGGGGGGGGGGGGCGACGCGCGGCCTCCCAGGGCGCCAAAACAGGCGGCAGAAGGGGCGGCGCTCGCCCCCCCCCCCAGGTAGCGGCCCCCTCAGGTCGCCTCGACAGGCGACGGGAAAAGAGGGGGGGGGCGGTGCACGGGCCCCCGGTGCGCCGCGACAGGCGACGGAGCATGGCCGGGGCGGGGCCGGGGCAGGGTCGAGGCAGGGCCGAAAGGGGCGGCGACGGGGCCGCAAGGGGCGGCAACGGGGCCGCTGGAGGCGGCGACGGGGCCGATAGGGGCGGGGACGGGGCCGCTAGGGGCGGCGACGGGGCCGCTGGAGGCGGCGACGGGGCCGATAGGGGCTGCGACGGGGCCGCGAAGGGGCCGCGAGGGGCCTTCAAGGGCGGCGACGGGCCGCTAGGGGCGGCGACGGGGCCGCGAAGGGGCCGCGAGGGGCCTGAAAGGTCGGCGACGGGGCCGCTAGGGGCGGCGACGGGGCCGCGAAGGGGCCGCGAGGGGCCTGGAAGGGCGGCAACGGGGCCGCTAGGGGCGGCGACGGGGCCGCGAAGGGGCCTCGAGGGGCCTAGAAGGGCGGCGACGGGGCCGCTAAGGGTGGCGCGAGGGGAAGAAAAATTCGTCGCACGCAACGTGGCGTGCAACGCACAGAGTAGCAGCGGAAGCAGTTAGGTGGGCCCACAGGCCAGGAGCGAAGATGCTCTGATAGCATGTGAAAAAATGAGGAATGGAAGAAGAGGGGTTGCACTAGCAGCAGTTGGCATACATATAGGAAACCCTAATTGGGTTGTACTCGCTATAGAGTACCCCACTGTAGGCTAGACAATTATAACATTCTGACAAACTCGCATGGAGTGCAGGGTTCGAATGTGAAGAGAACCGAAATTGCAACACATCCGCCTGCTAAAGTAAAATTGGTTACAGTGTTTTGAACCAATTTCAAATTTTATAGTTTACATGCGCTTATAATCGAGGAGCAGATATAAGCACCATATGCCAATTACAAGCGTCTGGCGCTTATCCCAGGGTTGCGCTTATATCCGGGGCATGACGGTATCAATTTTTCATTGCAAGTTGTTCTTTCACTTCCTTAGTGGAAACTCTTGCCAAACTTCTCTGTGAACACAGCAAGCAGTAAGAACATTAGTACAACGCTACGATCACCCACACTGTCAAACTATAAATGGTTTATAATTAGGTGTAGGCCGTAGTGGGGTAGCCAATGTAAGGTACAACCCCTTAGGGTTCTCATCCTTGTACCCAACTCACTCGATAGTCAAACATTCGTAGCTACCTTCTCTACCTTCTTCCTTCCCTTCATGGTATTGAGAGCATGTAGGGTCTTAGGACCTTAGGACAGATTTTTTTTTCGGGCCCATCACCTACCACCTGCCCATATCGCGCTACCCCGCGCTCTGCCCTGCCCTAGTCCCTCGCGCGCCCCGCCCGCACGGCCCGCGCGTCGCCTTTGCTGGCCCGCGCGTCGCCTCTGCTGGCCCGCGCGCCGCCCGCCAGTAGCCCGCGCGACCCGCCCGCTTTCCGCGCAGCCCGCGCGCAGCCCCTGCTCGCCCGCGCGCCGCCTGCCTGCAGCCCGCGTGCCCCGCGAGCTGCCTGTCGCGCTGCCATGCAGCCCCGTGCGCCCGCCCTGCTGCTGCTGCAGCTACCTGCTACGCCCTGCGCACGGCCCGCCCTGCTGCCTTGCCGGCCGCCTGTAGCCCCGCACGCCGCCTGCCTCTGCCGCGGCTGCCTGCTACACCCCGCGCGCCACCTGTAGCGCTCCCTTGCAGCCCCGTACGCCGCCTGCCCTGCTGCCGTGGCTGCCTGCTGCGCCCTGCCCTAGGCGCCCTGCCCGCGCTGCCCTGCGCCCTGCCCGCCCTGCCAGCGCTGCAGCCGCTGCTACGCTGCTGCTGCCAGCGCCGCACTGCCCGAGCCGCGCCACGCTGCCTAGGGGCCTGGCATTAGGTTGCTACTACTGCTTCTTTCTGTTGCTGCTACTAGTGCTACTGCTGCTGCTACTACTGCTTGCCTGCAATCGCTCTGCGGTGCTAGTCCCGCGCCAGCAGCTATGGCCACCCTCCGAGTTCTGTCGTTCGATGCCGAGGGCCGCCCGATTCAGTTCGAAACATGGCTAGATGACCTGCAGCTGTTCCTAATGAGCGATAGCAAGGACAATGTCTCTCTCTATGACCACACGTCTGGTGCCTCAGTCGCTCCCACTTCCACCGCTGAGCTTAGCGCCCGTTCCCAGTGGCAGACTCGTGATGCTGCTGCGCGCCTAGCCGTTCGCAATCACCTTCCGTTAGCTGAGCTCACGCATCTTGGCGAGCACAAGACCGCTAAGGCCCTTTACGACGCTGTAGTGGCTCGATACTCCTCCCCTGCCACAGCTGAGCTTAGCCGCCTCTGTTGTGTGATGCAATAATATGCATTCACTTCTGTCTGCCTCCCATCATATGTTCGTGCGTTGCATGCGTGGTGTGAGCGTGTGCAAGTGTTTTGTGTGGTTTGAATTTTCTGAGTATGTGCAAATGTTATTTGGCTTGAGCAGATATCTGAAGTGACTTCTCTGCTCAAGAGCTCTCCGACGAACCAAGTATCGCCTCAATCGGAGTACGATCAAGAAAGTTACGAACGTTGGAGTTCGTATTCTTTTCATATTTGATTGTGGCAACTGTGGGAAGTTGTGGGGTTGACTCAATATGGGGTACAGACTTTTGGGGGTTGGGAAATTCGTCTTTTCTACTGTAGTTGCTGCCAAATGGTTGGGAGAAACCAAACCAGGTTGGCAAGTGTGGCTAAGTTGGGTTGAGGTGGATTGTGGAGGTTGGGATAGTGACAAAGGTCAAAGTTGGGTTGCCTATGGGGAAGGGAATTGTGTGGCATGGGGTTTCCTTGATTGGGGTCTCTCTTGGGACCTTTCCTCTCGTCCTCCTAATCCCCTCCCACCTGGTTTATTCCTACTCTAACTCTCTTGTGTAGCAATTATGAACTTGTGTGAGACTATTGTGATTGAGTTAAGATTCTATGGCAGCATACCCCCTAGTGCGCCGAAATTGATAACTCAAGAAATACTTCACCTTTTCGTACGATTCAACTTGGGAATTGTAGCCGCGGAGTAGAGATACAACATATCTGAGTTTGGTGAAGTTTTGACCGTGAACTTTTCGTCGACGGCGTTTCTTGTGAGCGCGACTTTTCTGTCCAGAATTCTAAGCCAACGATTTTGAGAATTTTAGGCACCTAATCTTCGTAGACTCCGTCCTTAGTCTTTAACAGCCTCATGCTGCCCTACCTGTTTTTTGAGCTGTCCACCTTTGCCACAGTTGCCGATCTCATTACCCACCATCGCACTAGTGACACCCGCCTTCGCGCCGCCCTCCCCAAAGACTTCTGTGCTAAGCACCCGCCTCCAATGTACTGGACCCTCCACTTCATAATCACCCGTCTCCCTGACTCTCTTAGCTCGGTCCGGGACCACTTTCTCGCTCGCTGTCCCACCGAACTCACTGTCGACCTCCTAGAGCAGCACCTCCTTGCAACAGAGAAGAGCATTGTCGTTGTAGCTGCTGCTCGTGGCGCTCCTCGCACCCCCATATTTGAGGGGTGCTCTCCCTCTCCCCTCACCCCCTCCTTCGCTATTGCTGCTGTTGTTGACCTCCTTGGTGCTGAGTCTGCTGGTGCTGCTTCTGCTCCTGGTGGAAGGTGTTAGAATAAGAACGAGGAATGACTAAAAACAGGACAGTACAAGGTTTGTATAGGCAAAACCTAACAGTACTGCACCCCATAAGGAGTGCCCCACTATAGCCTACAATATAGTTCTGACACACCCCCATAGGCAAAGTGGGGGACAAGCAAGGGAACAAGGCAAGGTGAAGCTCAAGGTGGATCACGACGTCACCACGCATTCTGAGCACAAGTACAAGGCCACAAGGCCAGTTCACATGCAGGTTTATAAATCAAGGTGAACAAGCAAGACAGTGATTTCAACCTAGCAAGTGTAAGCATGCAGGTGCAGGTATATATAGATCACAGTACAAACAAAGTCAAAAGGTGAGCAAGTGAGGCCAGGTAGGCACAAGACCTAACATAGTACAAAAACGCTGATGATCACAAGGCTGAAGTGCCTTGGTAAAGATATCAGCAGTGTTGGCCCGAAGCAAGACGAAGCTGACCACGCTGCTGTAACTCTCGAGCAAGGAAGTACCGAAGAGCAATGTGCTTCGTTCTGTGCTCCAGTCTGTGCTCCTGACACAAGGCAAGCATTCTTATGTGATGCTATCATTTGCGTTCACGTCTGTCTGCCTCCCATCATATGTTTGTGCGTTGCATGCATGGTGTGAGCGTGTGCAAGAATTTGTGTTTAGTGTGGTTTGGATTTTCTGAGTGTGTGCGGATGTTATTTGGCTTAAGCAGATATCTGAAGTGACTCCTCTGCTCAAGAGCTTTCCGTCGAGCCAAGTATCGCTTCAATCGGAGCACGAACAAGAAAGTTACGAACATTTGAAGTTCGTATGCTTTTGATATTTGGTAGTTGTGACTATGGGAAGTTGTGAGGTTGACTCCATATGGGGTACAGACTTTTGGGGGTTGGGAAATTCGTCCCTATCACCGTAGATGCTGCCAAGTGGTTGGGAGGAGCCAAACCAGGTTGGCAAGTGTGGCCAAGTTAGGCGAGGTGGATGGCATGGGTTGGGAAAGTGACAAAAGTGAAAGTGGGGTTGCCTATGGAGAGGGGAATTGTGTGGCAGGGGGTTTCCTTGGTTGGGGACTCTCTTGGGACCTTCCCTCTCGTCCTCCTTATCCCATCCCACCTGGTTTATTTCACAGTCACTTGTATAGTGACTGTGAAATTGTGAGACTCTTATTATTGAGTCAAGTTCTCATGGCAGCATACCCCCTTGTGCGCCGAAATTGATAAGTCGAGATTTACTTCACCTCTTGATACGATTCAAATTGGGAATTGTAGCCACGGACTATGGCTACAACATATCTGAGTTTGGTGAAGTTTTAACCGTGAAGTTTTTGTCGACGGCGTTTCATGTGAGCGCGACTATTCTGTCCAGAAACTAGGCCCAACGATTTTGAGATATTTCGGCTCCTAATCTTCATAGACTCCGTCCTTAGTCTCTAACAAGCATGGCCTTGTTGTCGACATACAGAACTGGAGGAGAACGAGGCGCCTCTCCCAAGTCAGTCAGCAGGTAGGTGAGCCAGCGTAACTCCTGTGCAGACATGGCCCCAGCGTAGATCTCAGCCTCACAACAAGAGCTGAGAACAGAAGACGAGCGGGTAGACCGCCACGAAACAGAGCCGGAACCAAGGCTGAAGGTGTAACCCTATGACGACCGCTGCGTAGCCAAGTCGTCAACCCAAGAAGCGTTTGTATGACCACTGAGGACAACTCGAGCCCGTCCTCCAAGCACGAGCCCCATGCCCGACGTACTGCACATGTAGCGCAACACCCTCTTAGCTGCATCTATGTGCTCTGGTCGGTGTCTCCCAGGAACAACATAGCGTGCCAAGATGCTAAGAGGGTATGCCAGGTGAGGTCGAGTGCAGATCATCAGGTACATGAGGCAGCCAACAAGCTCTGGGTACGAGCCACTCGGCTCTACGGACTCATCCAAAGGCAGAGCTGAGAGCGAGTGGCGAGTAGACAGAGGAGTGGCCTGAGGCGAGAAGTACGTGAAGTTGAAGCGCTGAAGGACCTGCTGCACCATGTGTGACTGAGTCAAGGTAATGGTGCGCCGTGCTCTGTCCCGGGTGATTTGCAAGCCAAGATAGCTGCGCAGTTCACCCAGGTCTGTGCACGTGTGTCTCTTCTGCAGCTCCGACTTCACATGGGCCAGTCCAGCAGTGTCAGCAGTAGCAAAAACCAAGTCGTCGACGTACACGAGGATGTAGAACGGCGGCAGAGTAGTGTCGGTGCGGAGAAACAGCGACGGGTCAGCAGTTGAAGGAGCAAACCCAAGAGCCGCAAGTGTAGTCCTCAGTGTGTCGTGCCACTCACGGGGCGCCAGGCGGAGACCGTAGACTGGCCGCCGGAGGCTCCACTGTGTATCAGGAGGAAACGATCCAGTGAAGCCAGGTGGGCGGCGCAACCAGATCTCCTCGTGCAGGCTACCCTGTAGGAAGGCTGTGCTGAAGTCAAGAGAGTGAAGCTCGTAGTCACGCTGAGCAGCGACGTGCAGCAGTACCCGAAGAGTGGTCATCTTCGGGGTGGGAGAGAAGGTCTGAAAGTAGTCAACTCCGTGCCGCTGACTGAAGCCTCGAGCCACGTAACGCGCCTTCAAGACAGGCGGAGAACCCGGCGACCGCTTCACCCTGAAAATCCACATGACATCGAC
This sequence comes from Closterium sp. Naga37s-1, assembly GCA_947471745.1. Taxonomy (NCBI): domain Eukaryota; kingdom Viridiplantae; phylum Streptophyta; class Zygnematophyceae; order Desmidiales; family Closteriaceae; genus Closterium; species Closterium sp. Naga37s-1. The sequence continues at coordinate 2,810,315 of CANJKZ010000006.1, forward strand.
AATGTTCGCCCCAGGTGGGGGAACCTCGTCGACGTAGGTGCCTGTGGACTTCCAGGAAGCCATCTCTCCGTCCATGGCTGTCTACCACTGAGAGGAGTAGAAACCCTCTATCGCCTCTGCGTAAGAGCGCAGGGTCGGGATGTCTAGTGCATCCGGGTCTCCCTCAGGGGCAAGCAGCATGGACACGAGATGAGGTAAAGCAGCAGCAAAAAACTGGAACTCCTCCTGCTTGTCCTCAAGGACGTCCGTGCCAAGAGCACACTCACCCCCGACGGACGGAGGACAGACAGACTCAGACTTAGCAACAAGACTAGCGGCGTTGTCTAGACGACAGTGAGCAGCAAAGTCGACAAGCTCAGCAACTAAGGCAGACGCAGCAGTGGACTCAAAGGGTCATTGACAACAGTAGCCAGGAGACGCGTGACAGTAGGAATAGCAGCACGAAGGGAGTCAGACTCCGGGTCAGCAAGGGCAGGAAGAGAGGACGCAGGAGGAGACGGCAGAGGGACACGCTGCGGAGCAGTGGAAGGACGCAGAGCCATCTGGTGCGTGCCAGGGACAGGAGGAGGACGCTGACGCGAACCACGATGACCAGTGCGAGCAACACGAACAGGCGACGCAGGACGGGACTCAGGCCCACGACACTCAGTAAGTCCTCCTATCGGACTAGTGTAAGGAGAAGGAGCAGGCAGTGGAGAGGCGGGCTGTAACTGTGACCGGGACTGGACAGGCGGTGGACACTCTAAGGAAGGAGCAGGACCAGTAGAAGGCGGGAGACCAAGAACCTGCTTAAGGAGCAGAACGAAATACGGCCGCGGCCGCGCAGCGCCTCGAGAACCAGCAGGGACAGCACCAGCACCCCCAACGTCAGCTCCAACTCCAGCAGCACCACCAGCTCCAGCAGCACCTCCACCAGCTCCAGTAGCGCCAACTCCAGCACCCCCAGGAACACCGGCTCCAGCAGCACCTTCAGCTCCAGCACCTCCAGCAGCTCCAGCTCCAGCAGGACCACAAGAAGCCCCAGCAACTCCAGTAGCGCCAGCTCCAGTACCTCCAGCAGCACCTGCTCCAGCAGCACTACCAGCTCCAGCACCTCCAGCAGCTCCAGCTCCAGCAGCACCACCAGGCCCAGCAGCTCCAGTACCTCCAGTACGAGCACTTCCGGGACCAGTGGCTCCAGAACCCCCAGCAGCTCCAGCAGCAGTAGGACCTCCAACGCCGTAGCACCACTAGCTCCAGTAGCACGGCTCCAGCGCTGAGCAAACCACTCGCGCAGCTGCTGGGGAGAGAGTGGCTCCCGACGGGACGAAGCACCCGAAGGACCCCCAGGCTCAGCACCTCCAGACTCCACACGCGCAGGCTCAGCACCCTCACGCTCCGCACCCCTAGACTCAGCAACCCCAGGCTCAGCACCCCCAGACTCAACAACCCCAGGCTCTGCACCCCCAGGCCCAGCACCCGCAGGCTCAGCACCCCCAGACCCGGCACCCGCAGGCTCAGCACCCCTAGCAGCACCAGAGTCAACAACTACCTCGACAGGCTCGACTGCGTCTACCTGGGACACAGATGAGGGGGCAGGACCCTGAGGGGGGAGGGGGTCTACCGGGGGAGGACCTGGCGCGAGGAAGAGCGGCGTGGGGGGGAGGGGGGCAGTGCGGTAGGGGAAGAGACGGTAGTAAGGAACCGACTCGTCAAACGTGACGGTCGGAGAGGACAGAACACGGCGCGAGGTGGGGTGGTAAAACTGCCAACCAGGCGCGTCAAGGGGGAAGCCAAGGAAGACGCAGGGAACAGCACGGGAGGATAGCTTGTCCGCAGACAAGTCGCGGACGAAAGCTCGAGATCCCCAGACACGGAACGCAGACGCATCGCCAACCTTCCCCGTCCACCGCAGAGCAGGTGTGGTCTCCGGCATGGAGACCCGGGGCTGGAGGTTGAGCTGATGCGTAGTGTACTGAACCGCGAATGGCCACATAAAATGGGGAGCAGCCGCATGGATCATGGACGTACGAGCGACGTCCATGACCATGCCAATGCGGCGCTCAACAATCCCATTTTGCTGCGGAGAGGCCGGAAGCGTGAACGTCTGGCGGATGCCCTCCGCACGACAGAAGGTTCGCAGAAGGTCGGAGGAAAACTCTCCACTTCTGTCGGAGTGCAGACGCAGAACAGGAAAGTCCGAGCCGAAACTCTCGCTGAGCTGACGACGGGCAGCGCGGATCCAGTCGATCAGCACCTCAGTGACCTCACCCTTGCGGTGCAAGGGGAAGATTGTGGTGTAACGCGAGTAGTCGTCAACGACCAGCAGAAAGTAGCGCTCGTGACCCTGTCCACTAACGTGGGCTGGGCCCCACACGTCCATGTGAAGAGTCTGTAGGGGAGCCTCCGTCGGAGGGAACTCGGAGGAGTGAGGAGCGGCGCGCTGCCGCCCCTCGACGCAGGGAACGCAGGTAGGGGCAGGCCCCGGGGGAAGGGGAGGGAGAGACCGGGGAAGACCAGTGACAAGGACACGGGAGGCCATGCCTCGGAGACGAGGCAGGGAGGGGTGACCAAGGCGGTGGTGCCAGAGGAGAGTCTGGTGAGACAGGAGGCGACACAAGCAGGGGGCAGACTCAGGACCAGACCGGGACGCTGCAGCAAACACCTGACCCGACGCGGCTACCTGACCAGGCTCAGCAACCGGAGGAGACACGGTAGTCAGGGTGTACAGGCTCGACCCAGGCTGACGGGGTGAACATGGCCAGGTGCCGGCCCGTCCGAGTACACGAACAGTGGGTCACCCGCTGACCTCCAGGAGTGAACTGGTCAAACCACGCGTCCTAAAGGTCAGCTCCACTCACCAAGTTCGTGGAGAACGAGGGGAGGTGGAGGCCAGACAGAGAGCCAGACGGGACCGCCGGACACGGCAGAACCATGGAGGAGTATGCAAGGACCGGACCCCCAGAGGGGTCAGCCAGAGAGACTGCCACCGGCCGACCGAGCGGCGAGAGTGTGGTGCATTCGCGAAAGAAGGAGCGGGAAGCACCCGAGTCAAGGGTGAAAGTGTGCAAGGCCGCAGCAGGCGTAGTACTAGAGAGAGCAGACTCACCAGCACCTGGTGCAGTGGACTCACTAGCGCCTAGAGCAGCAGCCTTACCGGCACCTGGAGCAGGAGACGCACCAGCACCTAGAGCAGCAGCCTCACCAGCACCTAGAGCAGTAGACTCTATACCTGGGTCAGGCGGCACACACAGGTAACAGGCACCCTCAGCACTAGTAGGCAATGCATAAATGGCAGTGAGGATAGCATCCTAGTCAAGAGCAAAGATATCTACCCTCTGCCTAAGCAGCTCCAGCCAGGAGGGGAGCTCAGCGTCGTCGCCAAACTCTGTACGCCAGGCGTCGCTCAGACAGGAGAAGGAGCGGGACTCTGTGTGACCAATCGTCCCGCAAGGCTGACCAGCCCGAGCACCTGTGCGAATGACGTACGGGCAATGAGCAGTACTCCGTGACCCTCTACTCTAAGCATACCACTCACGAAGCTGCTGGGGCGAAAGGATCTCGCGCGGACGCCGCCGCAGCTGCACCTGGCCACGACAAGAAGCTCCCGAACTACCCGCCCCAGGGCGACTCCCACCACGGCCACCCCTACAACCCCAACTAACGTACCACTCACGAAGCTGCTGGGGCGTGAGGGACTCACGCGGACGTCGCTGGAGCTGCATCTGGCCACCGCCAGTAGCAGCAGGAGTGGCAGTGCAGCAGTAGTAGAGGTGAAAGCTGGAACAGCAGTAGCAGCACTAACAGCAGTAGCAGCTGCGGGCAGGGCAGTGCGGCTCAGTAGAGCAGGGCTACACAGCCCGGCAGCACGACGCGGCTCGGCTGGGTGGCTCGGCGCGGCTGAGCGGCGCGGCTCAGCTGGGCGGCGCGGCTAGGCTGGCAGGCAGGCGCGGCAGGCAGGCAGGCAGGCTGGCGCGGCAACACGCTAGTAAGGCAGGTGCGCGGGAAGCGCGGGTAGGGCAGGTGCTCACCAGGGGCGGGTAGGGCAGGTGCCACTGGTGGCGGGAAGGGCAGGCGCTCGCCAGGCGAGCAGGACAGGGCCGCGACAGCTGCAGGGCGGGGCCGCAGCTGCGGCAGGGGGCTCCGCGGCAGCTGCTGTAGGGCGGGGCCGCGACGGCGGCAGGGGGGGCTCCGCGGCAGCTGCTGCAGGGCGGGGCCGCGACGGCGGCAGGGGGGCTCCACGGCAGCTGCTGCAGGGCGGGGCCGCGACGGCGGCAGGGGGCTCCGCGGCAGCTGCTGCAGGGCAGGGCCGCAACGGCGGCAGGGGGGCTCCGCGGCAGCTGCTGCAGGGTGGGGCCGCGACGGCGGGAGGGGTGTTCCGCGACGAGCAGGGGACGGTGCCCAGGGGGCGCCGCGACGAGCAGGGCCGGCGCCCAGGGGGGGCGCCGCGACAAGCAGGGGCGACACCCCGAGGGCGCCGCGACGAGTAGGGTCGGCGTCCAGGGGGGCGCCGCAACGAGTAGGGACGGCGTCCAGGGGGGGGCGCCGAGACGAGCAGGGGCGACGCCGCGCGGGTCCCGCAGGGGCGTCGCGACGAGCAGGAGCGACGCACGGCTCAGCAGGGCGGCGCGCGGGTTGCAGGGGCAGTCCACGGGCTGCAGGGGCGACGCGCGGCTCGGCAGGGCGGCGCGCGGGCTGCAGATGCAGCGCCCACGGGCTGCAGGGGCGACACGCGGTTCAGCAGGGCAGCGCGCGGGCTGCAGAGGCAGCGCCACGGGCTGCAGGGGCAGCCACGGGCTGCAGGGGCTGCACGGTTGCAGGGGCAGCACGCAGGCTGCAAGGGCAGCGCGGCTGCAGGGGCAGCTTAAAACAAAAAAAATCAGTTAGGGCAGGGCGGAACGTTCGGTGGGCCCTAGGAACGATTCTGCTCTGATACCATGTCAGAATAAGAACGAGGAATGACTAGAAACAGGACAATACAAGGTTTGTATAAGCAAAACCTAACAGTACTGTACCCCATAAGGAGTGCCCCACTACAGCCTACAATATAGTTCTGACAGGTGGCGCCGCAACGGCAAGGGCAAGGGAGCCAAGGGTAGCGGAGGTGGCACTTGGGGGGGTGGTGGTGGAGGCGGTGGAGGAGGAGGAGGTGGCGGAGGGAGTGGTGGCGGGAGTGCTGGCGGGAGTGGTAGCGTCGGGCGGTGGCGGCGGAGGGGGTGGCAGCGGCGGTGGCAGCCGGCGGTGGTGGCCGGGGCGGTGGTGGCGGAGGAGGTGGCGGTCGGGGTGGAGGCACGGGCGCTGGTCAGAGACAGCAGCAGCAGCAGAGTCCCCAGATGACCCAGCAGCTTCGTGAGTGGCTTGCTGAGCGTGGGAGGTCTGGGGGTGGTGGTCGCTGCCCGTATGTCATTCGGACAGGTGACCGCAAGGGTCAGACATGCGGGAAGTTCCACACCCAGCACCGCTGCTTCTCCCGCTTTGACGACGACTGGCGTGAGGAGATGGGCGAGGACGTTGAGTGCCCTCGCTGGTATGAGCTGCTTAAGGCTGGTGTAGACATCTTTTCTCTTGACTATGATGCTATTATTACTGCCATGTATGCATTGGAGATTAATACTGATGGAGACTGTTTCTTGTGTGTGCCGCCTGACCCCGGTATAGAGACTGGTACTCTAGGTGCTGGTGAGGCGAGCCTTAGGTGCGAGCGAGTCTGCTCTCTCATGTACTGCGCTTGCTGAGGCCTTGCACACCTTCACGCTTGACTCAGGTGCTTCCCGCTTCTTCTTTCGTGACAGTGCTGCACTCACACCACTCCCTGCACCTGTTGCAGTTTCTCTTGCTGACCCCTCAGGGGGCCCAGTTCTTGCACGGTCCACCACTGTGCTCCCGTGCCCGACGGTTCCGTCTGGCTCACTGTCAGGTCCCCACCTCCCCTCGTTCTCTACGAACTTGGTGAGTACTGCTGTCCTCCAAGATGTGGGGGTTGACACCTTCATCCCTGGTCGGCAGCGTGTGGTAATCTGTACGTGCTCCGAGACCGGCCGCCACCTGGCCACGTTTACCCGTCGGCCAGGGTCGAGTCTTTACACACTGACGACTGCGCCTCCTCAAGTAGCTACTACTGGTCAGGTGTCTGCGTCAGGTCAGGTAGCCTCCCCTTGTGAGTGTCGCTCCCTGTCGCACCAGACTCTTCTATGGCACCACCGCCTGGGTCACCCCTACTTGCCACATCTCCGTGGCATGCACCGTCGTCTCCTTGTGTCTGGTCTTCCCAGGTCTCTCCCTCCCCTCCCTCCCTCACCTGCGCCGCTCTGCCTTCCTTGCGTCGAGGGGCGGCAGCGTGCCACTCCTCACTCCTCCTCGTTTCCCCCGACAGAGGCTCCTCTGCTGACCCTCCACCTGGACGTGTGGGGCCCAGCCCGCGTTCATGGACAGGGCGGTGAGCGGTACTTTCTGCTTGTTGTCGACGACTACTCGCGTTACACCACGGTCTTCCCCTTGCGCACCAAGGGTGAGGTCCCTGCTGTCCTGATCCCTTGGATCCGAGCAGTTCGTCTCCAGCTCCGCCGCAGGTTCCGCTAGGACCTGCCTGTCCTGCGTCTGCACTCTGACAGAGGTGGTTCACCTCCGACCTTTTTCGGGCCTTCTGTCAGGGGGAGGGCATCGAGTAGTCGTTCACGCCTCCAGGCTCACCGCAGCAAAATGGGGTTGCTGAGCGCCGCATTGGCTTAGTCATGGAGGTCGCTCGTACCTCCATGATCCATGCGGCGGCTCCCCATTTTCTGTGGCCGTTTGCAGTCCGGTACGCCGCGCAGCAGCTCAACCTCTGTCCCCGTGTCTCCTTGCCGGAGACCTCGCCCACACTGCGTTGGACGGGGGAGGTTGGCGATGCGTCGCGTTTCCGGGTCTGGGGTGCTCGTGCCTTTGTCCGCGATACGTCCGCGGACAAGCTCTCCTCCCGCACCATTTCCTGTGTCTTCCTTGGCTTTGTCCCTGATGCGCCTGGCGGGCAGTTTTACCACCCCACCTCGCGCCGTGTCTTCCCCTCTCAGGACGTCACCTTTGATGAGTCGGTTCCTTTCTACCGTCTCTTCCCCTACCGCACTGCCCCTCTCCCTCCCCCGCCGCTTTTCCTCGCTCCAGGTCCCCCTCCGGTAGCTCACCCCTCAGGGTCCTGCTCCTTCAGGTGTGTCTCAGGTAGACCCACCCCCCTTGGCTGAGCTTGTAGAGGTCACTAGCGACTCAGGTGCTGCTGCGGGAGGTGCTGCTGGGGGTGCTGCGTCTGGGGGTGCTGAGCCTGCGCGTGAGGTGTTGGGGAGTGCGGAGCCTGGGGATGCTGAGCCTGCGGGTGCGGAGCCTGGGGGTGCTGAGCCCGTCCATGAGGTGCTTGGGGGTGCGGAGCCTGGGGGTGCTGAGCCTACGAGTGCAGAGCCTGGGAGTGCTGAGCCGGAGGGTGCCGGGTCGGGGGGTGCTGAGTGTGCTGGCGTTCCTCTGGGTCTCAATTCCCAACGCAGATCTGCCACACAACAGCAGGCACGAGAGTGGCTTGCGTCGCGTACCCGCCTGAGGAGTCGTGCTGCTGGAGCTGCTTGTCGTGGAGGCGCTGGGAGTGCTGGTGTCTCTTGTCCTGGAGGTGCTTGTATTGGTGGTACTGGAGCTGCCGGGACTGGTACTGCTCCTGGAGCTGAAGGTGTCGGCTCTGGGGGTGCTGCTGCTGGAAGTACAGGGATTGGAGGCCCTGGAGCTGGTGCTGTCGACCCTGGCGTTGGAGACCGTGGGGCTGGAGGTGCTGGTTTTGGGGGTGCTGCTACTGGAGGCCCTAGAGCTGGTACTGTCCACCCTGGAGTCGGGGACCCTGGGGCTGGAGGTGCCGGTTCTGGGGGTGCTGGTACTGGTGGCGCTGGAGCTGGAGGTGCTGCTACTGGAGGCGCTGGAGCTGGAGGTTCTGGAGCTGTTGGAGGCGTTGGAGCTGGAGGTGCTGCTTCTGGAGGCGCTGGAGCTGGAGGTGCTGCTGCTGGAGTCACTGGAGCTGGAGGTGCTGCTGCTGGAGGCACTGGAGCTGGAGGTTCTGGAGCTGCTGGAGGCGCTGGAGCTACTGGTACTGGTGGCACTGCACCGCCGCGACTGTTTTTCGCTCCTCCGTCACCGTCGTCTCTGCCACCGCCTGACTCCGTGCTTCGCCAGGTTCTTAGCCTCCCGTCTTCTACTGGTCTCCCGTTACAGCCCGGCGCACCACTGCCTGCTCCTTCTCCTTTCACTGAGCAGACAGACTCGCTTACAGAGCGTCGTGAGCCTGCGTCTCGTCCTGCCTCGCCTGTTCGCGCGCGTCGCACTGGTACTCGTGTTCCTCGTGAGCGTCCGCCTCCTGTCCCTGGCATGCACGCTATGGCACTTCGTCCTTCCTCTGTTCCACAGTGTGTTCCCCTGCCGTCTCCTCCTGCGTTTTCTCTGCCTGACGTTCAGGACCCTGAGTCAGACCTGGTTCGCTACTCACCCTACTGTCACGCGTCTGCTAGCCACTGTTGTCACTGACCCGTCGTTTGAGTCTGCTGCTGCGTCTGCCTTAGTCTCTGAGCCTGTTGACTTTGCTGCTGCATGTCATCTAGACTTCACTGCTAGTCTTGTTGCTGAGTCTGGGTCTGTCTGTCCTCCGATCGTCGGGAGTGAGTGTGCTCTTCGCACAGACGTCCTTGAGGACAGGCAGGAGGACTTTGAGTGTCTTGCAGCCGCTGCGCCACATCTCGTGGCCATGCTGCTTGCCCCTGAGGGAGACCCGGATGCTCTAGACATCCCGACCCCGCGCTCTTACGCTGAGGCGATCGCGGGTCCTCTCAGTGACAGACAGCCATGGACGCAGAGATGGCATCCTGGAAGTCCACAGGCACTTACGTCGACGCAATTCCCCCTCCTGGGGCGAACGTAGTCGATGGCATGTGGATTTTCAGGGTGAAGCGGCCGCCGGGTTCTCCGCCTATCTTCAAGGCTCGTTACGTTGCACGAGCCTTCAGTCAGCACCAGGGAGTTGACTTCTTCTTGACCTTCTCTCCCACCCCAAAGATGACCACTCTTTGGGTGCTGCTGCACGTTGCCGCTCAGCGTGACTACGAGCTCCACTCTCTGGACTTCAGCACAGCGTTCTTACAGGGCAGTCTGCACGAGGAGATCTGGCTGCGCCGCCCATCTGGCTTCACTGGGTCGTTCCCTCCTGCTACCCAGTGGAGCCTCCGCCGGCCGGTCTACGGTCTCCATCAAGCGCCTCGTGAGTGGCACGACACACTGAGGACGACACTTGCGGCTCTTGGGTTTGCACCTTCCACTGCTGACCCGTCGTTGTTTCTGCACACCGACACTTCACTGCCGCCGTTCTACATCCTCGTGTACGTCGACGACTTGGTCTTTGCCACTGCTGACACTGAGGCTCTCGCCCTTGTGAAGTCGGAGCTGCAGAAGAGACACACATGCACAGACCTGGGTGAGCTGCGCAGCTACCTTGGCCTGCAGATCACCCGGGACAGAGCACGGCGCACCATCACACTGACTCAGTCATACATGGTGCAGCAGGTCCTTCAGCGCTTCGACTTCCAGTACTCCTCGCCACAGTCCACTCCTCTGCCTACCGGTCACTTGCTCTCAGCTCTGCCTTCGGATGAGTCCGTAGAGCCGAGTGGCCCGTATCCAGAGCTTGTGGGCTGCCTCATGTACCTGATGACCTGCACTCGACATGACCTTGCTTACCCTCTTAGCATCCTGGCACGCTACGTTGTGCCCAGGAGACATCGACCAGAGCACTGGAAGGCCGCTAAGAGGGTGATGCGCTACTTATGCAGTACGTCGGGCATGGGGCTCGTGCTTGGAGGGCGGAGTTCAGTTGTCCTCACTGGGCACTCAGACGCTTCTTGGGTTGACGACCTGGCTACGCAGCGGTCCTCACAGGGTTACACATTCAACCTTGGCTCTGGCTCTGTTTCTTGGCGGTCTACTCGCTTGTCTTCTGTTCTCAGATCCAGTTGTGAGGCTGAGATCTACGCCACAGCCATGGCTGCACAAGAGTTACGCTGGCTCACCTACCTGCTGACCGACTTGGGAGAGAGGCCTCGTTCTCCTCCAGTTCTGTACATCGACAACAAGGCTGCCATTGCCTTGTGTCAGGACCACAGACTGGAGCACAGAACGAAGCACATCGCTCTGCGTTACTTCGTTGCTCGAGAGTTGCAGCAGCGTGGTCAGCTTCGTGTCGCTCACGTGCCCACCCGAGCGAACACGGCTAATGTGTTCACCTAGGCCCTTCCGGCTGGTGATCATCAGCGCTTCTGCACTGCTCTAGGCCTGGTGCCTACGTTTCCTCACTTGCTATAGACTTTGGTTGTACTGTGGTCTATATATACACCTACATGTTTACTCTTGCTAGGTAGTGATCACTGTACTGTTGTTGTCGCATATATACCTCTGTATGTGAACTGGCCTTGTGGCTCTCTTGCTTGTGCTCGGAGTGTGTGGTGACGTTGTGATCCACCCTGAGCTTGCATTGCTTTTCTTGACTGGTCTTGTGACCCCTTGTTCTCCCCCACTTTGCCTATGGGGGTGTGTCAAACTATATATGGTTTATAATGAGGTGTAGGCTGTAGTGGGGTAGCCAATGTAGGGTACGACCCCTTAGGGTTCTCATCCTTGTTCCCAACTCACTCGAGAGTCAAACATTCCTAGCTACCTTCTCTAACACACACAACTCCGTGCCCTCCACCGTAGTCAACTCCCGTTGTGTAGCGACTCTCCGCATGATGCTGACTGGCCCATCAGATTGATCCAAAAAAAAACATTTCGTGACGTTGATTCGCCCATAAGATTTAAAAAAAAAAACATGTCTGGTGATGCCCTTCGGGCTGACCAACGCACCGGCGGCATTTCAGATGACCATAAACGAGGTGTGTAGGCCACTTCTAGATAGATGCATAATGGTTTACCTCGACAACATCCCGGTCTACAGCCGCGACATGCAGTATTTAAAATCTTAGACAAACATCGACTATTGACGAAGGGTTCAGAGTGCGAGTTTTTCTAGGACATGTTGGTTGGAGGTTCTTGGGCATGTTATTTCGGAGCCTGGAGTTGAGATCGACACGAAAATAATAGACACGGTGTGAGCGTGGCATCTCTGACGAACATGACGGAGCTGCAGAGTTTTTTAAGGTTCGTTAATTATGCGCGACGGTTCGTCCACGACATGGCACGGTTAACGATGGCCCCGCTGACAAGATTTGCTGAGGAAGGGGGTCGATGTTACGTGGGGGGAGAAAGAGAATGCTTCCTTCTCTGCCCTGAAAGCTGTTTTCTGTTCACCGCCTGTACTGCGCATCGCCGTCCCACACCGCCCATTCGAAGTGGTTACAGATGCAAGCAACATCGCCATCGGAGCCTGCTACAGGACTTCGGCAACGGACTACAACCCATCGCATATGAGTCACGAAAACTACTTTCGCCCAAAAAAAGTGTTCGATACCGTAGCTACCTTCAAATACGCAAATAAACATAGAAGAACTACGAGTGGATAATGGGGGTTTTTATCCGATAGAAAATGAGAAACTGGGAAGCAGCACACAGAACATGCTTGCAAGGCTGTGCACATGGATACATGTGCATCAGATGCACTTGTAGCCCTTGCAGCTGCGGACAAAGGGAATGCAGATGCGGCCCGGGCAGGACTTGAGCGAGCAGGGACGGCGCTTCTTCTTGCACTTTGGAGGGGTGGGAGCTGCTAGCAGGGCAGCGGGAGGGGATGACAAGGTGGGCGTCATGTGGTGTGTGATATGTGTTTGATTGCACACTTGAATGTAAACAGCAGATCTTCGACACTGTGACAGAGTATCATGCGGTACACTGAGTGATGACCTCTAGATGTACGCTCACTGCACCCTAACCTAAGCATGAGCACGTGCACGGACAAGCACACGCATACACAAACGATCATGTGAGTACAAACATGTGGATTCGAGCAAGTGGGTGCGGACCAAAGCACGCACACATGCACAGGTGTGTACAGCGGTGTGGTGTGTACCCGCATGCATGTTTCATGGATCGCGCCCTAGTTCAGATCGATGATAGTAAATCAAATCTAAACCACACGCCATTGCAGCCATCAATCACTTCCCCAACCGCGCCCTCTTCTCCACATCGGCTCACTCAAGTCAACTCACTCGAGCCCTAGTACTCTCACTCACTGAGAGCCGTGAAACATAATGCTTGCCTTACAATCTCAGCTCCCCACCTTCCAACACTCCCTCCTCATTTCCTTTCCGACGTCCCTCCCGATGTTTTCCTCCTCAACCTCTACACCGCACGGCTGAAACAGTAACGAGGTGACAGACGAGTTGCGATACAAGCTACTGGATCATTGTTTGACTAGAATTCTAGAAAAGAACCTTGGCATGCTGTGGTTGAAATCCTGAATGATACCTGCATGCATCATCATAACTCGAAACCTCCTTTGCCCTCCTCCTTACCCTTGCGAGAGCACGTGTTGCAGAAATTAGTGCAGGCGTGGCAGAAGGCTGTGCCAGATTGCTGCACCACCTCGCACCACCCAGAACCGCACGGAGTCGCACTGTAGTTGACATAACTGGCAGACAGAGAAAACCGACCAAAAGGAGGAATCGGGGAAGGGTTGGGAGAGAAGCCGATGAGATAGGGTTAGGGAGGACAGTAGGTTCAGGTCTTTTGTGATGGGAATGTGAAAAGCAAGGAGGAATTAAGCAGCAGTTACATGCCGAACAGCTCAAGAGAAGAACAGTAGCAGAGCAGGTTCCGTGTGGAGTGGAGGTGAGGGAAGAATGCCACGCACAGGAAGACGAATTTTATACATCAGGCCCTGCATAGGACTTGAGGCAACAGTCTTGGAGATGAAGGATTAGCAGCTCACAGGGTTTGCAGATTGAGCATGGCGCCCATGGAGGCCGGGGTGGTGCCCGTGAGTGTTGGTATGCGAAGGTCACTGAGGACGTGTTGACCACGCGTGGTGATATGCGTGGTGGTGTGTGGGATGGGCACAGTGGCATGTAGGATAGTGCATGTTGGCATGGTGGAATTTCATGCAGCAAACTGTGGGAGGATGATGGCATTCAGGGGGGCGATCAGCATGAAAAGAGGGCGAAGGGAACTAGGTTGAGAGGCTTGAAGGCAACTAGAATCACCAGGAGTGAAGCAAGGAGAGAAGGAGAGATGCTTTTCGAGGTGTGAGCTGCACCTCATCATACATTACAAGCGCCTTGCACAGATGCATGCCGTTCCCGGGATAAAGAGAAGGTCCACCTGGGTTTGACCATGCCAAGTCAAGATTACAGGTGAGACAGGTGTTGCATTTTGGTGATGGCGGTGGGGATTGTGCCCGATAGCAATGTGTAGCCCAGATCACTGGAGGAAGCAAGAACCGGGGGTGAGGGCGAGGGTGAGTGTGAGAGAGTAATAGGGACGCTTGAAAGCCCTTCAAGTTGGTCTGTCACCGGCATCACACAGCAAGGGGTATGGAGATCAAGCGTGGTTTTTCTATAAGAATCCTGCATGTAGGTACATATCAACAAAAGGGCTGGCCCACCCGCACGTCTCCTCATCCAGGACTTGGTCACATATCTCACTTGGTATGGCTTTCTGCATGGTTCAAGACCACACTCTTTACTCGAGTGAGACACACAGGTGCATGTGCGAGTGAAGTGAATAGGTGTGCGAGAGAAGGAGGCGTACAGGTAGGTGAGGGAAGCGAGAGAGGTGATGGAGGCAGGAATGCTGCCTGTGAAGTTATTGTGGCTCAGCCTCCTGTGGAGACGGATGGTGGTGGAGGGATGAGGAGGAGGTGCACTGAAACCCAGATGCGTATAGTCAAACACTAGCTGTGCACGTGGGTGCATGTGATTACCAGAAGAATCCAGACGTCTCAACATGCACTGATGAAGACATAAGCTGCAAGTCCGCTGATGAGGACCAATACATGTCCATGCACTCACATTCTCACATGTTCAAATGCTCACATGATCCCATGCACGCAGCTCTAACAAACCGCGAAACAAGTAACAGGGGTGTTCACTTCATATGCACTCGTGCTCACATGTTCCCCACTTGTGTCATCCGGGTTAGGACAGTAGGAAAGTCCTCTGAGAACTTATTTCGGCTCAGATCCCTGGCAGGCATTCCCAACAGAGGCAGGCACCCGAGAGAGCAGGGTGGAGGAGATGGAGGGAAGGGGAGGCAACAGGATTCTCAGGCACATTTCTCCTTCTCATGTTCACGCAGCTGTCTCTCTCACGTTCACCCCATACACACACACATCTCAGTCACTCCATACTAACATACTTTCATAATCATCCCATACTCACACATACCTCAGTCACACTATCACCCCATACCCACACCACGCACTCCCTTTCCCAATATCATCCATGTCATAAGCGCACTCTAGCAGAAGAAACGGCTTGTTTGGGGGCCTCAACGCATTTAGGTCAACTTAAAATTCACTCCAGCGCTTGAGAGGCAATTGGAGGCGCTCCAAATCTCAGATACATGCCGTGTGTGATGCACTCCTGCACTGAAAAACAACTGCTTTTTTAAGGAACATGCTGAAGCGACTGCCCAATGCATCATTCAATCTGCACAGATGGTTTGAGTTCCTTTTCCTCATTGCTATCTCACCCAAGTACCACAACTCGCAGCACAGCACAACGAACCAATTGTGCTATTGAGGATTCTCAATCACCAACTAGCCCACAAGCCACAGCTCCCATGCGCATCCATGCTGGATGTGTGCCTCTAGCATGAGCATTCCCCTGCACGCACACACGACACGAGAGAGGCTGGTGGGCTTGCATGCACCTCCTACACTAGCTTGCCTCACGATTCATGTCTATCTGGTTGCCGTGGCGTGCTGTAACCATCACATCAAGTACCGGCGCACAACTCACAAGAAGTATAAGTGACTCAGAGCACTCAAGCTCTGAGGGATAGGAGACTCCAAGGCGTTGCTGTCGAGCTTCCTGGCACATGAACAAAGGGAAACAGGGGGAGGAGGCAAGGTGGGAAAACAGTAGCCAGGAAAAAGGGGGAGAGGGAAGGGGGGAGGAGACGAGGGGGAGGCGCAAGAGATGGGAGCGGGGCACGGGGAAAGGGAAGGAAACGTCTGGCAAACGAGACTCGTTCAATGAACAGATGAGTCGTTCCTTCAACCACACGTGCTAAATCAATAAGCACACTATGGAGGGCAGATGGTGAGGGAGGAGGGGAGAGAAAAAGGGTCAGGTGAATTGCCAAGGACTACCCAAGAAAGAGAGGGAAGGGGGAGCGTGCAGAGGGGAATGCAAGTACAGAGATGAGTATGTGCAGGAGGTCGGACATGTAGGGGAATGGGGTATGCAGGGAGGTGAGAGGAGAACGCATAGCAAGTGGGGCACATACAGAGTCATAACTTGGAGGAGGCGGGAGATGGAAGGGGGGATAGCGGCTGAGAGGTTGTTGCTTGAGAGGTCCCTGAAGGGGTGGAGGTGGGCGACAGAGGGTGACAAGGGCGAGAGGGTGCACAGAATGAGGGGAGGAGGAGCTGACAAAGGCTGGTTCAAACCTTGGGACTGCTGTTCGCAGACAGCAGCTTCTGATGCAGCGGCCTGAAGCCAGCAGACGGCCTGAAACCTTGCTGGAATCAGGCACAAACCGCAGAGCACAGCTGCCACTCCCATGCCTGCACAACAGGTGTGGTGGGGAAGAGAGAGGGGTAGAGGTAGCAACGGGAGGAGGAGGGGTGAGAGTAGGAATGGGGATGCGGACACAGGAGAAGGGGGCCAAGAGTGGTCAGAAGATGGTGGGACAAGTAAGTGAACAAGGGAGGGAGGGTGAGAGGGTGAGAGAGTGGGAGAGCGGGAGGGTGAGAGGGTGGGAGAGTGGGAGAGTGGGAGGGTGAGATGAGAGTGTGGGAGAGTGGGAGAGTGGGAGGGTGAGATGAGAGGGTGGGAGAGTGGGAGAGTGGGAGGGTGAGATGAGAGGGTGGACTGTCTGAGCAATAAAATCGTGGATGACAGTGGAAGGGTGAGTTGGGGAGGGAAAGGGAGGGTCGCTGGTGTGAACGAGCGGGAGAGGAAGGGGAGAGGGACCTGGGTGGGTGGATGGGAGAAGGGTTCACGCACAGTCTGATTAGACTGTTTAGTGGGGAGAGGTTGTTGAGGTTGGCAGTGAGAGAGTTGTGGGAAAGGCAACTGGAGGGCAGATGGGGCGAAGATAGCGGGACAGGGTGGGTTGATGAGAGGGTAAGGAGGAAAGCGGTGAAAGCGAGGCGGGGAGACCAGTGTGCGGAATGTTTATGAAGAATCTTGCAGATACGTACAGGGATGCACTGTAATGCACGTGCACGGGCGCGCATGACGATGCACGGGCAAACGATTAGATGTTGCACCGGTTGGCAATTTTTCTTAGATTCTGGAAAACTGCCGGCAACATTGCTTGGTTTCATAGAACGAAGAACGAGCATCTGGGGCCTGCATCGTACAGCCATGAGAGCTGCCGCAACTGAGCAATCGTGCTTGGCACGGACCCTTCAAGCTTGTTGCCGTTCAGGTAGCTGGAGTCACAAGGTGGGATGGCAAGCATGCCATGGCATGGATGGTAATGGCCTACTTATATAGCTTCTCAGAAGAGCAGGACAAGAGGAAGCTTCGCTGGGCAATGGGCATGTAAAGAGCATAACAGTGGAAAGAGGGACTCCTATGGCTCACATGTGAGGACTGGCGACATGGTAGCCACCTGTCTCACTATCGCTCGTGGTTCACGTGTTGAAACCACCTCCTATTCCACAGGACACCCATATGGTTACCACTTGCATGCACCTCTCCCGCTACCCCCTCCATTCACAGTCACTCGCTCGCCCCCCTCCCTCCCTCACTTTCGCCCTCCCTCCCTCTTTCCCCCCCTCCCTATTTCCCTCCCTCCCTCTCTTTCCCTCCCTCACTCCTCCCTCTCTCCCTCCTTCCCTCCCTCCCTCCCTCCCTCCCTCCCTCCCTCCCTCCCTCCCTCCCTCCCTCCCTCCCTCCCTCCCTCTCTTTCCCTCACTCCCTCCTTCCCTCCCTCCCTCCCTCCTTCCCTTCCCTCCCTCCCTCCCTCCCTCCCTCCCTCACTCACTCCTTCCCTCCCTCCCTCTCTTTCCCTCCCTCTCTTTCCCTCCCTCTCTTTCCCTCCCTCTCTTTCCCTCCCTCTCTTTCCCTCCCTCCCTCACAGGGTATTGAGGTTCATCATAGCGCCTATGGAAGTGGGTATGACTCCTGTCAGCTTGTTGTTTGATAGCACACTGGCAAGAGAGGACGAACAAGAAGGGCTCAGACCAGTGCAGACAGGGAGGGAGGGAGATAGAGAGGGAGGGAGGGAGAGAGGGAGGGAGGGAGAGAGGGAGGGAGGGAGAGAGGGAAGGAGGGAGGGGAGGAAGGGAGGGGGGCAAGGAGGAAGGGAGGAGGGAGACAGGGAGTGTTCGAAATGGGAGATTGAGAAACCCTAGAAGACAGCTGAAATTAGGAGATTGGGAAGGAGGTGGTTGGGAAGACTAACCAAAAAAAATCTTTTCTTTTTTCAAGGAAAAAGGACCAAACACAATCGAGGGACCAAGTTGATTGCGTCACTAATCACGTTGATCTTAGAGGTTCCAGCATAAAAGAGCGGTTTGGCACCACAAAGACAAATGTGCAACCACTATGAGGTACATGCCGAACTTGACTGCACAACACAACTGGTGTACAGTCACAAGCACTAACGATGCCACAACATATTGTAACATGGAGTGGGGTAAGCGGGACAAAGGAGGAGGACGAAAGGAATTTGGGTGCGGATGTGGCAAGATAGAGGAATCGACGCTCAAGGGAGGAAACTTGTGACAGCGGAATTTGCTGGCTAAGCCTGGACAGGTGAGGATAATAGTAACCTGACAGGTGGGTATGTGGGTACACCGACAGGTGGGTGAGTTTAGTGAGGGAAGAGAGGAAGGCAGGGATTGTCCCCTCGAGCTCATTGTTGGCCATTGACCTGCGAGCAGCACACAGCATCGTGTGAACGCAGCACAGGGTGAACGCAGCACAGGGTGAACGCAGCACAGGGTGAACGCAGCACAGGGTGAACGCAGCACGGGGTGAACGCAGCACAGGGTGAACGCAGCACAGGGTGAACGCAGCACAGGGTGAACGCAGCACAGGGTGAACGCAGCACAGGGTGAACGCAGCACAGGGTGAACGCAGCACAGGGTGAACGCAGCACAGGGTGAACGCAGCACAGGGTGAACGCAGCACAGGGTGAACGCAGCACGGGGTGAACGCAGCACGGGGTGAACGCAGCACAGGGTGAACGCAGCACAGGGTGAACGCAGCACAGGGTGAACGCAGCACAGGGTGAACGCAGCACAGGGTGAACGCAGCACAGGGTGAACGCAGCACAGGGTGAACGCAGCACAGGGTGAACGCAGCACAGGGTGAACGCAGCACAGGGTGAACGCAGCACAGGGTGAACGCAGCACAGGGTGAACGCAGCACAGGGTGAACGCAGCACAGGGTGAACGCAGCACAGGGCGAACGCAGCACAGGGTGAACGCAGCACAGGGTGAACGCAGCACAGGGTGAACGCAGCACAGGGTGAACGCAGCACAGGGTGAACGCAGCACAGGGTGAACGCAGCACAGGGTGAACGCAGCACAGGGTGAACGCAGCACAGGGTGGACGCAGCACAGGGTGAACGCAGCACAGAGTACGCAGCACAGGGTGAACGCAGCACAGGGTGAACGCAACACTGAGCATTAACAGGTTGGGTGCATAGTGAAGTAGCTGAAGTCTGAAGATAAGAATAGAGTCGAAACGGGTTTTGAGTGGGATGTGGGAGAGGAAGAAGCGGTTAGTTCTTGCTTGAGTGAAGAAAATGTTCAAAGAAAGGTGCGAATTAGTTAAATGTTGAGAGCGATGCAGGGAGAGCGATGCAGGGAGAGCGATGCAGGGAGAGCGATGCAGGGAGAGCAATGCAGGGAGAGCGATGCAGGGTTTGGGAGGCAGCGAACAACTGACAGGAGTTTCAGGCTGGTGAGGGTACTCAGGGCATCAGAGATGGTGCTTCCAAGCTTGTTGTAGTCCAGATACCTGTGACGGGCGGATTCAAAGGACCAAGATGATTACTGAGTTGATAAAGTGAACTGCACAAGACCAAAACAGGAGTTGGACATAATTGAAACGGAAAGGTGCAGAGCAGGGGATGTGAGAGTTTGTGTATGCGAGGTGTGGAGGGCACGAGGAACAAGAACGCATGGGGCATGCGAGAGCATATGCATGCATGCATGCTGACTTGCAAAATTCTAGTGAGTGGAGAGTTGCAACAGCGTGCGGTGTGGATTGGCGGGCACTGGAAGAGAGAGGGTCATTCCACTGACAGGTGGTGAAGCTCCACCAAATTGCCCATTTTCGTGGGAATGCTTTCCGTGAGCATGTTGTGCGACAGGTAGCTGCATGGTGAGAGGTCACACGTCCGAAGAGACACACTACATGAGATGCAGGGGAGTGGAGAACAGAAAAGGGCACAAAAGCATATCCAACCTGATCGCTATTTACCTTGAGGACCAAGGCAGGCAGATACAAATGCAACTTTACCTTACCATGTAGAAACATTTACGGGTTGCTGGGTTACCTATGGTTGGTTGTTGAGGCACCTCAAATAACGATTTTGATTCATGCGGATTTCCTCGACCTGGTACTCTTCACGGAACAACGCTTTGCCCAGCGTACTCAGGGTCTGAAAACATTCTAGAAACCAATGGACTGGTGGTCCCTGCCCTTGACAGTGCAAGATCGGTTTCGTACGGACCAAATTGAAGTTCCATCGGTTGCGCTGTACATCCATCTCAACCTTTCTCGCTTCTAAGCGCACCTTCTTCCGACGGCCTAGAAATCGGAGTTACTCTGCTGACTTCTTTGTGCCCATCGTTCAGACATTTCTCTTCTCATTTTGGAGCAGGTGAAGCCTGCTAAGAAAACCTGTTCTCCTCCTGAGCGTGGCCCCCCTCCCCATTTTGAAGACACTGTTCACTCCTGTGACTCCTCGTCTCAGGCGTGGGGTTCATGTGAGGCGATTACAGAGTTGTCTCAGTGCGCACGGTATATATGTGGGGACGTTTTTATTGCAAGGACATGCTCACGTAACTTGCAAAAAAATCGACCTGGCATATGCCTTGCATTGATAGGCAAAAAAGGTCGACACATTGGTTGGCCTTGCATTCTTACTGACAAATGCTCGTTGATAGGCAAGGTGGGTAATGTGGTTAGTTGGTTTGCGGCGTGGTTAGTAGTAGTCCTTAGTACGTAGCGCTTACCTCATACCATGCTGTGGATCTCGATTGTCCACCAGCATTGCTGAAGGTGTGGTGGGCGGGTTGCTCCGCTTCTTGGCGGAACATGTTTGCAGCCTTTTTTTTTGTGAAACAGTTACTTGCTATCAAATTTATATTGGCAAAGGTATTTTATTACTCCGCCCTTTCGCTTTCTCTGGATGCCTATGGTTAGGGATGAGCAAGGGGCGAACACGAACGTGTTCGTGTTCGCCCCTGCACGAACACAGGCGTTCGCCGAACCGAACACTGTTCGGTTCGGCGAACACTGTTTCCAAAAAAGGGTGTTCGGTGTTCGCCTGTGAAGGCGTGTCCGGGCGAACCTTGAACACGTTCGTGTTCGGGCGAACCTCGAACACATTTGTCACGAACACTTTAAGCAAAAAACACAAACCTGTTCGGTTCGCCTCAAACACGTTTGAGGCGAACCAAACAGGTGTTCGTTTCTTTGCTCAACCCTACCTATGGTTTCCTTCCGTTCTTTCTTCGTTCACTACTGATTATCCATTCATGTGTGACGTTGTCTCCAATTGCTTCGTCGTCAATGGTTGCAAGGTCGTATATGGCTGCTCGGTTGCCAATGATAAGTACACTTACATGTATCGGAGGGACGTAAGGGAAATGCGGGGGATGGCACCAGATAGCTGGTTGTTGAAGAGTTGGCTGTGACGGGGGAAATGCGGGCCATGGGAGATGGAGGGCCATGGGGGTACTGACATGCCACGTAAGCGGGTATGGTGACAGCTTGGGGATGAGACATGGCATGTGAGCGAGACAAGGCATGAGAGGAGGCATGGTTTGCTTGGTAGTCGGTAGCTGGTTGCCAATGACCAGCACACTTACAGGTACAGGAGGGCCGTGAGGGCGCCTATGGCGGGGGGAATGGCACCAGACAGCTGGCTGTTGGAGAGTTGGCTGCGAGGGGGGCACGGGGGCCATGGGAGACGGAGAGCCGTGGGAGATGGAGGGCCGTGAGGTCATACACTCACATGACACATGGGGGAGGCATAGTGTCGGTTAGTTACGCATGAGCAAAACTCGAAACCGAACTTCTTCGAGTAAACTATGTGTAACATTTAGAAATGTCGAATCAAACCAAGAAATCGGGTGTTATACCTATTTATATTTGAGTTTTCTTCGATCACTCAGGTTTTACTCCTGGGTTCTCGCCAAGACACACCTGACCCATTCCAGAAGGACCATGCTGGTGGTTTCCTTTTTATACCACCCTCATCCCCTCCACGTAAGCTCGAACCCATCAAACTCCTAGATTGAGGTTTAGGGCCCTAACCTAACCATTACCATGTTCGAAATGTTGCTCAACCGTAGTGGTGACGGCTTGGGAGTGAGAATTCACATGGAAGGGAGGCATGAGTTGCTTGGTCGTCTATTGCTGCTTGGTTGCCAATGACTAGCACACTTACAGGTCTCGGAGGTCTGTGAGGGCGCCAATGGCGGGGGGGATGGCACCAGACAGCTGGTTGTAGGAGATTTGGCTGCGTGGGAGACATGAGAGATGGAGGGCCGCAGGGGTATTGACATGACATGTCAGGAGGTATGTAGGCATGAGCACCCGGTCGGGTTAGGTCGACCCGGCCCGACCCAGGCAAAAACCCGGATCCGGCCGACCTTTACCAAACGCAGACCCGGCCGGGTCGGACCGGGTTTTGACCTGATCTTGACCCGACTTGGAATCGGGTCAATGAAAGTAGAAATCGGCTCGGGCCTGCCTTAGGAGCTAAAGTAGCTGTCAAACTCGACATTTGGGTGGAGGGTAGTAGCTACGGGCTGAATGATGGCGCCAGGGTTGGGGGGCGGAGCTCAATGTCGAGATGCATAGATCCAGTGTGGTCAGTCGCGGCAAACTGTTGGGATTTTTCGTAAGGAGGAGGGGCTGCCTGGATTTCCTCAGTCCGTTTAGTGACGAAATCAGCTTGAACGACAAAATAGCCGATCTGTGCAGAGAGCGAGGGGAAGCGGGTTTCAGTACCTGACCCAACGAGACCCGGTCCTTAGGGGTCTGGTCGGGTCAGGCTTTCTGGGAACTCCGACCCGGGGAGACCCGACCCGACCCGTTCCGGCACCCGCCTGGCCCAGCCAAGGCCTTGTTCGGCTGGCACATCAGCATTAGCGGCTACAGGCTACGAGACCGTCAGGCTTGGTTTTTTTTAAACAGCAAGAATGTGACAGGGCATGCACTGCCCCGCATCAGTGATCCGCCGCATGGTGCAACGTCTCGACTCGACGATGCACCATGCCCGCATCAGTGATGCGCCAGATTGCTAGGAGATGATGTTTCCTGGAACGCTGTCTCGGTTAAAATAACGCTGTTCGGCAGCCCTGCCCTCCTGAACCGGTTAGCTTGAGCCTTGATAACCTGTCATAAGCTTATCAAAGAAGGTTCAAGGGTGGTCATTTTCCTGAAAAAAATGGCTGCCGAACAAGGCCAAATCTGGTCAGGTTGGGTCGGGTATGTTGACGGGATGGAAGTGAGACATGGCATGAGAGTGAAATCAAGTCATGGGAGGGAGACATGGCATGAGAGTGAAATCAAGTCATGGGAGGGAGACATGGCATGAGAGTGAAATCAAGTCATGGGAGGGAGACATGGCATGAGAGTGAAATCAAGTCATGGGAGGGAGACATGGCATGAGAGTGAAATCAAGTCATGGGAGGGAGACATGGCATGAGAGTGAAATCAAGTCATGGGAGGGAGACATGGCATGAGAGTGAAATCAAGTCATGGGAGGGAGACATGGCATGAGAGTGAAATCAAGTCATGGGAGGGAGACATGGCATGAGAGTGAAATCAAGTCATGGGAGGGAGACATGGCATGAGAGTGAAATCAAGTCATGGGAGGGAGACATGGCATGAGAGTGAAATCAAGTCATGGGAGGGAGACATGGCATGAGAGTGAAATCAAGTCATGGGAGGGAGACATGGCATGAGAGTGAAATCAAGTCATGGGAGGGAGACATGGCATGAGAGTGAAATCAAGTCATGGGAGGGAGACATGGCATGAGAGTGAAATCAAGTCATGGGAGTGAGACATGGCATGAGAGTGAAATCAAGTCATGGGAGGGAGACATGGCATGAGAGTGAAATCAAGTCATGGGAGGGAGACATGGCATGAGAGGGAAATCAAGTCATGGGAGGGAGACATGGCATGAGAGTGAAATCAAGTCATGGGAGGGAGACATGGCATGAGAGTGAAATCAAGTCATGGGAGGGAGACATGGCATGAGAGTGAAATCAAGTCATGGGAGGGAGACATGGCATGAGAGTGAAATCAAGTCATGGGAGGGAGACATGGCATGAGAGGGAAATCAAGTCATGGGAGGGAGACATGGCATGAGAGTGAAATCAAGTCATGGGAGGGAGACATGGCATGAGAGTGAAATCAAGTCATGGGAGGGAGACATGGCATGAGAGTGAAATCAAGTCATGGGAGGGAGACATGGCATGAGAGTGAAATCAAGTCATGGGAGGGAGACATGGCATGAGAGTGAAATCAAGTCATGGGAGGGAGACATGGCATGAGAGTGAAATCAAGTCATGGGAGGGAGACATGGCATGAGAGTGAAATCAAGTCATGGGAGGGAGACATGGCATGAGAGTGAAATCAAGTCATGGGAGGGAGACATGGCATGAGAGTGAAATCAAGTCATGGGAGGGAGACATGGCATGAGAGGGAAATCAAGTCATGGGAGGGAGACATGGCATGAGAGTGAAATCAAGTCATGGGAGGGAGACATGGCATGAGAGTGAAATCAAGTCATGGGAGGGAGACATGGCATGAGAGTGAAATCAAGTCATGGGAGGGAGACATGGCATGAGAGTGAAATCAAGTCATGGGAGGGAGACATGGCATGAGAGTGAAATCAAGTCATGGGAGGGAGACATGGCATGAGAGTGAAATCAAGTCATGGGAGGGAGACATGGCATGAGAGTGAAATCAAGTCATGGGAGGGAGACATGGCATGAGAGTGAAATCAAGTCATGGGAGGGAGACATGGCATGAGAGTGAAATCAAGTCATGGGAGGGAGACATGGCATGAGAGTGAAATCAAGTCATGGGAGGGAGACATGGCATGAGAGTGAAATCAAGTCATGGGAGGGAGACATGGCATGAGAGTGAAATCAAGTCATGGGAGGGAGACATGGCATGAGAGGGAAATCAAGTCATGGGAGGGAGACATGGCATGAGAGTGAAATCAAGTCATGGGAGGGAGACATGGCATGAGAGTGAAATCAAGTCATGGGAGGGAGACATGGCATGAGAGTGAAATCAAGTCATGGGAGGGAGACATGGCATGAGAGTGAAATCAAGTCATGGGAGGGAGACATGGCATGAGAGTGAAATCAAGTCATGGGAGGGAGACATGGCATGAGAGTGAAATCAAGTCATGGGAGGGAGACATGGCATGAGAGTGAAATCAAGTCATGGGAGGGAGACATGGCATGAGAGTGAAATCAAGTCATGGGAGGGAGACATGGCATGAGAGTGAAATCAAGTCATGGGAGGGAGACATGGCATGAGAGTGAAATCAAGTCATGGGAGGGAGACATGGCATGAGAGGGAAATCAAGTCATGGGAGGGAGACATGGCATGAGAGTGAAATCAAGTCATGGGAGGGAGACATGGCATGAGAGTGAAATCAAGTCATGGGAGGGAGACATGGCATGAGAGTGAAATCAAGTCATGGGAGGGAGACATGGCATGAGAGTGAAATCAAGTCATGGGAGGGAGACATGGCATGAGAGTGAAATCAAGTCATGGGAGGGAGACATGGCATGAGAGTGAAATCAAGTCATGGGAGGGAGACATGGCATGAGAGTGAAATCAAGTCATGGGAGGGAGACATGGCATGAGAGTGAAATCAAGTCATGGGAGGGAGACATGGCATGAGAGGGAAATCAAGTCATGGGAGGGAGACATGGCATGAGAGTGAAATCAAGTCATGGGAGGGAGACATGGCATGAGAGTGAAATCAAGTCATGGGAGGGAGACATGGCATGAGAGTGAAATCAAGTCATGGGAGGGAGACATGGCATGAGAGTGAAATCAAGTCATGGGAGGGAGACATGGCATGAGAGTGAAATCAAGTCATGGGAGGGAGACATGGCATGAGAGTGAAATCAAGTCATGGGAGGGAGACATGGCATGAGAGTGAAATCAAGTCATGGGAGGGAGACATGGCATGAGAGTGAAATCAAGTCATGGGAGGGAGACATGGCATGAGAGTGAAATCAAGTCATGGGAGGGAGACATGGCATGAGAGTGAAATCAAGTCATGGGAGGGAGACATGGCATGAGAGTGAAATCAAGTCATGGGAGGGAGACATGGCATGAGAGTGAAATCAAGTCATGGGAGGGAGACATGGCATGAGAGTGAAATCAAGTCATGGGAGGGAGACATGGCATGAGAGTGAAATCAAGTCATGGGAGTGAGACATGGCATGAGAGTGAAATCAAGTCATGGGAGGGAGACATGGCATGAGAGGGAAATCAAGTCATGGGAGGGAGACATGGCATGAGAGTGAAATCAAGTCATGGGAGGGAGACATGGCATGAGAGTGAAATCAAGTCATGGGAGGGAGACATGGCATGAGAGGGAAATCAAGTCATGGGAGGGAGACATGGCATGAGAGTGAAATCAAGTCATGGGAGGGAGACATGGCATGAGAGTGAAATCAAGTCATGGGAGGGAGACATGGCATGAGAGTGAAATCAAGTCATGGGAGGAAGACATGGCATGAGAGGGAAATCAAGTCATGGGAGTGAGACATGGCATGAGAGTGAAATCAAGTCATGGGAGGGAGACATGGCATGAGAGGGAAATCAAGTCATGGGAGGGAGACATGGCATGAGAGGGAAATCAAGTCATGGGAGTGAGACATGGCATGAGAGTGAAATCAAGTCATGGGAGGGAGACATGGCATGAGAGTGAAATCAAGTCATGGGAGTGAGACATGGCATGAGAGTGAAATCAAGTCATGGGAGGGAGACATGGCATGAGAGGGAAATCAAGTCATGGGAGTGAGACATGGCATGAGAGTGAAATCAAGTCATGGGAGGGAGACATGGCATGAGAGTGAAATCAAGTCATGGGAGTGAGACATGGCATGAGAGTGAAATCAAGTCATGGGAGGGAGACATGGCATGAGAGTGAAATCAAGTCATGGGAGTGAGACATGGCATGAGAGTGAAATCAAGTCATGGGAGGGAGACATGGCATGAGAGGGAAATCAAGTCATGGGAGGGAGACATGGCATGAGAGTGAAATCAAGTCATGGGAGGGAGACATGGCATGAGAGTGAAATCAAGTCATGGGAGGGAGACATGGCATGAGAGTGAAATCAAGTCATGGGAGTGAGACATGGCATGAGAGGGAAATCAAGTCATGGGAGTGAGACATGGCATGAGAGTGAAATCAAGTCATGGGAGTGAGACATGGCATGAGAGTGAAATCAAGTCATGGGAGGGAGACATGGCATGAGAGTGAAATCAAGTCATGGGAGGGAGACATGGCATGAGAGTGAAATCAAGTCAT
This sequence comes from Closterium sp. Naga37s-1, assembly GCA_947471745.1. NCBI lineage: Eukaryota > Viridiplantae > Streptophyta > Zygnematophyceae > Desmidiales > Closteriaceae > Closterium > Closterium sp. Naga37s-1. The sequence goes on from CANJKZ010000006.1 coordinate 2,837,211, forward strand.
GGGAGGGAGACATGGCATGAGAGTGAAATCAAGTCATGGGAGGGAGACATGGCATGAGAGGGAAATCAAGTCATGGGAGGGAGACATGGCATGAGAGTGAAATCAAGTCATGGGAGGGAGACATGGCATGAGAGTGAAATCAAGTCATGGGAGTGAGACATGGCATGAGAGGGAAATCAAGTCATGGGAGGGAGACATGGCATGAGAGTGAAATCAAGTCATGGGAGTGAGACATGGCATGAGAGTGAAATCAAGTCATGGGAGGGAGACATGGCATGAGAGTGAAATCAAGTCATGGGAGGGAGACATGGCATGAGAGTGAAATCAAGTCATGGGAGTGAGACATGGCATGAGAGTGAAATCAAGTCATGGGAGGGAGACATGGCATGAGAGGGAAATCAAGTCATGGGAGGGAGACATGGCATGAGAGGGAAATCAAGTCATGGGAGGGAGACATGGCATGAGAGTGAAATCAAGTCATGGGAGTGAGACATGGCATGAGAGTGAAATCAAGTCATGGGAGGGAGACATGGCATGAGAGTGAAATCAAGTCATGGGAGGGAGACATGGCATGAGAGTGAAATCAAGTCATGGGAGGGAGACATGGCATGAGAGTGAAATCAAGTCATGGGAGTGAGACATGGCATGAGAGGGAAATCAAGTCATGGGAGTGAGACATGGCATGAGAGTGAAATCAAGTCATGGGAGTGAGACATGGCATGAGAGTGAAATCAAGTCATGGGAGGGAGACATGGCATGAGAGTGAAATCAAGTCATGGGAGGGAGACATGGCATGAGAGTGAAATCAAGTCATGGGAGGGAGACATGGCATGAGAGGGAAATCAAGTCATGGGAGTGAGACATGGCATGAGAGGGAAATCAAGTCATGGGAGGGAGACATGGCATGAGAGGGAAATCAAGTCATGGGAGTGAGACATGGCATGAGAGTGAAATCAAGTCATGGGAGGGAGACATGGCATGAGAGTGAAATCAAGTCATGGGAGGGAGACATGGCATGAGAGGGAAATCAAGTCATGGGAGTGAGACATGGCATGAGAGGGAAATCAAGTCATGGGAGGGAGACATGGCATGAGAGGGAAATCAAGTCATGGGAGGGAGACATGGCATGAGAGTGAAATCAAGTCATGGGAGGGAGACATGGCATGAGAGGGAAATCAAGTCATGGGAGTGAGACATGGCATGAGAGGGAAATCAAGTCATGGGAGGGAGACATGGCATGAGAGGGAAATCAAGTCATGGGAGGGAGACATGGCATGAGAGTGAAATCAAGTCATGGGAGGGAGACATGGCATGAGAGTGAAATCAAGTCATGGGAGGGAGACATGGCATGAGAGTGAAATCAAGTCATGGGAGGGAGACATGGCATGAGAGTGAAATCAAGTCATGGGAGGGAGACATGGCATGAGAGTGAAATCAAGTCATGGGAGTGAGACATGGCATGAGAGTGAAATCAAGTCATGGGAGGGAGACATGGCATGAGAGTGAAATCAAGTCATGGGAGGGAGACATGGCATGAGAGTGAAATCAAGTCATGGGAGGGAGACATGGCATGAGAGTGAAATCAAGTCATGGGAGTGAGACATGGCATGAGAGTGAAATCAAGTCATGGGAGGGAGACATGGCATGAGAGTGAAATCAAGTCATGGGAGGGAGACATGGCATGAGAGTGAAATCAAGTCATGGGAGGGAGACATGGCATGAGAGTGAAATCAAGTCATGGGAGGGAGACATGGCATGAGAGTGAAATCAAGTCATGGGAGTGAGACATGGCATGAGAGTGAAATCAAGTCATGGGAGGGAGACATGGCATGAGAGTGAAATCAAGTCATGGGAGGGAGACATGGCATGAGAGTGAAATCAAGTCATGGGAGGGAGACATGGCATGAGAGTGAAATCAAGTCATGGGAGGGAGACATGGCATGAGAGTGAAATCAAGTCATGGGAGGGAGACATGGCATGAGAGTGAAATCAAGTCATGGGAGGGAGACATGGCATGAGAGTGAAATCAAGTCATGGGAGTGAGACATGGCATGAGAGTGAAATCAAGTCATGGGAGGGAGACATGGCATGAGAGTGAAATCAAGTCATGGGAGGGAGACATGGCATGAGAGTGAAATCAAGTCATGGGAGGGAGACATGGCATGAGAGTGAAATCAAGTCATGGGAGGGAGACATGGCATGAGAGTGAAATCAAGTCATGGGAGGGAGACATGGCATGAGAGTGAAATCAAGTCATGGGAGTGAGACATGGCATGAGAGTGAAATCAAGTCATGGGAGGGAGACATGGCATGAGAGTGAAATCAAGTCATGGGAGGGAGACATGGCATGAGAGTGAAATCAAGTCATGGGAGGGAGACATGGCATGAGAGTGAAATCAAGTCATGGGAGTGAGACATGGCATGAGAGTGAAATCAAGTCATGGGAGGGAGACATGGCATGAGAGTGAAATCAAGTCATGGGAGGGAGACATGGCATGAGAGTGAAATCAAGTCATGGGAGGGAGACATGGCATGAGAGTGAAATCAAGTCATGGGAGGGAGACATGGCATGAGAGTGAAATCAAGTCATGGGAGGGAGACATGGCATGAGAGTGAAATCAAGTCATGGGAGTGAGACATGGCATGAGAGTGAAATCAAGTCATGGGAGGGAGACATGGCATGAGAGTGAAATCAAGTCATGGGAGGGAGACATGGCATGAGAGGGAAATCAAGTCATGGGAGGGAGACATGGCATGAGAGTGAAATCAAGTCATGGGAGGGAGACATGGCATGAGAGGGAAATCAAGTCATGGGAGGGAGACATGGCATGAGAGGGAAATCAAGTCATGGGAGGGAGACATGGCATGAGAGGGAAATCAAGTCATGGGAGGGAGACATGGCATGAGAGGGAAATCAAGTCATGGGAGTGAGACATGGCATGAGAGTGAAATCAAGTCATGGGAGGGAGACATGGCATGAGAGGGAAATCAAGTCATGGGAGGGAGACATGGCATGAGAGGGAAATCAAGTCATGGGAGGGAGACATGGCATGAGAGGGAAATCAAGTCATGGGAGGGAGACATGGCATGAGAGTGAAATCAAGTCATGGGAGGGAGACATGGCATGAGAGTGAAATCAAGTCATGGGAGGGAGACATGGCATGAGAGTGAAATCAAGTCATGGGAGTGAGACATGGCATGAGAGTGAAATCAAGTCATGGGAGGGAGACATGGCATGAGAGTGAAATCAAGTCATGGGAGGGAGACATGGCATGAGAGTGAAATCAAGTCATGGGAGGGAGACATGGCATGAGAGTGAAATCAAGTCATGGGAGTGAGACATGGCATGAGAGTGAAATCAAGTCATGGGAGGGAGACATGGCATGAGAGTGAAATCAAGTCATGGGAGGGAGACATGGCATGAGAGTGAAATCAAGTCATGGGAGGGAGACATGGCATGAGAGTGAAATCAAGTCATGGGAGTGAGACATGGCATGAGAGTGAAATCAAGTCATGGGAGGGAGACATGGCATGAGAGTGAAATCAAGTCATGGGAGGGAGACATGGCATGGGAGTGAAATCAAGTCATGGGAGTGAGACATGGCATGAGAGTGAAATCAAGTCATGGGAGGGAGACATGGCATGAGAGTGAAATCAAGTCATGGGAGGGAGACATGGCATGAGAGTGAAATCAAGTCATGGGAGGGAGACATGGCATGAGAGTGAAATCAAGTCATGGGAGTGAGACATGGCATGAGAGTGAAATCAAGTAATGGGAGGGAGACATGGCATGAGAGTGAAATCAAGTCATGGGAGTGAGACATGGCATGAGAGTGAAATCAAGTCATGGGAGGGAGACATGGCATGAGAGTGAAATCAAGTCATGGGAGGGAGACATGGCATGAGAGTGAAATCAAGTCATGGGAGGGAGACATGGCATGAGAGTGAAATCAAGTCATGGGAGGGAGACATGGCATGAGAGTGAAATCAAGTCATGGGAGGGAGACATGGCATGAGAGTGAAATCAAGTCATGGGAGTGAGACATGGCATGAGAGTGAAATCAAGTCATGGGAGGGAGACATGGCATGAGAGGGAAATCAAGTCATGGGAGTGAGACATGGCATGAGAGTGAAATCAAGTCATGGGAGGGAGACATGGCATGAGAGTGAAATCAAGTCATGGGAGGGAGACATGGCATGAGAGTGAAATCAAGTCATGGGAGGGAGACATGGCATGAGAGTGAAATCAAGTCATGGGAGGGAGACATGGCATGAGAGTGAAATCAAGTCATGGGAGGGAGACATGGCATGAGAGTGAAATCAAGTCATGGGAGGGAGACATGGCATGAGAGTGAAATCAAGTCATGGGAGGGAGACATGGCATGAGAGTGAAATCAAGTCATGGGAGGGAGACATGGCATGAGAGTGAAATCAAGTCATGGGAGGGAGACATGGCATGAGAGTGAAATCAAGTCATGGGAGTGAGACATGGCATGAGAGTGAAATCAAGTCATGGGAGGGAGACATGGCATGAGAGTGAAATCAAGTCATGGGAGGGAGACATGGCATGAGAGTGAAATCAAGTCATGGGAGGGAGACATGGCATGAGAGGGAAATCAAGTCATGGGAGGGAGACATGGCATGAGAGGGAAATCAAGTCATGGGAGTGAGACATGGCATGAGAGTGAAATCAAGTCATGGGAGGGAGACATGGCATGAGAGGGAAATCAAGTCATGGGAGGGAGACATGGCATGAGAGGGAAATCAAGTCATGGGAGGGAGACATGGCATGAGAGGGAAATCAAGTCATGGGAGGGAGACATGGCATGAGAGTGAAATCAAGTCATGGGAGGGAGACATGGCATGAGAGTGAAATCAAGTCATGGGAGGGAGACATGGCATGAGAGTGAAATCAAGTCATGGGAGTGAGACATGGCATGAGAGTGAAATCAAGTCATGGGAGGGAGACATGGCATGAGAGTGAAATCAAGTCATGGGAGGGAGACATGGCATGAGAGTGAAATCAAGTCATGGGAGGGAGACATGGCATGAGAGTGAAATCAAGTCATGGGAGTGAGACATGGCATGAGAGTGAAATCAAGTCATGGGAGGGAGACATGGCATGAGAGTGAAATCAAGTCATGGGAGTGAGACATGGCATGAGAGTGAAATCAAGTCATGGGAGGGAGACATGGCATGAGAGTGAAATCAAGTCATGGGAGGGAGACATGGCATGAGAGTGAAATCAAGTCATGGGAGGGAGACATGGCATGAGAGGGAAATCAAGTCATGGGAGGGAGACATGGCATGAGAGTGAAATCAAGTCATGGGAGGGAGACATGGCATGAGAGTGAAATCAAGTCATGGGAGGGAGACATGGCATGAGAGTGAAATCAAGTCATGGGAGGGAGACATGGCATGAGAGTGAAATCAAGTCATGGGAGGGAGACATGGCATGAGAGTGAAATCAAGTCATGGGAGTGAGACATGGCATGAGAGTGAAATCAAGTCATGGGAGGGAGACATGGCATGAGAGTGAAATCAAGTCATGGGAGGGAGACATGGCATGAGAGTGAAATCAAGTCATGGGAGGGAGACATGGCATGAGAGTGAAATCAAGTCATGGGAGGGAGACATGGCATGAGAGTGAAATCAAGTCATGGGAGGGAGACATGGCATGAGAGTGAAATCAAGTCATGGGAGGGAGACATGGCATGAGAGTGAAATCAAGTCATGGGAGGGAGACATGGCATGAGAGTGAAATCAAGTCATGGGAGTGAGACATGGCATGAGAGTGAAATCAAGTCATGGGAGGGAGACATGGCATGAGAGTGAAATCAAGTCATGGGAGGGAGACATGGCATGAGAGTGAAATCAAGTCATGGGAGTGAGACATGGCATGAGAGTGAAATCAAGTCATGGGAGGGAGACATGGCATGAGAGTGAAATCAAGTCATGGGAGGGAGACATGGCATGAGAGTGAAATCAAGTCATGGGAGTGAGACATGGCATGAGAGTGAAATCAAGTCATGGGAGGGAGACATGGCATGAGAGTGAAATCAAGTCATGGGAGGGAGACATGGCATGAGAGTGAAATCAAGTCATGGGAGGGAGACATGGCATGAGAGTGAAATCAAGTCATGGGAGGGAGACATGGCATGAGAGGGAAATCAAGTCATGGGAGTGAGACATGGCATGAGAGTGAAATCAAGTCATGGGAGGGAGAAATGGCATGAGAGTGAAATCAAGTCATGGGAGGGAGACATGGCATGAGAGTGAAATCAAGTCATGGGAGGGAGACATGGCATGAGAGTGAAATCAAGTCATGGGAGTGAGACATGGCATGAGAGTGAAATCAAGTCATGGGAGGGAGACATGGCATGAGAGTGAAATCAAGTCATGGGAGGGAGACATGGCATGAGAGGGAAATCAAGTCATGGGAGTGAGACATGGCATGAGAGTGAAATCAAGTCATGGGAGGGAGAAATGGCATGAGAGTGAAATCAAGTCATGGGAGGGAGACATGGCATGAGAGTGAAATCAAGTCATGGGAGGGAGACATGGCATGAGAGTGAAATCAAGTCATGGGAGGGAGACATGGCATGAGAGTGAAATCAAGTCATGGGAGGGAGACATGGCATGAGAGTGAAATCAAGTCATGGGAGTGAGACATGGCATGAGAGTGAAATCAAGTCATGGGAGGGAGACATGGCATGAGAGTGAAATCAAGTCATGGGAGGGAGACATGGCATGAGAGTGAAATCAAGTCATGGGAGGGAGAAATGGCATGAGAGTGAAATCAAGTCATGGGAGGGAGACATGGCATGAGAGTGAAATCAAGTCATGGGAGGGAGACATGGCATGAGAGTGAAATCAAGTCATGGGAGGGAGACATGGCATGAGAGTGAAATCAAGTCATGGGAGGGAGACATGGCATGAGAGTGAAATCAAGTCATGGGAGGGAGACATGGCATGAGAGTGAAATCAAGTCATGGGAGGGAGACATGGCATGAGAGTGAAATCAAGTCATGGGAGGGAGACATGGCATGAGAGTGAAATCAAGTCATGGGAGGGAGACATGGCATGAGAGTGAAATCAAGTCATGGGAGTGAGACATGGCATGAGAGTGAAATCAAGTCATGGGAGTGAGACATGGCATGAGAGTGAAATCAAGTCATGGGAGGGAGACATGGCATGAGAGTGAAATCAAGTCATGGGAGGGAGACATGGCATGAGAGTGAAATCAAGTCATGGGAGGGAGACATGGCATGAGAGTGAAATCAAGTCATGGGAGTGAGACATGGCATGAGAGTGAAATCAAGTCATGGGAGGGAGACATGGCATGAGAGTGAAATCAAGTCATGGGAGTGAGACATGGCATGAGAGTGAAATCAAGTCATGGGAGGGAGACATGGCATGAGAGTGAAATCAAGTCATGGGAGGGAGACATGGCATGAGAGTGAAATCAAGTCATGGGAGTGAGACATGGCATGAGAGTGAAATCAAGTCATGGGAGGGAGACATGGCATGGGAGGGAAGCATGGGCTAGTTAGTAGTTGTCTATTGCTGGCAAACCTACAGCTCTTGGAGGGCCGTGAGGGAGCCTATGGTTGGGGGGATGGCACCAGACAGCTGGTTATAGGAAAGATGGCTGCGATGGGGACATGCAGGTCATGGGAGATGGAGGGACGTGCGGGAAGGCATTGACCTGGCACGTGCCACACATGGGGATGTAAGGTATGGTGATGGCATGGGAGGCTTTAGAAAAAGGACGTTCAAGGCAAACCGGACACATTTACTAGCCAATTCTGTTTGGGTCGAACGTATTCAAGTTCGCCTGAACATGTTCGTGTTCGTTTCGTCGCGGGGAGCCGAGCCACGTCGAACACAAACAAGTTCGTGTGCGACATTGGCTGCAGCGAGCACATTCGTGTTTGTCTCGTTGCTCACGAGACTCGGGTCCCGCGGCAGCAAAAATCAATTCGTCGCAAGAGGGACATTGAGCTCATTGAGCTCACCCTCTCTCTTGCCTAGCTCCGCCACCTAACCCATCCTCTGTCGCTCGTCTACTACACTTGACTTTATTTAACTCCAACAAGTACTGGTTTGTGACATTTCGCCGTCAGTTACGCGCACCTCCTGGCACTGGCATGGATGAAGCAGGTGGCGGGACTGGCTTGGGGGGGTGGGTGGAGGAAACGTGCCAGAATTCGAGTTTTACTCAATTGGACCTTTTAGCCACTAAACAATGTCAATGTCAAAACTCATTTTGCCAGTAAACCCACGTAATTTTCACTCAGAAATGTTGCGTGACTGTAATAATAGAACAAGTCGAACCGAACACAAACTGTTCACCGCAAACATGCAAATGTTTGGGGCGAACATGCTAGTGTTCGACAGACTCTAACACCCCATCTTAGCACTCTGTTCGGGCAAACCGAACATGTTCGGTTCGACCACATGAGGTGTTCGACACGTGCTCTACCCAGACACGTTCACGTTCACGTTTTGCTCATGCCTACATGGGAGTGAGACATGAGACATGACATAGGAGTGAGCCACATGGCACGGGAGGGACGCGCGAGTTGTGAGGTCGTCTAGGGCTGCTTGGTTTCCAATGACCAGCACTTACATGTATAGGAGGGCCGTGAGGGAACCTACGTCGGGAGGAATGTCACCAGATAGCTGGTTGTTGGAGAGTTGACTGCGAGGGAGACATGCGGGCCATGGGAGGGCCGTGGAAGCACTGACTGGTGCACCATGTATGTTCCAAAGGGTAGTTCCTCCCATAACATGTCCATACTCCACCACACTCATCCACAGTGAAGTGTGGTCACAGATGGCATTACCGCTTGTCCACTCATCCCATGCCCACCTTGCTGGCCCCTACGATGTGCCATATGCTACCGTCTAGGCTACCGTTCCAGCTGACCCACATGTGCAATATGAGGCTCCACTTCCTAGCTTGGCAAGGTTTTCTAGCCTTTCCCTCAACTTTCAGGTGTTGCAGCTAGCCTCAAGAGTTCATTTATACATGTATGTATGACTTCACCACTTCACTAGAAATCATACCTGGACAAGGACATTGGTTTAGTCTCGATAATTTGTACCATCTTCACAACTATGGAAATGTCATATTCCCATCGTGTCCTGAAGTTCACCGATCCAATTTCTACAGTGACGTCATGGAGCGAAACATGGCCCACGAGTGAGACAACGCATGAGAGGGGATGAGCAAATGGCGAACACGAACATGTTCGTGTTCGCCTGGGCTCGAACATGGCCGTTCGGCGAACCGAACACTGTTCGGTTCGCCTAACACTTTACACCAGAAAGGGTGTTCGAAGTTCGCCAAGAGAGGCGAACATTTCGAACGTTTTGGCGAACACGAACACGTTCGCCCAGAACATGTTCGCGTTCGCCTTAAAGCCGGCGGCCCAAATTGTTCATGCTTTTAAAAGTTGACCAGAGGGAGTTTTTCTGGTGTGGGCTTTGGCGAGAGTTTCCGATTTCGTCTAGGTTCGTTTTTTTCGCGAGACCCAGCCAACCCTCGGTTTTCCCCCTGGTGAGTGAATCTGTCTTCGAAAGTCCCAAATTGCAAGTGCGTGACTTTCAAAAGCTTGGACACTCAACTTCGTCAAGTTTTAAAAACTTGACCCTCGCGGCCCGCAATTTGGGACGCGGGCTTTAAAGGACCTTCTTAGATCCAAGTAGAGTGAAATCCAAATGTTTCACATTCCCTCCCCCCACCCCCCAAGCCAGTCCCGCCCTGCTTCATCCATACTAGTGCCAGCGTGTGACGGCGAAAGGCTAGATCTGCACTTAAGCAACGGCGAAATGCTAGATCTACGCTTAAGCAACGGCGAAATGCTAGATCTGAGCTTAAGCAACGGCGAAATGCTTGATCCGCACTTAAGCAACGGCGAAATGCTAGATCTATACTTAAGCAACGGCGAAATGCCTTGATCCGCACTTAAGCAACGGCGAAATGCCTTGATCCGCACTTAAGCAGCGGCGAAATGCCTTGATCTGAGCCCAAACACCAAGGCCCGCGACCTAAAAATTGGTCGCGGGCCTATTCGTCGACGAACACCAATGTGTTCGTCCCGTGTCGAACAGGAACACGTTCGTGTTCGACGCGCCTCGGCCAGCTGAGCCGGGCGAACGGCGAACGTGTTCGGGCGAACACCGAACACGTTCGCCCCGAACAATTTAGGCCAAAAAAAAATCCTGTTCGGTTCGCCTCGAATTGCTCATCCCTCCGAGGCAAGGGTTGCTTGGTCGTCTGTGGCTGGTCGGTTGCCAATGACTACTACACTTACAGGGATTTGAGGGATGTGAGGGCGCCTATGGTGGGTGGAATGGGACCAGACAGGTGGTTGTTGGAGAGTTGGTTGTGATGAGGACATGCGGGTCATGGGAGACGGAGGGCGATGGAGCCATTCACATGACATGTAGGGGGGTATCGTGACGTCATGGGAGTGAAATGTGTGAGTTGGTAGACGAAGAAAGACGGCACTAGCCTTCAAGTACATCAAGGGTGGGTTGAGGAAGGCTAGGGAATGGATGGGATACGAATCCAACGAAATCTCCAATGATGACTGGTTGGATTAAGACGGAATCCCAACTCGATAAGGTTGGGATTACAAATCCACACCCAACCTACAAATAACCTATGTGTAATATAGTACGCAGATGTTGACAGCATAATTCTAACAATATGAAGAGACGGGACGGATACTTGGCATCGGAGGGAAACATGGACTGTGTGGTCATATATGGCTGCTTGGCTTCCAATGACCAGCACACTCACATGTACAGGAGGGCCGTGAGGGCACCTATGTCGGGAGGAATGGCACCAGATAACTGGTTGCTGGAGAGTTGGCTGCGAGGGAGACATGCGGGTCGTTGGGGTATTGACATGATGCGTGGGGGGTATTCTAATGGCATAGGAGCGAGGCATTGCATGTGGGTGCAACATGGCATGTGATCAAGACATGCCATTGGAGCGAGACATGGGAAGGATACATCTGTAGTTTGGACGAACCAATAACTTGGAAGTATAACCTTGCCCGCACCAGTAAAACTTTCAAGTCACATGCACACCTCCGTGCAATATAGTTATTCCCCATATAGAAACCGCGTGAACTGAGATAATGATTGAGACGGCTAAAAAAACTAGGTTGTCTGTAGCAGTTTGTTTACCGATGACTGGGACTCTTACAGTGATAGGAGGGCCGTGAGGGCGCCAATGGTGGGGGGAATGGCACCAGACAGCTGGTTGTTGGAGAGAAGGCTGCGATGGGGACATGCAGGTCATGGGAGATGGAGGGACGTGCGGGCATTGACATGACGCATGGGGAGGCATGGATAGAGACATGCGAGGGAGGCATGGGACTGAAATCAGGATGTGAAGCGCTGAAAAATGCTGGGCGGGTGGGCTAAGGCACATGGACGAGCAGGTGAGAGCACGCAGAGGAACAGATACAACCAATTGGACCTTTTAGCCACTAAACAATGTCAATGTCAAAACTCATTTTGCCAGTAAACCCACGTAATTTTCACTCAGAAATGTTGCGTGACTGTAATAATAGAACAAGTCGAACCGAACACAAACTGTTCACCGCAAACATGCAAATGTTTGGGGCGAACATGCTAGTGTTCGACAGACTCTAACACCCCATCTTAGCACTCTGTTCGGGCAAACCGAACATGTTCGGTTCGACCACATGAGGTGTTCGACACGTGCTCTACCCAGACACGTTCACGTTCACGTTTTGCTCATGCCTACATGGGAGTGAGACACGAGACATGACATAGGAGTGAGCCACATGGCACGGGAGGGACGCGCGAGTTGTGAGGTCGTCTAGGGCTGCTTGGTTTCCAATGACCAGCACTTACATGTATAGGAGGGCCGTGAGGGAACCTACGTCGGGAGGAATGTCACCAGATAGCTGGTTGTTGGAGAGTTGACTGCGAGGGAGACATGCGGGCCATGGGAGGGCCGTGGAAGCACTGACTGGTGCACCATGTATGTTCCAAAGGGTAGTTCCTCCCATAACATGTCCATACTCCACCACACTCATCCACAGTGAAGTGTGGTCACAGATGGCATTACCGCTTGTCCACTCATCCCATGCCCACCTTGCTGGCCCCTACGATGTGCCATATGCTACCGTCTAGGCTACCGTTCCAGCTGACCCACATGTGCAATATGAGGCTCCACTTCCTAGCTTGGCAAGGTTTTCTAGCCTTTCCCTCAACTTTCAGGTGTTGCAGCTAGCCTCAAGAGTTCATTTATACATGTATGTATGACTTCACCACTTCACTAGAAATCATACCTGGACAAGGACATTGGTTTAGTCTCGATAATTTGTACCATCTTCACAACTATGGAAATGTCATATTCCCATCGTGTCCTGAAGTTCACCGATCCAATTTCTACAGTGACGTCATGGAGCGAAACATGGCCCACGAGTGAGACAACGCATGAGAGGGGATGAGCAAATGGCGAACACGAACATGTTCGTGTTCGCCTGGGCTCGAACATGGCCGTTCGGCGAACCGAACACTGTTCGGTTCGCCTAACACTTTACACCAGAAAGGGTGTTCGAAGTTCGCCAAGAGAGGCGAACATTTCGAACGTTTTGGCGAACACGAACACGTTCGCCCAGAACATGTTCGCGTTCGCCTTAAAGCCGGCGGCCCAAATTGTTCATGCTTTTAAAAGTTGACCAGAGGGAGTTTTTCTGGTGTGGGCTTTGGCGAGAGTTTCCGATTTCGTCTAGGTTCGTTTTTTTCGCGAGACCCAGCCAACCCTCGGTTTTCCCCCTGGTGAGTGAATCTGTCTTCGAAAGTCCCAAATTGCAAGTGCGTGACTTTCAAAAGCTTGGACACTCAACTTCGTCAAGTTTTAAAAACTTGACCCTCGCGGCCCGCAATTTGGGACGCGGGCTTTAAAGGACCTTCTTAGATCCAAGTAGAGTGAAATCCAAATGTTTCACATTCCCTCCCCCCACCCCCCAAGCCAGTCCCGCCCTGCTTCATCCATACTAGTGCCAGCGTGTGACGGCGAAAGGCTAGATCTGCACTTAAGCAACGGCGAAATGCTAGATCTACGCTTAAGCAACGGCGAAATGCTAGATCTGAGCTTAAGCAACGGCGAAATGCTTGATCCGCACTTAAGCAACGGCGAAATGCTAGATCTATACTTAAGCAACGGCGAAATGCCTTGATCCGCACTTAAGCAACGGCGAAATGCCTTGATCCGCACTTAAGCAGCGGCGAAATGCCTTGATCTGAGCCCAAACACCAAGGCCCGCGACCTAAAAATTGGTCGCGGGCCTATTCGTCGACGAACACCAATGTGTTCGTCCCGTGTCGAACAGGAACACGTTCGTGTTCGACGCGCCTCGGCCAGCTGAGCCGGGCGAACGGCGAACGTGTTCGGGCGAACACCGAACACGTTCGCCCCGAACAATTTAGGCCAAAAAAAAATCCTGTTCGGTTCGCCTCGAATTGCTCATCCCTCCGAGGCAAGGGTTGCTTGGTCGTCTGTGGCTGGTCGGTTGCCCATGACTACTACACTTACAGGGATTTGAGGGATGTGAGGGCGCCTATGGTGGGTGGAATGGGACCAGACAGGTGGTTGTTGGAGAGTTGGTTGTGATGAGGACATGCGGGTCATGGGAGACGGAGGGCGATGGAGCCATTCACATGACATGTAGGGGGGTATCGTGACGTCATGGGAGTGAAATGTGTGAGTTGGTAGACGAAGAAAGACGGCACTAGCCTTCAAGTACATCAAGGGTGGGTTGAGGAAGGCTAGGGAATGGATGGGATACGAATCCAACGAAATCTCCAATGATGACTGGTTGGATTAAGACGGAATCCCAACTCGATAAGGTTGGGATTACAAATCCACACCCAACCTACAAATAACCTATGTGTAATATAGTACGCAGATGTTGACAGCATAATTCTAACAATATGAAGAGACGGGACGGATACTTGGCATCGGAGGGAAACATGGACTGTGTGGTCATATATGGCTGCTTGGCTTCCAATGACCAGCACACTCACATGTACAGGAGGGCCGTGAGGGCACCTATGTCGGGAGGAATGGCACCAGATAACTGGTTGCTGGAGAGTTGGCTGCGAGGGAGACATGCGGGTCGTTGGGGTATTGACATGATGCGTGGGGGGTATTCTAATGGCATAGGAGCGAGGCATTGCATGTGGGTGCAACATGGCATGTGATCAAGACATGCCATTGGAGCGAGACATGGGAAGGATACATCTGTAGTTTGGACGAACCAATAACTTGGAACTATAACCTTGCCCGCACCAGTAAAACTTTCAAGTCACATGCACACCTCCGTGCAATATAGTTATTCCCCATATAGAAACCGCGTGAACTGAGATAATGATTGAGACGGCTAAAAAAACTAGGTTGTCTGTAGCAGTTTGTTTACCGATGACTGGGACTCTTACAGTGATAGGAGGGCCGTGAGGGCGCCAATGGTGGGGGGAATGGCACCAGACAGCTGGTTGTTGGAGAGAAGGCTGCGATGGGGACATGCAGGTCATGGGAGATGGAGGGACGTGCGGGCATTGACATGACGCATGGGGAGGCATGGATAGAGACATGCGAGGGAGGCATGGGACTGAAATCAGGATGTGAAGCGCTGAAAAATGCTGGGCGGGTGGGCTAAGGCACATGGACGAGCAGGTGAGAGCACGCAGAGGAACAGATACAACCAATTGGACCTTTTAGCCACTAAACAATGTCAATGTCAAAACTCATTTTGCCAGTAAACCCACGTAATTTTCACTCAGAAATGTTGCGTGACTGTAATAATAGAACAAGTCGAACCGAACACAAACTGTTCACCGCAAACATGCAAATGTTTGGGGCGAACATGCTAGTGTTCGACAGACTCTAACACCCCATCTTAGCACTCTGTTCGGGCAAACCGAACATGTTCGGTTCGACCACATGAGGTGTTCGACACGTGCTCTACCCAGACACGTTCACGTTCACGTTTTGCTCATGCCTACATGGGAGTGAGACATGAGACATGACATAGGAGTGAGCCACATGGCACGGGAGGGACGCGCGAGTTGTGAGGTCGTCTAGGGCTGCTTGGTTTCCAATGACCAGCACTTACATGTATAGGAGGGCCGTGAGGGAACCTACGTCGGGAGGAATGTCACCAGATAGCTGGTTGTTGGAGAGTTGACTGCGAGGG
This sequence comes from Closterium sp. Naga37s-1, assembly GCA_947471745.1. Lineage (NCBI taxonomy): Eukaryota > Viridiplantae > Streptophyta > Zygnematophyceae > Desmidiales > Closteriaceae > Closterium > Closterium sp. Naga37s-1. The sequence goes on from CANJKZ010000006.1 coordinate 2,852,462, forward strand.
AGACATGCGGGCCATGGGAGGGCCGTGGAAGCACTGACTGGTGCACCATGTATGTTCCAAAGGGTAGTTCCTCCCATAACATGTCCATACTCCACCACACTCATCCACAGTGAAGTGTGGTCACAGATGGCATTACCGCTTGTCCACTCATCCCATGCCCACCTTGCTGGCCCCTACGATGTGCCATATGCTACCGTCTAGGCTACCGTTCCAGCTGACCCACATGTGCAATATGAGGCTCCACTTCCTAGCTTGGCAAGGTTTTCTAGCCTTTCCCTCAACTTTCAGGTGTTGCAGCTAGCCTCAAGAGTTCATTTATACATGTATGTATGACTTCACCACTTCACTAGAAATCATACCTGGACAAGGACATTGGTTTAGTCTCGATAATTTGTACCATCTTCACAACTATGGAAATGTCATATTCCCATCGTGTCCTGAAGTTCACCGATCCAATTTCTACAGTGACGTCATGGAGCGAAACATGGCCCACGAGTGAGACAACGCATGAGAGGGGATGAGCAAATGGCGAACACGAACATGTTCGTGTTCGCCTGGGCTCGAACATGGCCGTTCGGCGAACCGAACACTGTTCGGTTCGCCTAACACTTTACACCAGAAAGGGTGTTCGAAGTTCGCCAAGAGAGGCGAACATTTCGAACGTTTTGGCGAACACGAACACGTTCGCCCAGAACATGTTCGCGTTCGCCTTAAAGCCGGCGGCCCAAATTGTTCATGCTTTTAAAAGTTGACCAGAGGGAGTTTTTCTGGTGTGGGCTTTGGCGAGAGTTTCCGATTTCGTCTAGGTTCGTTTTTTTCGCGAGACCCAGCCAACCCTCGGTTTTCCCCCTGGTGAGTGAATCTGTCTTCGAAAGTCCCAAATTGCAAGTGCGTGACTTTCAAAAGCTTGGACACTCAACTTCGTCAAGTTTTAAAAACTTGACCCTCGCGGCCCGCAATTTGGGACGCGGGCTTTAAAGGACCTTCTTAGATCCAAGTAGAGTGAAATCCAAATGTTTCACATTCCCTCCCCCCACCCCCCAAGCCAGTCCCGCCCTGCTTCATCCATACTAGTGCCAGCGTGTGACGGCGAAAGGCTAGATCTGCACTTAAGCAACGGCGAAATGCTAGATCTACGCTTAAGCAACGGCGAAATGCTAGATCTGAGCTTAAGCAACGGCGAAATGCTTGATCCGCACTTAAGCAACGGCGAAATGCTAGATCTATACTTAAGCAACGGCGAAATGCCTTGATCCGCACTTAAGCAACGGCGAAATGCCTTGATCCGCACTTAAGCAGCGGCGAAATGCCTTGATCTGAGCCCAAACACCAAGGCCCGCGACCTAAAAATTGGTCGCGGGCCTATTCGTCGACGAACACCAATGTGTTCGTCCCGTGTCGAACAGGAACACGTTCGTGTTCGACGCGCCTCGGCCAGCTGAGCCGGGCGAACGGCGAACGTGTTCGGGCGAACACCGAACACGTTCGCCCCGAACAATTTAGGCCAAAAAAAAATCCTGTTCGGTTCGCCTCGAATTGCTCATCCCTCCGAGGCAAGGGTTGCTTGGTCGTCTGTGGCTGGTCGGTTGCCAATGACTACTACACTTACAGGGATTTGAGGGATGTGAGGGCGCCTATGGTGGGTGGAATGGGACCAGACAGGTGGTTGTTGGAGAGTTGGTTGTGATGAGGACATGCGGGTCATGGGAGACGGAGGGCGATGGAGCCATTCACATGACATGTAGGGGGGTATCGTGACGTCATGGGAGTGAAATGTGTGAGTTGGTAGACGAAGAAAGACGGCACTAGCCTTCAAGTACATCAAGGGTGGGTTGAGGAAGGCTAGGGAATGGATGGGATACGAATCCAACGAAATCTCCAATGATGACTGGTTGGATTAAGACGGAATCCCAACTCGATAAGGTTGGGATTACAAATCCACACCCAACCTACAAATAACCTATGTGTAATATAGTACGCAGATGTTGACAGCATAATTCTAACAATATGAAGAGACGGGACGGATACTTGGCATCGGAGGGAAACATGGACTGTGTGGTCATATATGGCTGCTTGGCTTCCAATGACCAGCACACTCACATGTACAGGAGGGCCGTGAGGGCACCTATGTCGGGAGGAATGGCACCAGATAACTGGTTGCTGGAGAGTTGGCTGCGAGGGAGACATGCGGGTCGTTGGGGTATTGACATGATGCGTGGGGGGTATTCTAATGGCATAGGAGCGAGGCATTGCATGTGGGTGCAACATGGCATGTGATCAAGACATGCCATTGGAGCGAGACATGGGAAGGATACATCTGTAGTTTGGACGAACCAATAACTTGGAACTATAACCTTGCCCGCACCAGTAAAACTTTCAAGTCACATGCACACCTCCGTGCAATATAGTTATTCCCCATATAGAAACCGCGTGAACTGAGATAATGATTGAGACGGCTAAAAAAACTAGGTTGTCTGTAGCAGTTTGTTTACCGATGACTGGGACTCTTACAGTGATAGGAGGGCCGTGAGGGCGCCAATGGTGGGGGGAATGGCACCAGACAGCTGGTTGTTGGAGAGAAGGCTGCGATGGGGACATGCAGGTCATGGGAGATGGAGGGACGTGCGGGCATTGACATGACGCATGGGGAGGCATGGATAGAGACATGCGAGGGAGGCATGGGACTGAAATCAGGATGTGAAGCGCTGAAAAATGCTGGGCGGGTGGGCTAAGGCACATGGACGAGCAGGTGAGAGCACGCAGAGGAACAGATACAACCATACCGTAACCATTCCATCAATGAGTCATGAGACACACAAGGCGATAGTAGGGGTGAGCAAAAAAACGAACACCTGTTCGGTTCGCCTCGAACACGTTCGAGGCGAACCGAACAGGTTTGTTATTTTGGCTTAAAGAGTTCGCTGAACAGTGTTCGAGGTTCGCCCGAACACGCCTTCACAGGCGAACGGCGAACACCTGTTTTTGCTCAAGGTGTTCGCCGAACCGAACAGTGTTCGGTTCGGCAAACGGCTGTGTTCGTGTAGGGGCGAACACGAACACGTTCGTGTTCGCCCCTTGCTCACCCCTAGGCGATAGTGTGGTGTCAGAAAAGGTGAGGTGCCACATGGGAGCATGTGCAGTGCAGGTGCATCTGCACAAAGAATGCACGAGTGATGTGAGGCGCAATTTGATTGACTTTTGAGAAATCTCAAAAGGGTGATGCGAGGCGCTAATGCAATGGCACGCACAGGCCTCTAAGAGCGGTCATGTGTGAGATGGCATCTGGAATGGACTCGCCCAGCGCGTTGTACTGCAAATCACTGCCATTCAGAGAGTGCGAGATGGGGAGTGGGAGAGAGGGAGAGAGGAAGAGACGGAGAGCGGGGGAGAGGGAGAGACAGAGAGTCAGAGAGAAGGAGAGATGGAGACAGGGAGAGGCGAAGACCCGTTAGCCTGCCCTCCAGAGCTCATTATACGTTTTTGGTGTTTACTTCTTTTCAAGTAGCCGAGAGGGAGAGTGAGAGAGAGAAAGCCCTTTGCCTAGCCTCTGCCCTCTCCCCTTGTACTAAAGGCTTTGAACCTCCAATTCGAGCTCACTAGGATCTACAGCATGCATGGTATGCGTTTAAGTACCAGCTCGCACCGTAAACATCTCTCAAGAATCTCAGTTGCTTTGATTATAAATGAATGGGCCTTCGACAACACACCCAAGGATAATAACCCAAGGCTACCAGTGTCGACCTGCTGAAGTGCCTTTGTTTTGACTGACAATAGATCCATCCATATGAACACCGCGTGAAGGGAGTGAAATGATTCTTAGGTGCCAAATATACTATGCTTGGTCGTCTATAGCTGTTTGGTTGCCCATGATAGGGGCACTCACAGGGATTGGAGTGCCGTGAGGGCGCCAATGGCAGGGGGGATGGCACCAGACAGCTGGTTGTTAGAGATATAGCTGCGACGGGGACATGGCAGCATTAACATGACACGTGGGGAGGCATGGTGATGGCATGGGAGTTAGAAATGCAAGGGAGGCATGGAAGTGAAATCAGGATGTGAAGTACTGAAAGCTACTGGGTTTTGCTGTGAAGAGACATGGACGAGCATGGTGAGAGCTAGTGTTGAGTTTTGGGTCTATCCGACCCAACCCAGCTTTAGGCCCGGTTGGGTTAGAAAAACGGATCCGTTCGACCCAGTCGTGTAGGTCCAAATTATCTGGTCGAGTCGGGTCAACCCGATACACAAAATACCCGATACACAAAATCAGGTCAGGTTTGGTATGTCTGACTTGAAGGTTGTGCACGTTAGGTCTGTAGGTCGACGACCCTGCTTTTCCAGCTCCGCTAGGTAAGGTTCCATACTAACCTTACCCAGCGCTTGAAGTATGTAAGTGAATGATTAAGACCACCCCAATCCAAAGAAAAGGGGGGCTACATTCACAGCCAAAGCCAGAGCTAGATCTCACGACCTTGAATCACAGCCCTCGTAGCGAGCTCGCCGCGTCGCAGCAAGGTGAGCACCACGTTGCAGCAAGGTGAGCACCACGTTGCAGCAAGGTGAGCACCACGTTGCAGCAAGGTGAGCACCACGTTGCAGCAAGGTGAGCACCACGTTGCAGCAAGGTGAGCACCACGTTGCAGCAAGGTGAGCACCACGTTGCAGCAAGGTGAGCACCACGTTGCAGCAAGGTGAGCACCACGTTGCAGCAAGGTGAGCACCACGTTGCAGCAAGGTGAGCACCACGTTGCAGCAAGGTGAGCACCACGTTGCAGCAAGGTGAGCACCACGTTGCAGCAAGGTGAGCACCACGTTGCAGCAAGGTGAGCACCACGTTGCAGCAAGGTGAGCACCACGTTGCAGCAAGGTGAGCACCACGTTGCAGCAAGGTGAGCACCACGTTGCAGCAAGGTGAGCACCACGTTGCAGCAAGGTGAGCACCACGTCGCAGCAAGGTGAGCACCACGTTGCAGCAAGGTGAGCACCACGTCGCAGCAAGGTGAGCACCACGTTGCAGCAAGGTGACCACCACGTCGCAGCAAGGTGAGCACCACGTTGCAGCAAGGTGAGCACCACGTTGCAGCAAGGTGAGCACCACGTTGCAGCAAGGTGAGCACCATGTTGCAGCAAGGTGAGCACCACGTTGCAGCAAGGTGAGCACCACGTTGCAGCAAGGTGAGCACCACGTTGCAGCAAGGTGAGCACCACGTTGCAGCAAGGTGAGCACCACGTTGCAGCAAGGTGAGCACCACGTTGCAGCAAGGTGAGCACCACGTTGCAGCAAGGTGAGCACCACGTTGCAGCAAGGTGAACACCACGTTGCAGCAAGGTGAGCACCACGTTGCAGCAAGGTGAGCACCACGTTGCAGCAAGGTGAGCACCACGTTGCAGCAAGGTGAGCACCACGTTGCAGCAAGGTGAGCACCACGTTGCAGCAAGGTGAGCACCACGTTGCAGCAAGGTGAGCACCACGTTGCAGCAAGGTGAGCACCACGTTGCAGCAAGGTGAGCACCACGTTGCAGCAAGGTGAGCACCACGTTGCAGCAAGGTGAGCACCACGTTGCAGCAAGGTGAGCACCACGTTGCAGCAAGGTGAGCACCACGTTGCAGCAAGGTGAGCACCACGTTGCAGCAAGGTGAGCACCACGTTGCAGCAAGGTGAGCACCACGTTGCAGCAAGGTGAGCACCACGTTGCAGCAAGGTGAGCACCACGTTGCAGCAAGGTGAGCACCACGTCGCAGCAAGGTGAGCACCACGTTGCAGCAAGGTGAGCACCACGTCGCAGCAAGGTGAGCACCACGTTGCAGCAAGGTGACCACCACGTCGCAGCAAGGTGAGCACCACGTTGCAGCAAGGTGAGCACCACGTTGCAGCAAGGTGAGCACCACGTTGCAGCAAGGTGAGCACCATGTTGCAGCAAGGTGAGCACCACGTTGCAGCAAGGTGAGCACCACGTTGCAGCAAGGTGAGCACCACGTTGCAGCAAGGTGAGCACCACGTTGCAGCAAGGTGAGCACCACGTTGCAGCAAGGTGAGCACCACGTTGCAGCAAGGTGAGCACCACGTTGCAGCAAGGTGAGCACCACGTTGCAGCAAGGTGAACACCACGTTGCAGCAAGGTGAGCACCACGTTGCAGCAAGGTGAGCACCACGTTGCAGCAAGGTGAGCACCACGTTGCAGCAAGGTGAGCACCACGTTGCAGCAAGGTGAGCACCACGTTGCAGCAAGGTGAGCACCACGTTGCAGCAAGGTGAGCACCACGTTGCAGCAAGGTGAGCACCACGTTGCAGCAAGGTGAGCACCACGTTGCAGCAAGGTGAGCACCACGTTGCAGCAAGGTGAGCACCACGTTGCAGCAAGGTGAGCACCACGTTGCAGCAAGGTGAGCACCACGTTGCAGCAAGGTGAGCACCACGTCGCAGCAAGGTGAGCACCACGTCGCCAGGGGGTGCACGCCTCACCGCACCAGCGTGCGTGCCACGGCGGTGTTGCACGCGCCACTTCGCAGTAGCACGAGCGCCTCAACGTTGCAGCAGTGCGCCTCAACGTTGCAGCAGTGCGCCTCAACGTTGCCGCAGTGCGCGCGCCTAGTAACAGCATCGCTTGCGGAACAGCGCTGCTTCACGACTCGCGTCCGATAGTGAAGTGCAGTTTGTACTTCACTTCCCAACTTGTCAACATTGAATTTCATAACCCCCACCTCAAAAAAAGAACCAACAATGTTGCGCCCAACCAACCCCGCCTCTCATTACCGATCTTCACCGCACAAAATCTAGAAAAGGCCCTTCGCCTCCTATACCTAGATTTTGCAGCAAAATCGCAATGTATTTTGTTCTTCCTATACCTAAACCCTAAACTATTGCAAGTTCTGGTACGGGTCAACATACCAACCCAAGGACGAGCCCACCCGACCCGCTCTCGGGTCACAGTTGACCCGACCCTATAAGCCTGGGACCTGGGTCGGTTCGTCTTTCGCGAGGTCTAGACCCGGGGTCGGGTCGGGTCGGGTCAATGTTCAAGAGCACGCATAGGGACAAATACAACCAGCCGTAACCATTCATGCCATGAGTCCTAAACCGTAATATAGGCTAAGGTCAAGAAAATATCCGTGGAATCCGCCCTGAATTCTATGGGATATGCTTAGAAAGAATGCACTCAGATAAAGTTTGAGCTCAAATACGAGAGCCAAACTCTTCGTCAGCCCTACAATCCATCCTCGCGTCCCCAGCCGCGAGTTGATCCTCATGTTCCCAAGGTTTGTAGTTGTGAGACGGTGTTTTCATTTTGTGCACATCTCCATCCATGCAACAGAAATGTCCCCCTTATGATAACCTAGTGAACTGGGATGTCATTTCAGGCTCTTAAAATCACTGCTTGCTCGTCTATTCCTGCTTGGTTGCCAATAACTGCCACACTTACAGGTATCGGAGGGACGTAAGGGCGCCTATGGCGGGGGGGATGGCACCAGACAGCTGGTTGTTAGAGAGTTGGCTGCGACGAGACGAGGACATGCGGGCCATGGGAGATGGAGGGGTGTGGGGGGGGTATGGTGACAGGATGGGAGTGAGACATGGCATGGGTGAGAGACATGGCATGGGTGAGAGACATGGCATACGATGGAGATATGGGGGGAAAGTCAGGAGGTGGAGCACTGGAAGCTGCTGGGAAGGCACACAGACGAACATGGCCGCACAGAGAGGGACAGATACAACCATGCTGTAACCATTCATGCTATGAGGAATCATACATGGGGAGTGATGGGGTGTTGTGAGAAGAGGTGAGGTGACACATGGAATGGGAGAACGCACAGTGCAGGTGCATCTGCCCTCTAACGAGATCCAAACATAACCTAAACTCGAACATGTTCAGGTCCAACGTATTTGGAGATCCAAACCTTCGATTTGGGTCCCAAAAAAAAAAAATTTTGCAGTATGGGATGTTGAAAGTTTAAACCATATATGTCGAACCTTTTAGTATTCGACCCATAGATGTTTGAGCTCAGTTTGTACAATGACATTTGTTTGGGGGTGCATTTTTGTCTTAGTTTTGGGAGGCAAACTGTGTGGGGGGGGTTGAGGGGTTCAGGGAAACACAGCATGACATTCCTGGGGCGCAAGAGCTCGGATAGCACGAGACACAGTTCGGTCGTTGCAACAATCCCAATTCTTTTCGTACCAGCACAGCATGTACCCAGGACCCGGCCATACAAGGACTGTTAGGGGGAGAAGGGACAGGAGAAGGGCTAAGCGTGGGACGAACGAAGTGACCCGACAGGTGCACTGTACGGCAGTGCATGTGCGCGGTACGGTAGCTCCTGTGCATTCACTGACAAGTGGCCCATGATATGGCCGCAAGGTACACGCATGCCATCCTGTTGCTGTCAGTGCTACGGGATTTGGCAATTGTGGCGGGACTAGGACAGCAGTTGATGATGCCTGCCTCCCCCACTTCCCCATTCCCTCCCACTCTTCTTCCCTCCCTGGCCCCCTCCTCCCTCCCCCACTCTCTCCCTCCCCCACTCCCTCCTTCCTCCACTCCCTCCCTACCCCCTTCCTCCCCTCCCTACCTCCCCCCTCCCTCCCCCCTTCCTATAGCCCATAGATGGCCTTCTTCAGCTTGCACATCCCCCCTCCCTCCAACCCCCCCCCGCTCTCCCACTCTCCTCCCCCCATCTCCCGCCCTCTCTCTCTCTCTCCCTCCCCGCTCTACACGTGCCTCCTGCCTCTCACAGGTAGACAAGCGAGACGAGTGCGCTGAAGGATGCAGGAATGGGGCCCTCCAGGCCGTTGCAGCACAGGTTGCTGCGCGTGGTGCAGCACAGCACACAGAAAGTGGGATGGAGCAGTGCGGGGTGAGGGGGAACAGTGGAGTGGACAGAGGGAGGGAGGGATACGGCTGGTGAGGCGCCTGAAATGGGTTGCTGAAGAGCCCTCCTGGTCGTTGCAGCATGAAGAGGGCATAACGTCATGCATGCAGAGAGGGGGATGGGCACCACCTTGTGAAGAAGGGGGGGGTGTGGAAAATGTTAGGGTTGGTTCGCCCAACCACGGAACCTAAGGCGAAAGTATCTACGACGGCGGAATGACGGCGAAATGGAAGCGCGTGGATGATTCTAGGTGAAACGGTGGAAATCGGCCTACGGCGTGAGAAGGGAGAGAGAAATCGAGAAGGAATGTGTGAGAAGGTGGAAGAAGCATCGAGATTGAAGTTGGCGAGGGGAAATTGTGGTTCGAGCTCGAGGCGTGTTCGAGAAGGTTCCAGATTCGGTCTTGAGGAGTGTTCACCGAATTCGGTTCGGTTGCGTGTGCGACTCGGGGTGAAACGAGGCGCACGCGGTTACTTGGGAAACAAGTGAAGTTACGAATCGCATTTTGTGTCTTGCCTGACTATAAAACTGTTTGTACTCATTCTGGAAATACAACATTGGACAACATTGAGATTCTGAAAATTGCTGAAGTGTGTATTGACAACTTCAAGCAGAGCTGCGCATATCATTGGATTCGGGAGATCGTGGAGAACACGATAGGCGATAGCAAGTAGACTATTGCCGACTAAGGTGCTTACGATCCTAAGAACTGGTATCAGAGCTTGACGAACGGGCTCGTCGATCGTCGCAAATTCACTTGGTGCGCTAAGTGAAATTAGTGGAGAATAGGAGTCGTTCACGCCTACGCTATGGGAGACGAGGCGAGTTCGGGTTCCAGTGTGAGTCTTGGAGACCCGCAGTTGAAGGCTCTTCTCGAGGCCCTTGCGAGTGGCCGATTGGTGGCGAAACCGACGATCGGGCTCAGTGAAGCCCAGCGCTTCAACGGGAGCAACTACAACGTGTGGCGAAAGAAGTTCATTCGAAAGGCAGAGGAGGTGGACCTCTTGCCGTACTACCGTCCCGACGAGGAGACGATGGAGGGAGTTGCGCCTTCCACGACGGATACGAAGGAGAAAATAGCGGCGTTTAAAAAGCAAAGTAAGCAAGCTTTCTTTCAGCTTTGTCATTCAGTTGCCGATGGAATCTCGGTGGATTTGGACCAGTTTGTAGGGGAGCTGAACTCTGCACAGCGAGCGTGGGAGTACTTGGAGTCCACGTACATGGGTACGAACGATGTCAACAAGAAGGCGATTCGGAAGCAACTGCTGACGCTGAGCATGGAGAAAGGCGAGAAAATCATCACCTACATCAACAGGGCGAAAAGCTACAACGACGATTTGCGGGTGATGGGAGCCGCGGAGACGGAGAAAGCAATGATCGACTATATAGTCGATGGACTGCCTAAGGAGTGGGAATCCGACATCGGTATGTTTACGTACCAACCGCCGGAGAGTTTGATGAAGCTGCAGGAGATTCTACAGTCGCTTGAGACGGTTAAGGAGATGAGAAGGAAGAAAGCAGCAGCAGTAGCTAAGGATTTCGACGAGGAGAGGCCAGGTATGGTGAATGCCACGAAGGCGTTTGGAGCATGCTACCAGTGTGGAAAGCGCGGGCATAAGGCGATAAATTGCTACGAGAACCCGCGAAGCAGTAACTATATGGGCAAAGCGATGGAGAACGACAAAGGAGAAAATGCAGGAGCGGAGTGGCAGCAGAAACGAGGTTTTGGCGGCAAGTGTGATTACTGTGGGCGCTACGGGCATCGTGCTGCAGAATGCTACTCCAATCCGAATAGCAGGAGCTACAAGGGTCCGTCGCAGCAGCGGAATGTGGCGGCAAAGGCGAATGTAGCAGAAGCGAACGAAGATGATGTGATCCTTGGAGGAGCGCATCTTGCGAACGTGGTGCGTTTACCAATGGAGGTTCGGCAGACGGACGGACGTGAGAAGACGACATGGTTCATGGACAGCGGATGCACGCGTCACATGACATTCAGGTCAGATTGGATGGAGAATGTGAGGGAGTCGAGTGAGGATTATATACTGCAAGGTAACAGTGCGAAGTTACCAGTGACAGGAGAGGGTGACGTGGTGCTACAGAGTCCGTATGGAGAGATGAAATTGGAGAGTGTGCTCTTGGTTGAGGATTTGAAGGTGAATCTGGTCAGTCAGTCACATCTTGATGACTTGGGGTGCAAGATATTCTATGACAGTGGTGAGGTTACAGTGTTTGGTCCTGAGTGGGAGAAGTATGCGGATGGTTATTTCAGTGACGGTTTCTATGAGATGAACTTGGTCGCGATGAACGATAAGGATGAGATCTGTGAGGATCCTGAGTCTACTGAGGATAATGAGAGTGAGGACTCGGATGATATGGCTGCGAGTGTGGAGGCAGCAGTGAAGCAGGAAGAGGAGATAGTGATCATGGAGGCAGCAGCAGTAAACGGTGGAGATGGAGACGATGTCAACACTTTTGCAGCAGCAATCGTGGTTGAAGATGAAGCAGTAAATGCGAAGTGTGTGGGAGTTGAAGCTGTGAAAGGGGACATCATGGTGAAAGGATCAAAGGTGAATGCAACTGCAAAGGGGCAAGTGCTTAAGAACGAAGAAAGCGTTGAGGGATACGAGACCCGAGAGGTGTTGGGTGTAAAGATGCCGAGGAGAAGCGAGAGCTTAAGAAAATCTCTCAGGGTTTGGATGTCAAGGCGCTCAACTTCAAGACACGTAAGGAGAGGTTCAAGGTGCAGGAGCTGCAGGGGAGCGTGAAGCCGACTTAGACCCTGTGAAGGCTACGAGGAGCAGGGGAGCAGTGCGAGTGGTGTTCGTGGTTGACGAACCACAGGGGAGATTGTTAGGGTTGGTTCGCCCAACCACGGAACCTAAGGCGAAAGTATCTACGACGGCGGAATGACGGCGAAATGTGTGAAGAATGAGGAATGAAGAAGAGGGAGGGGGTTCACTAGCAAGCAGTTGAGTACATATAGCAAACCCTAAATTGAGTACCCCACTGCAGGCTAGACAACCATAACATTCTGACACACCCCCATAGCCAAAGTGGGGTGTAATCAGCACAACAAGCTCAGGGTGGATCACAATGTCACCACACAATCTGAGCACAAGTACAAGAAGCAACAGTTTAAAGTTCACAAATGTAAGCAAAGCTAGAGGCTATCACCGAGGGCAAGTGTGGAGGAGGAGGGACTATGAGAGGAGAGGAGGTAGTGGGCGGCAGCTGAAGCTGCTGGCACACGGCGCAACTGGAGCAACTGGCAGACGGGCAACTGGAGCAACTGGCACACTGGCAACTGGAGCAACTGGCACACGGGCTACTGGAGTAACTGGCTCCGCGGCTAACTCTGAGCGGCAGGAGCAACGGACTCACGGGCGACTGGAGCAACTGGCTCACGGGCGACTGGCGCAACGGGCTCACGGGCGACTGGCGCAACGGTCTCACGGGCGACTGGAGCTGCGGGCTTCACGGCGGCCACCCCCCTTCAACCTCCCCAAACTATCCCACCCCCTTTTCACACACCCCCTGCTGCACCCTAGGTTCACTCACACCCCACCCCCTAGCACCACTCCGTCGACTCCCACACACCCACCCCCCTCAGCGGCAGCTGCAGCAGTGGGAGACAGAGGAGGAGGAGGAGCAGGGGAGACCACACACCCGCCACCCCCTACTCGCCACCCCCAAACCCTAACACAGGGCAGGGCGGGATGGCGGGTAGGGAGGTTACGGGGGGGGGGAAGGGGGGGGCCGACGCGCGGCCTCCCAGGGCGCCAAAGCAGGCGGCAGAGGGGGCGACGCTCGCCCCCCCCCCCCGGTCGCCGCGGCCCCCTCAGGTCGTCTCGACAGGCGACGGGAAAAGAGGGGGGGGGGGCGGTGCACGGGTCCCCGGTGCGCCGCGCCAGGCGACGGAGCATGGCCGGGGCGGGGCCGGGGCAGGGCCGGGGCAGGGCCGCGACAGGGTCGGGGCAGGGCCGGGGCAGGGCTGCGACAGGGCCGCGACAGGGTCGATAGGGGCGGCGACGGGGCCGGTAGAGGCGGCGACGGGGCCGCTAGGGGCGGCGACGGGGCCGCGAAGGGGCCGCGAGGGGCCTAGAAGGGCGGCGACGGGGCCGGTAGGGGCGGCGACGGGGCCGCGAAGGGGCCGCGAGGGGCCTGGAAGGGCGGCAACGGGGCCGCGAAGGGGCCGCACGAGGGGCCTGAAAGGGCGGCAACGGGGCCGCGAAGGGGCCGAGAGGGGCCGAGAAGGAAAATGCGGTCGCACGCCACGGGGCTTGCAGCAGACAGAGTAGTAGCGGAAGCAGTTAGGTGGGCCCACAGGCCAGGAGCGTAGATGCTCTGATACCATGTGAAGAATGAGGAATGAAGAAGAGGGAGGGGGTTCACTAGCAAGCAGTTGAGTACATATAGCAAACCCTAAATTGGGCTGTACTCACTATTGAGTACCCCACTGCAGGCTAGACAAACATAACATTCTGACAAAATGGAAGCGCGTGGATGATTCTAGGTGAAACGGTGGAAATCGGCCTACGGCGTGAGAAGGGAGAGAGAAATCGAGAAGGGATGTGTGAGAAGGTGGAAGAAGCATCGAGATTGAAGTTGGCGAGGGGAAATTGTGGTTCGAGCTCGAGGCGTGTTCGAGAAGGTTCCAGATTCGGTCTTGAGGAGTGTTCACCGAATTCGGTTCGGTTGCGTGTGCGACTCGGGGTGAAACGAGGCGCACGCGGTTACTTGGGAAACAAGTGAAGTTACGAATCGCATTTTGTGTCTTGCCTGACTATAAAACTGTTTGTACTCATTCTGGAAATACAACATTGGACAACATTGAGAGTCTGAAAATTGCTGAAGTGTGTATTGACAACTTCAAGCAGAGCTGCGCATATCATTGGATTCGGGAGATCGTGGAGAACACGATAGGCGATAGCAAGTAGACTATTGCCGACTAAGGTGCTTACGATCCTAAGAGAAAAGGTTGGTGAGGATGGGTGCAAGTAAGGGTTAGGGTTTTGCTGGACAGAATGCTTGAAGCACAGTTGAGGCGCTTTATCGAGATCACAGGTTGCTTGCATTGCAGCAGAGGTTGCAGATCAGGAAGGGGCATCGGCTGGCGATGGGAGGGGAGGGATGGATAAGGTTCTTCAAGAGGGCTGGAAACGTTTGTAGCACAGGTTGCAGCAAATCAGCGACAGGGTGGAAAGGGGCAGCCAGTGAGGATAGGGTGAGAGACACGGAAAATAAGGAGGAGATGGATGAGGGTGAGCCTTTCCCCCTTTGGAGTACCCCTTTCCCCAAATCTGTTCGGGGAGATGGATGAGGAGTGCATGGAAAGTGGCACTGAGCACCCAAGGTGGGATGGGAAAGTGCGTGCTACAGAAGTAGCCCACACAGCGGGTAGTGCAATCCGTTCCTGCTGTGTGCTGGTAGAGGGGAAGAGAGGAGGGGAGGTGGAGTGGATAAGTGCACGCCTAGGGGACAGGCCACAGGGGCCATGGATGAGAATGCATTGGTGTAGCGAAAACGTGTGGAGCGGAATAGAGTGGTTCAAGAGGTTAGAGCGTGGTGATATTAACAAGGCACTGCAAAATGCTTGAAAGCCTCGGATTGGAGAGGCACAGGGGTATACCGAGTTGTGAGAAAGGCGTACAGAGTGGTGATACAGGCGTACAGCGTGGTGAGACAGGCGTACAGCGTGGTGAGACAGGCGTACAGTCTAGTGGGGCGTAGAGAGTGGTGAGGCGTACATATAGGTGAGAGAGGTGAGATTGGCAAGAACTGTTGGGATGGATCCAATTAGACCTGTGACTGCGGCCGACCTGTTGTGTCGTGTTGAGTGCACATGCACACATACACACATACACACACGCGCGCACACAAACACACGAGCAAAGGCACAGAAGCAGCAGAAGAGTGAAGCACAGTCACAGCATTCTCACAGCACGTCAGTGACTTCTGTGGCCCACTGCAATCTCTCCCATCCCACCCTCCATTTCTAGAAAATCAGCATGCTGTCCCCCATTCTCCCCCTCCTTCCCTCCCTCCCTCACTCACTCCCTCGCTCCCTTCTTCGCCCCCTCCCTCTCTGCCTCCCTCCCTCCCTCACCCACTCCCTAGCTCGTTCCCTCCCTCCTCTCTCCGCGTGCCCTCCTTCCCACCCTGAGGGCGCACAACTCAATGACGAGCCCGCTGTCATCGCAGGTGATGAACTGCGCCGCATCACACTCGCCCCCCACCCGCCACTCGCTCGCCGACAAGCCCCATGCTGCAGCGCACTCCGCCAGCACCGCCGCTGCCAGGGGTGCGTGGGGAAGGGGGCGACGCAGATGGTGGCAGGGGGGAGGCAGGGAGGAGGTAGGGGGGAAGGGAGGGGTAGGGGTTGCGGAGGGAGGGGGGAGGGAGGATAAATGGAGGGGGTTGAGTTGGGCGCTGAGCGAGCAGCCATGCTGCAGTGTGCATGTTCAATGGGGTGTGGACGAAGCCGAAAAAGAGGGTAGCAGCGAGGGAGAATAGCACCGAGGGCTTGAAGTGGATTGGTATACGATTCTCAAGATGGGGCTCTGGTTTGGGGCATGACAGAAATGAGGTCGGGAAGACGGGGGAAAGAGAGCAATGGCGGAGGTTGAAGAGTTGGAGAACAAGAGGGGAAGAGGGAGAGGGATAAAACTTCAGCGATAAGAATCAAATTAGCGGCAAGGGAGGAGGCTGTGGATGGGGCACATTGGGAAAAGAGCGGGGGAGGGAGGGGAGTGGGAGAGTTGGAAAGCGGGAGGGAGAAGGGGGGAGTGGGGGAGAGCAGGGGAGAGTGGAAGGCGAGGAGAGGTGCAGGTAGGAGGAGGAGGGGGATGCGACCTTGGGTGTCGTTGATGGGAGTTGCGGCAGCAGGGCAGAGCGGCAGCAGAAGCAGCCCCGCCAGCAGCAGCAGCGGCAGGTGGAGGTGCAGCAGCGGCGGAGGGAAGGAGAAGCTGCGCCGGTCGCCCATGCCTCCACAGACGGAAAGAAGGCAGGCAAGACGTGGTAAGCTGAGCAACGAGTTGAGGGTGGATGGCTCGAGCAGGTGGCGGCGGCCACGGTGGAGTCACGGCTGCGCGTGTGTCAAAGCTGCTGTCGCGGCTGCTTTGCTCAGGCCGCCACTGGTACTAGCTGAGCCTGCGGCGTTTCAAGATTTTTACTCGCAGACGAGACTTCGCAGTGCTAAACGCCTTGGCGGACAGGTCTTGAAATTCGACTCGACTTGGAGGCCATGGTCTCTGCGTTACAATAGTAGTAATTGGCAGTGGAATCGGAGGAAAATACTATCAATCTCCTTGCACATCAGCTGAATAATGTCGCCGTTTCACCGTTGCGCTTTGCTCGCAAACGACTCGCGCGGGCGTTGCGGGGGGGCAATAAATAAAAGAACCCACAGCGCGACGGCAGGCTGAAACTCGAGTCCAGCCTCCACTGCAGTGACGACGAAATATGGTTCTTGCCAACAAGACGACGCCTCGCGTGCGATGCATGCGCGTGGAGCCGCGGCAGGCTGACTCAACGCGCCGGCTCCGCTCCGGCGACGGCGCGGTCAACGTGCGGACGTCGGCGGGCACGCCGGACGACGCTTTCTCCATGGAAAAGACTGGGGCAGACAAGCTGTAAGGAGTGCCCGTTTCCCACACCCAAGTGTGCGTGTGACGCGACGAGTTCCGCCTTTTCGGCGAAGCTCAAAAACTCCGCGTGCCGCTTCGGCAGCCAAGATGACTGCCGAGTCATGATGATATTCCTTAGTGCACCCTGCAACATCGCGTATAGCAGCAGCCGTTGTTCGCCCGTTACTGCTAACGGGGCTTCGCCGACTTCGCGCGCACTGTTTCACCAAACCTCGCACTGCTGGCCTGGCCGTGTCGGCCTACGCTTCGGGACTAGCCCGAGCCTCGCTTCCAGCGTGGCACTAGCTAGCTCGCACGCACCGCGTTACCGTTTGCATGTTTCGCGTATAAATGTTCGCTCATGTCTTCGCTCACATTTTGTACTCGTTTGACACCCTAGTGCAATTCTCGCTACTTCGATTCATTGCACCCGTAACACTTGGTTATCAGAGCCTCTTTCCTTTTCGGACCGCGCATCTCCGCACCCCAGGAAATCAACTTTTGATTTTTCACTCGAAGGGACTCACGCACCTTAGCACCTAGGAGCTGCTGTCCTCGCGTTCTCTCGTAAACGCGTGCAGCCACGACTGCGCCTAGACTAAGACGAGCCGACGCCCTTCAAAATGGCTGAGCATATCGATGTCACAACTCTCACGCAGGAGCACTTGAACGAACTGCTGCGGCAAATCCGCGAAAGCTCTGAAGAAATCGCGGCGCTGACAGCAGAACGCACGTCCCTGCAAAACGACCTCGCACGAACACAATCCCAAGCACCTGGCACTCCGATTCAGCCCGCACCACAGGCACCACAGCACGGAAGTGTGGGGCAACCCGCGAGCGCCGCAACTGATGGCGTCGTCCGCCATGACGGAGACGACGACCACGGCACGACACACCCCGACGCGACGAATGCGGCCAGGAATCAACCTCGAGTCACCATTTCGGTGTCGGCCGGCGAATCAACTGTACCGTCGCCGATGCCGCTGAAGCCGCAGCGTCCGCCATGTTTCGACCCAAGTCAGCGGGGTGGTCCAACCGTTCAGGCGTGGCTCTTCACGTTGAACGTTTTTTTTTACGCGAACTACGTCTCGGAGGATACGGCGAAGATCCGTTACGCCGTGTCGTTGCTGCGAGGACCCGCCATGGACTGGTGTCGTGTCATCGTCACGAAGCCGGTGACTACGCGACTCTACCGACACGGGAAGGACAAACCGGACCCTGGGCGCCATCGTATTTCGTGGAGGTGCCCCAGTATCGCACGTGGGACGCGTGGTGCGCAGGTCTGCGCGCTCGTTTCGAGCCAATTGCGGCTTCGATCGCGGCGCGACAGAGGCTCCGCACTTGGCCCCAACTCGGTTCCGTCCAAGACTACACGAGCGGGTTTCTGGCGCTATGCGAGCAGGCGGGATACATGCAAAAGAGCGAGCGCATCGACCGCTACATCGGCGGCCTGAAGCAGGACATCGCTCAGGACATCCAGCTTCGCGGCGTCACCGATTTTCAGGAGATTCTCGCCATGGCGGAGAAACTCGATTTCTTCCGCCGACCGAGACCGGGGTCCTACGGAAGCAGCAATTGGGGACATCGGCCTCGTGGGACGAACGAGGGCGCTACGATACGTGCCGTCGCCGCAAATGCCGCTGCCGCACCGTTCAAAGGGCGCTGCTTTGCGTGCAATCGGCCGGGACACCGCAAGAGCGAATGCCCGGAAAACGCTAAGGGAAAGGGGGAAGTTGAGCAGCATAAACAGACCAAGCAGCAGGGAAACGTTGGGACTCAGTAGCAGACGGGCCCTCTACTGACAGGTCACGCTGTCAGAATCCCAACCACTAGACCATTGGGATAAAAGGGCTTGTTAAGTAGCGGGTCAGTGCGCCCATAACCCCCCAGGACAACGAGCCTGTAACCCTTCCCTAGGATCAATCGGGGATCACCAGTGGACCTCTAACACCCCCCCGCACTGGGATGCCCGAACTGCACACACTGAGATTCGAACCCGAGACCTTCGCTCTGATACCATGTCAGAATCCCAACCACTAGACCATTGGGATAAAAGGGCTTGTTAAGTAGCGGGTCTGTGCGCCCATAACCCCCCAGGACAACGAGCCTGTAACCCTTCCCTAGGATCAATCGGGGATCACCAGTGGACCTCTAACACACGCCGCTCGCCCGACCCAACCGACCCTCACAGAGTGATTGTGCCGGTTCACGCAATCGACCACACCCGGCCGAATAAGGAGGGTACTACGGTAGACAGCCCTATACTGCTTAGTGGGAAAATCCGGACTGACTTAGTTAAAATATTCGTAGACGGGGGAGCCAGCCACAGCCTTATCAACTCTACCACAGCACGGAAACTGCGACTGCCACTGGACAGATGTTTACCTGAGATCGACGCAAGACTGGTCGACGGCACCCCACTGGCGATACGGGAACGTGTGGACCGAGTTCGGATTCGATGCAGGGGTAACTTCACGTTTAGCCAGGAAATGCTCGCAACGACCCTCGACGATATTTGTGGCTGCGACGACACATTCCGTGAATCGACTGGATGACGGGTGACTGCACTGTGCGAGTGAACGGTAACAACATCGCCTTACCTCGCTGGGGCTCGCCCGAGTCTTCGTCGGTGCGTGTCAACGCGATCACGATGAAACGCGCCGTAGCGGCAGGAGTTGATGTATACGTGGTCGACATTTGGGAAGCCGAGGGAGCAGACAAAGGAGGGGATTTACAGAAACTGCTGGCCGACGTACCGGGTGATCTGGTAGCACTGTTGAAGCAGTATAGTGACATCTTCCCGGACGACCTACCGACGGGACTGCCACCTCAGCGACCGCACGACCACAGGATAGAACTAGAACCGAGGGCACAGCCGACAGTACAGCGACAGTTCCGACTGACCCAACCCGAACTGGACGAAATGAGGAAGCAGCTGGATTACCTGCCTGAGAAGGAGTTCATTCGCCCTAGTCCGTCACCCTTCTCTGTCACAATTAGCAGTCAGAAAACAAGAATGAAGAAAGGAGGAGTTTGCACTAGCAGCAGTTGGCATACATATAGGAAATCCTAATTGGGTTGTACTCGCTATAGAGTACCCCACTGCAGGCTAGACAATAATAACATTCTGACAGACCCCCATAGCCAAAGTGGGGTGTAATCAGCACAATGAGCAAGCAGTCATAGACCAGGTTCACAAGGGCAAGCAAAGCTAGAGGCAGTCGCAGAGATCAAGTGAGGAGGAGGAGTGACTGTGAGAGGAGAGGAGATGGGAGGCGACGGTGGAAGCTGCAGACACACAGGAGCGGCTGGCTCAGTGGCTACCGAAGCAATGGCCCGGACTACAGGAGTAACTGGCTCCGCGGAGATTGTAGCCTCCTGACAGGAGCAACTGACCCACAGGCGACTGGCGACTACCGGAGATTGTAGCCTCCGGACTACTGGCCCTGCTGGCGACACGACTGCTACCTCCGATCGACTTCCCCCAACTGTCCCACACCCCTTTCACACACCCCTTGCTATACCCCTAGCTCCCCTCCCACGTCACCCCCCTAGTACCACTCCTTCGGCTCCCACACACCCACCCCCCTGAGCGACAGCTGCAGCAGTGGGAGACGAAGGAGGAGGAGGAGTAGGGGACGGCGCACACAACCTGCAACCCCACAACCGCCACCCCCACACTCCCCACCCCCAAACCCTAAAACGGGTGGCACGGGGTAGGAGCGCGGGGGACGGCGAGGGGGACGGCGTGCGGCCCCCAGGGCGCCACGAAGGAGCAGGGCGCGGGCCCCCCGAGGGCGCCACGGCGGGTGACGGGAGGGGGGCCGCGCACGGGCCCCCGAGGGCGGCTCGACGGGCGACGGAAGGGGCCACGCGCGGGCCCCCAAGGCGCCGCGACGAGGCGACGGGAGGGGGCGGTGCGCGGGCCCCCAAGGCGCCGCGACGAGGCGACGGGAGGGGGTGGTGCGCGGGCCCCCAGGGCGCCGCGACGAGGCGATGGGAGGGGGCGACGCGCGGGCCCCCAAGGCGCCGCGACGAGGCGACGGGAGGGGCCGGCGCGCGGGCCCCCAGGGCGCCGCGACGAGGCGACGGGAGGGAGGCGACGCGCGGGCGTGCCATGCAGAAAACCGCCGCGCGCCCCGGGGCACACGGCGGGCAGAGAACCGCCGCACGCCCCGAGCGCACGGCGGGATGAAAAACGCCGCGCGCCCCGAGCGCACGGCAGGAAGAAAGGGTCGCGCGCCCGGGGCGCGCGACAGCAGTAGAGCAGCGGAAGCATCGGGTGGGGCCCACCCACAGGATCGACCCGGGAGGGTCGACCTGCTCTGATAGCATGTCACAATTTGCAGTCAGAAAACAAGAATGAAGAAAGGAGGAGTTTGCACTAGCAGCAGTTGGCATACATATAAAAAACCCTAATTGGGTTGTACTCGCTATAGAGTACCCCACTGCAGGCTAGACAATAATAACATTCAGACATTCGCAGCATCGATACTGTTCACACTGAAAAAAGACGGGGGTTTTCGCATGTGCATAGATTACAGAGCACTGAACAGGGTTACCATCAAATCCCATTACCCCATCCCGCGAGCCGACGAACTGATCGACCAACTGCGCACAGCCCGGGTTTTCTCGAAAATCGACCTTCGAGGAGGCTACCACCAGATTCGCGTCAACCCACCCGACTGCCCTAAGACAGCCTTCCGAACACGCTACGGATCCTTCGAATACACCGTCATGCCCTTCGGACTGACCAACGCCCCCGCCACTTTCCAAATGACCATGAACGAAGCCTTCTGCCCGCTTTTAGATAAGTGCGTCATCGTATACCTGGACGACATACTGATCTACAACCCTAACAGAGCACAGCACTTACAGGACATCGAAGCAGTTTTTAAGATACTGAGTGAGAACCGCCTACTGACCAAAGCGTAGTGTGAGTTTTTAGTGGACCGACTGGAGTTTTTGGGACACATTATTTCAGCTGCAGGAGTGGAAATAGACCCGAAAAAGATTGCGACGATTCAAGCATGGCACGCGCCGACCAACTTGACCGAGTTGCAGAGTTTTCTGGGGTTCGTCAACTACGTGCGCCGGTTCGTCCCCGACATGGCGAAGCTGACTGCCCCGTTGACTGACCTGCTGAGGAAGGGGGTTGAGTACACGTGGGGGGAGAAAGAGCAAGCTGCCTTCTCGGCCCTGAAAAATATTTTGTGCTCACCGCCCGTGCTTCACATCGCAGATCCGCACCGTCCGTTCGAGCTCGTCACCGACGCTAGCGACATCGCTGTGGGAGCAGTACTGTTGCAGGACTTCGAGAACGGCCTCCAGCCAATCGCGTACGAGTCCCGCAAGCTTCACCCGCCCGAACGCAACTATCTGATACACGACCGCGAAATGCTGGCAATCGTGCACGCGTTCAAGGTGTGGCGATGTTACCTCACAGGAGCAGACGTGACAGTACGGACAGACCACCGATCACTACAGTACCTTCGCGCCCAACCAGATCTCAACCCACGACAGATCCGCTGGTTGGACTATCTGGAGTCCAATTTCCACTATACAGTCACGCATAAAAAAGACGCATCCAACATCGCCGACGCACTCACACGCCCCACCGCCCAACTCCATGCCATCCTACTCGCCCAAACCAACCCACTGTTAACAGGCCTATTCACCCACGGATACAGTACCGTCCCATTTTTCACAACCGGAAATTCACAGCAACTAGCAGAGGCCAGAGGAGTCTATTACGTAAAAACAGGCACCAACTGGATCTGGGTACCCGCGTACTCGCTACTGAGGGAACTGCTACTACAGGAGGCACACGACGGGATTACCTTGGGACATTTCGGGGTAGAAAAAACGTGATAGCAACTGCAGCGGTATTACAACTGGCCGGAGCTGTTGACCGACGTACAGCACCACGTGGGCTCGTGTCCTACGTGTCAGGTGATGAAGAGCTCGCGAAAAAGAAAGGCGGGTCAGTTGCAGCCGATCCCACCGCCTGAGCGCGCCTGGCAGCAGGTTACCATGGATTTCGTCACGGGGTTACCTTCGAACCTTGGGGGTAACGACGCAGTTATGGTCGTCGTTGACAGATTGACGAAGATGGCACACTTCGCTGCGTGCAAGAAATCGATCTCATCCGAGGAAACCGCTCGCCTGTTCATCGCAGCCGTCGTTCGACTTCACGGGATACCGACCGCGATAATCAGCGACCGCGACACGAAGTTCACCAGCAACTTCTGGAAGAACCTCTGGGAGCAGTTCGGGACAAGGCTACAGTTCAGCTCGTCGTACCACCCCGAGACCGACGGTCAAACGGAGCGGACGAATCAGACGATGGAGCAGTTGATTCGTGCCACGTGCGACGACTTGACCACTTGGGAGCAGCAACTGCCGCTGATCGAGTTCGCGTACAACAACGCCACGTCAGCGACGACGAAGCAATCCCCTTTCTACCTGAACTACGGGCAAAACCCTACAGTGCCCATGACGCCGAGTCCGGACAACCCAACACCACGTGCACAGCAATTCGCTGAAATTCTGCAAGCTGCCCGCACTAGAGCCGCCGAAGCAATTAAAAAAGCCAATGTCATCGCTAAGCGCAACGCTGACCGCCACCGCCGCCCAGTCACGTAACACTCAGGAGATTACGTACTGCTCGACACACAGAACTTAAGACAGCCCATCGTACCGAAATTGCGACCCCGCTACTGTGGACCATTCCAAATCAGCCACATGATTACCCCGGTGACAACCCACCTACTGTTGCCGACGGACTGGTACATCAGCCCTTCGTTCCACGTCAGCCTACTTCGCCCATACATCCCAACCACAAGCCAACTGCCTCGTCACCGGCCGCCATCCATGAATCGCCCTGCATCGGAGCCGATCATCGAACCCGAAAAAATCCTGAGCCATCGGATTCGACACCCCACGGGAATCAGGAGGATTGAATTCCTCGTTCGCTGGAAGGATCGCACGCCAACTGAAGATAGATGGGTGCCCCTGGCCAACATAGAAAACCACCCTGCCCTGCAAGTATACCTGAGGAGCCGGGGTTTCCACGATATACACGCACTCGCGTAGCGGAGGGGGCTTCTTGAGGGGGGGGGTAGTGTAAGGAATTTTCTCGATATTCCTTAGCGCGCCCTGCAACATCGCGTACAGCAGCAGCCGTTGTTCGCCCGTTACTGCTAACGGGGCTTCGCCGATCTCGCGCGCACTGTTTCATCAAACCTCGCACTGCTGGCCTGGCCGTGTCGGCCTACGCTTCGGGGCTAGCCCGAGCCTCGCTTCCAGCATAGCACTAGCTAGCTCGCACGCACCGCGTTACCGTTTGCATGTTTCGCGAATAAATGTTCGCTCATGCCTTCGCTCACATTTTGTACTCGTTTGACACCTTAGTGCAGTTCTCGCTACTTCGATTCATTGCACCCGTAACAGAATTCCTTATCGGGTGTTACGAGTGCAATTGACTCAGCGAGCTAGATCGAAGCAAGAGTACAATGAGCAAGGCATGAGCGAAGAATATATAGCGAAACTATAGTGGTAACAGTAATGTGTGAAAATGAGGTGCGTGATGGGCCTAGCGCCGAGGTTGGGAAATGTCGAGGCGGTAGGTCCGTAGCGCGAGTTACCAACCGAACCGTGAGGTTGGGTCGCGTCGTGAACAGTGGCGGGAACAGTGTCGAGTCGAGTGTCGCGAGTGGTAACGGATTACTGTTGGGCGCAGTTGGTGGGAACAGTGGTGTACGCGCTGAGCAGGGACGCGAAGTAAGGGAAAGGAATTTTCCTTACACTACCCCCCCCCCCCCCCTAAGGAGGCCTCCTTACGAAAGCGCGTGTACGTCCCGGAAATTTCGGCTGCACAGATACTCGGTGAGGACAGGTGGTTCTCAACTCTGTCCAGGGAAACCCAGTTATCTTCAGTGGGCGTCCGGTCTCTCCAGCGGATCAGAAATTCGACCCTTCGAGCTCCCCGTGGATCACGAACTCGGTGGCTCAGAATCTTCTCGGGCGTGATGATTGGCTCGGTCGGCGGTCGTGTCATGCTGGCTGGGCGGTTGCGAGGCAGTTGGCTGGTGGATGGCACGTAAGGGCGAAGAAGGCTGACGTGGAAGGACGGGCTGATGTACCAGTCAGCAGGGAGGAGGAGGTGGGCAGTGACGGGTGTGATCATGTGGTTGATGCGAAATGGCCCGCAGGCGGAGGTTTTGGGTGTCGAGTAAAACTAGGTCGTCGGGCTGGTAAGTGACAGGTCGGCGGTGGCGGTTGGCGTTGCGCTTAGCGATGATGTTTGATTTTTTTATTGCGTCTGCTGCTCGGGTACGTGCTGCTTGTAAAATTTCGGCGAACTATTGCGCCCCTGGCACCAGGTTGTCGGGATTTGGGGTCATGGGTACTATGGAGTCTTGTCCGTAGTTCAGGTAAAACGGTGACTGTTGGGTCGTGGCGGATGGCGAGTTGTTGTATGCGAACTCGATGAGTGGCAGCTGTTGTTCCCAGGTGGTCGGGTCGTCGCACGTGGCTCGGATGAGTTGCTCCATGGTCTGGTTTGTCCTTTCTGTCTGTTTGTCAGTCTCGGGGTGGTACGAACTAAAGTGTGGTCGCGTGCCGAACTGCTGCCACAGGTTCCGCCAGAAGTTGCTGGTGAATTTTGTGTCGCGGTCGCTGATGATCGCTGCTGGTATCCCGTGCAGTCGAACAACGGTGGAGATGAAGAGGCGGGCTGTTTCTTCGGCATGTGCCATTTTCGTCAGCCGATCGACGACGACCAGGATCGCGCCGTTCCCACTTGCTCCAGCCGGTAACACCGTGACGAAGTCCATCGTCACCAGCTGCCAAGCACGCTCTGGGGGTGGTATCGGCTGCAACTGTCCCGCCGACCGCTTCCATGATGACTTCATGAGCTGGCAAGTGGGACACGATGCCACGTGTCGCTGCACGTCGGCCAGCATTTCGGGCCAGTAATAATACCGCTATAGCTGCCGCCATGTTTTTTCCACTCCGAAATGGCCTGAGGTAACTCCGTCGTGTGCCTCCTGTAGCAGTAATTCCCGTAGTAGCGTGTACCCCGGTACCCAGATGCGGTCGGTGCCCGCTTTTACGTAATACACCCCCTTTGCTACTGCGAGCTGTTGCGAATTTCCTCCTGTGAAGAATGGATCCGTTTGGTATCCGTGGGTAAATAGTCCCGTCAGTAGTGGGCTGGACTGGGCAAGTAGTATTGTGTGGATCTGGGCAGTGGGGTGGGTCAGTGCATCGGCGATGTTCGATGCCCCCTTTTTGTAGGTGAACGTGTAGTGGACGTTTGACTCGAGAATCTGTCGTGGGTTGAGGTGGGGCTGTGCGCGAAGGTAGTGTAGTGATTTATGATCTGCCCGTACTGTCACGTCTGCGCCGGTCAAGTAGCAGCGCCACACTTTGAACGCGTGCATGATGCAGTTTGCGGGACTCGTATGCGATGGGTTGTAACCCGTTGCCGAAATCCTGTAGCAGTACGGCTCCGACGGTGATGTCGCTTGCGTCTGTAACTACTTCGAATGGGCGGTGTGGGTCGTCGATGCGCAGTACGGGCGGTGAACAGAGAATATTTTTCAGGGCAGAGAAGGCAGCATGCTCTTTCCCCGCCCACGTAAAAGCGAACCCCTTTCGTAGCAAGTCTGTCAGCGGGGCCGTTAGCCGTGCCATGTCGGGGACGAACCGACGCACGTAGTTGACGAACCCCAAAAAACTCTGCAGTTCCGTGATATTCGTCGGGGGGTGCCAGGCTTTTACCGTGTCCAGCTTCTTTGGGTAAATTTCAACCCCAGCCTCCGAAATAACGTGCCCCAAAAACTCTAGCCTGTCCTAAAAAAACTCGCACTTAGAACCCTTGGTCAGTAGCCGGTGCTCGTCTAAAATTTTAAATACTGTTTCCAGATCTGCTAAGTGCTACTACTTATCGCGACTGTAGACGAGGATGTCGTCGAGGTAAAATATTACACATTCATCTAAGAGTGGCCTAAACGCCTCGTTCATGGTCATCTGAAATGTCGCCGGTGCGTTGGTCAGCCCGAATGGCATCACGGTGTACTCAAATGACCCGTACCTAGTCCTAAAAGCCGTCTTGGCGCAGTCTGATGGTTCGACTCGAAGCTGATGGTAACTTCCTCGTAAATCGATTTCCGAAAAGACCCGTGTTGTTCGCAGTTCATCTATCAGTTTGTCAGCGCGGGGGAATGAGTATCGCGACTTGACTGTTACCCTGTTCAGTGCTCTGTAATCGATGCACATGCGAAAACCTCCGTCTTTTTTCGGTGTGAACAGTATCGGTGCGGCGAACGGTGATGAGCTCGGTCGGATGAATTTCTTCTCTAACAGGTAATCTAACTGCTTCCTCAGTTCGTCAAGCGCGGGTTGTGTCAGTCTGAACTGTCGTTGTAGAGTTGGCTGTGCCCCAGGTTCTAACTCTTTACGGTGGTCGTGTGCTCGCTGAGGTGGGAGTCCCTCCGGTAAGTCGGTGGGTACCGTTTCAATATTTCCTGCAGTTCGGGCGGTACCGCTGCCAGTAGTTTCTGAAAATCGCTCGGCAGCTCTGCTTCTTCTACTACTGCTATATCCACTGCGTACACGTCAGCTCCAGCGGCGACAGCCCGTTTCATCGTGATGACGTTGACGTGGACCGTTGAAGGCTCAGGCAACTGCCAACGAGGTAGCTCAACCCAGTTACCGCTACTTCGCACCGTGCAGCTACCCGTCGTCCAACCAATTCGCTGGCATTTCCTGTGTAAATCCGAAGTTCCCCCCGCAGCGTACTTTTACTCTCTCCACCTTCTCCCGTATGGCCAGTGGTGTGCCGTCTACTAAGCGTGCATCTATCTCTGAAAAACACCGATTAAGTGTCAGCTGCAGTTTTCGTGCGGTCGCGGTATTAATTAAGTTGTGGCTTGCTCCTCCGTCGATAAAAATCTTCACTGCTGCTCCCTGTATTTTCCCGTGGATCAGTACTGGGCAATCCGTTGCTGTACCTTCCTTATTCATCCGAGCCCGATCGATGGCGTGAATCGGTACTATGACTCGGTGAGGGTCGGTGAGGTTGGGCGAGCAGGCAGTCTCGTCCGTAGTTGGCCCAACTTCTACTGACTGCTGGCGTTTCCCTGCCTCTGAGACTCCCTCCCCTGATCTGCTCCGCGGTGCCTCAGCTCCTCTGGGCATTCGCTCTTGCGATGGCCCGACCTATTGCAAGCAAAGCAGCGCCCCTTAAATGGCGCGACAGCTGCAGTCGCCGCAACGGCGTGTACGGTGGCATGCTCGATCGGCCCCCGAGGGCGATGTCCGTAGTAGGACCCCGGTCTCGGACGGCGCAAAATGTGGATTTTCTCGGCGAGCGCGAGGATTTCGTTAAAGTTCGAGAGCCCGCGTAGCATGATTTCGCGTGAGATGTCCGGCTTCAGCCCTCCGACGTAACGGTCCACCCGCTCCGCTTCGTGCATGTAGTCGACCTGCTCGCATAATGCAAGAAAACCGCTCGTATAGTCTTGAACCAACCCGAGCTGCCGCCAAGTATGCAGTCTCTGACGCACTGAAATAGAACCCGCAATCGGCTCGAAGCGCGCCCGAAGCCCTGCGCACCACGCGTCCCACGTGCTGTACTGAGCGGTTCCGCAAAAGGAACTCCAGGTGACGGCGGGGCCCGTGGGCTCTTCCTCTTGCGACGGTGGCTCGTAGGCGCGTGGCGACGTCATGATGACTCGCCACTAGTCCATGGCGGGGCCTCTCAGCAGCGAAACAGCATAGCGGATCTTCGCTGCGTCCGACTCGACGTAATTCGCGTCGAAGAAAACGTTCATCGTGAAGACCCACGATTGAACCGTCGGACCTCCACGTTGGCTCGGATCGAAACAGGGCGGGCGCTGCGGCTTGAGTGGCATTGGTGCCATGATGTCATGGCTGCCACTTGTTGCTGCAAATTCCATGTGCCGACGAGCTTCGCGAGGCTCACGCGGGCTTGGTGCGGCCCTGTTTCTCTCTGCGCCAGGCATCGATTGAGCGGCACCATCACTGGCTGCGCCTGAGCGCTGTCCCACGCTATCGTGTTGTGTCAGTATGCTTGATGAGATGCCGATCGGTTCTTCTGATTGCGCAGTTGCATTCGCAGGTGCAAGTGCTGAAGCATTCACCGTTGATTGCTGGCGAGCGGAGTCGCGTTCCGCCGTAAGTGCCGGAATTTCGAGCGTTGAATCCTCGAGTTGGCGCACGAGACGGTTGAGTTGCTCTTGCGTCAGTGTCGCGATGTTGAATTCAGCCATGGCGGGGGTGTCGCGCAAGCTCAGCAAGAGCCTCTGTCGTGGCCGTGCGTGCTTATGAGAGAGCACTTCGAGCGGCGGTGCTTGTTTCGCTGAGAGACGCCCCCCCCCCCCCCCCCCCCCCCCCCCCCCCCCAAAAAAAATTGAGATAGTGGGGAAGCGAAGGTGTGGGTGCGGTCCGAGAAGAGATCGTAGGCTCTGAATACCAAGTGTTACGAGTACAATTCAGTGAGCGAGCGAGAATTGCACTATCGAAGCAAGAGTACAATGAGCGAAGGCATGAGCGAAGAATATATAGCGAAACTATAATGGTAACGGTAATGTGTGAAAATGAGGTGCGTGACGGGCCTAGCGCCGAGGTTGGGAAATGTCGAGGCGGTAGGTCCGGAAATGTGGGAAAGGCAGCAGCAGCAGCAGCGCACTCGTGACATCCCCCCCCCTCAGCAGCTCCGTGAGTGGTACGCTGCACGCCAGCGGGGTGGGGGTACTGGTCCGTGCACCTACGTCCTACGCACCAGAGACCGCGCGGGTGAGCAGTGCTGGGGTCCGCACTCCACCCAGCGCTGCTTTGGCCGCCTGACGGACGCTTGGCGTCACCAGTTCCCTGAGGCCACTGAGATCCCCCGCTGGGGTGAGCTGTCTAGGGCGGGTGTAGCTGTCTTTGACCTTGACTTTGATGCTATTCTTGCTGCCATGTATACTGTGACTATTAGTGATGAGGGTGACTGTTACCGGTGTTTTCCGCCCGACCCGGGCATTGAGTCTGCTGCTCTAGGTACTGGTGAGGCTGCTGCTCTAGGTGCTAGCGAGGCTGCTGCTCTAGGTGCTCGTGCGTCTGCTCCCTCAGGTGCTGGTGAGTCTGCTCTCTCAGGTTCTGCGTCGGCTTCGGCCTCCCACACCTTCACCCTTGACTCGGGGGCTTCTCGCTCCTTCTTTCGAGACCGCACCACACTCACGCCGCTTGGCCGGCCAGTTGCAGTCTCTCTGGCAGACCCCTCTGGGGGTCCTGTCCTTGCTCACTTCTCCACTGTCCTCCCGTGTCCGGCGGCCCCCTCTGGCACCCTGTCTGGTCTTTACCTCCCCTCGTTCTCTACGAACTTGGTAAGTGGTGCTGACCTACAGGATGCGGGGGTTCACCAGTTCACTCCTGCGAGTCAGCGGGTGACCCACTGCACAGACGCTCGGACAGGCCGACACCTGGCCACGTTTACACGTCGGCCGGGGTCGAGCCTGTACACACTGACCACTGCGTCTCCTCCAGTCACTGCGTCTGGTCAGGTAGCTGCGTCGGGTCAGGTGTTTGCTGCAGCGTCCAGGTCTGGTCCTGAGTCTGCCCCCTGTTCGTGTCGCCTTCTGTCTCACGAGACTCTCCTCTGGCACCACCGCCTTGGTCACCCCTCCCTGCTTCGTCTCCGAGGCATGGCCTCCCGTGTCCTTGTCTCTGGTCTTCCCCGGTCCCTCCCTCCCCTTCCTCCGGGGCCTGGCCCTACCTGCGTCCCCTGTGTCGAGGGGCGGCAGCGGGCTGCCCCTCACTCCTCCCAGTTTCCTCCGACAGAGGCCCCGCTGCAGACGCTTCACATGGACGTGTGGGGCCCGGCCCGCGTCCGTGGACAGGGTCACGAGCGCTACTTCCTGCTGGTGGTTGACGACTACTCGCGTTACACCACAGTCTTCCCCTTGCGCAGCAAGGGTGATGTCACTGAGGTGTTGATCGACTGGATCCGCGCAGCTCGTCTCCAGCTCAGGCAGAGCTTCGGCTCGGACTTTCCTGTTCTGCGTCTGCACTCTGACAGAGGTGGAGAGTTCTCCTCTGGCCTTCTGCGAGCCTACTGTCGTGCACGAGGCATCCGCCAGACCTTCATGCTTCCACAGCAAAATGGGATTGCTGAGCGCCGCATTGGCATGGTCATGGACGTCGCCCGTACGTCCATGATGCATGCGGCTGCCCCCCATTTTCTGTGGCCGTTTGCGGTTCGGTATGCGGCGCATCAGATCAACCTTCACCCCAGGGTCTCCATGCCGGAGACCTCCCCAGCTTTGCTGTGGACGGGGAAGGTTGGCGATGCGTCTGCGTTCCGTGTCTGGGGATCTCGGGCGTTTGTCCGCGACTTGTCTGCGGACAAGCTGTCCCCTCGTGCTGCTCCTTGCGTCTTCCTTGGCTTCCCCCCTGACGCGCCAGGGTGGCAGTTCTACCACCCCACCTCTCGCCGTGTTCTGTCCTCCCAGGACGTCACGTTTGACGAGTCGGTCCCCTACTACCGCCTCTTCCCCTACCGCACTCCGTCCCTCCCCCCGCCACCGCTCTTCCTTGTGCCAGGTCCCCCCCCGGTAGACCCCCTCCCCCCTCAGGGTCCTGCCCCTTCAGGTGTGTCCCAGGTAGACGCAGTCGAGCCTGTCGAGGTTACTGGTGACTCTGGTGCTGCTGAGGGTGCTGAGCCTGGGGGTGCTGACTCTGGGGGTGCTGAGCGTGTGGGTGCTACGCCTGGGGGTGCTGAGCCTGAGGGTGCTACTACTGGGGGTCCTGAGCCTGGGGGTGCTGAGCCTGGGGGTGCTACTACTGGGGGTGCTGAGCCTGGGGGTGCTGAGCCTGGGGGTGCTACGCCTGGAGGTGCTGAGCCTGGGGGTGCGGAGCCTGAGGGAGCTGGGCCTGCTCGTGTGGCGTCTGGCGGTGCTGAGCCTGGAGGTTCTCCGGGTGCTTCGTCTCGGCGGGAGCCACTTTCTCCACAGGAGCTGCGCGAGTGGTTTGCCCGGCGCTGGAGGCGTGCTGCTGGAGCTGGAGGTTCTTCGGCTGCTGAGGGTGCTGGTGCCGCGGGTCCCGGAGGTGCTCGTACTGGGAGTACTGGAGCTGCTGGGCCTGCGGGTACGACTGGAGCTGGAGCTGCTGAGGGTGTTGGCGCTGAGGCTACTGCTGTCGGTCCTGGAGGCGGTCCTACTAGGGGTGCTACTGGTGCTGCTGGAGGTACTGGAGCTGGAGGTGCTGCTGGCGCTGGTGCTGCCGCTGGGGGTACTGGTGCTGTCCCTGCTATGTCTGGAGTCGCCGCGTGGCCTCGGCCGTACTTCGTTCCGCTCCTTCAGCAGGTTCTTGGTCTCCCTCCTTCTACTGGTCCTCCTCCTCCCTTAGAGTGTCCACAGCCTGTCCCGTCACAGTTACAGTTACAGCCGGCCTCCCCACTGCCCGCTCCTTCTCCCTACGCTGGTCCTACTGGAGGTCTGACTGAGCGTCGTAAGCCTGCGTCTCGCCCTGCGTCGCCTGTCCGTCTTGCTCGCACTAGTGGTCGTGGTTCACGTCAGCGTCCTCCTCCTGTCCCTGGCACGCACCGGATGTCTCTGCGTCCGTCCACTGCTCCTCTGCGTGCCCCTTTGCCTTCTCCTCCTGAGTCCTCTCTTCCTGCTCTTCCCGACCCGGATTCGGACTCTCTTCGTGCTACCAGTCCTACTGTCACGCGTCTCCTTGCTACTGTCGTCACTGACGCTTCCTTTGAGTCCACTGCTGCGTCTGCTCTAGTTGCTGAGCTCGTCGACTTTGCTGCTCGCTGTCGTCTAGACTACGTTGCTAGTCTTGTTGTTGAGTCTGAGTCTGTCTGTCCTCCGTCCGTCGGGGGTGAGTGTGCCCTTGGCACGGACGTCCTTGAGGACAGGCAGGAGGAGTTCCAGTGTTTGGCTGCTGCTTCACCTCATCTCGCGTCCGTACTGCTTACCCCTGAGGGAGACCCGGATGCACTTGACATCCCGACTCCGCGCTCTTACGTGGAGGCGATAGAGGGTCCCTACTCCTCTCAGTGGCAGGCAGCTATGGACACAGAGATGGCTTCCTGGAAGTCCACAGGCACCTACGTTGACGAGGTTCCCCCGCCTGGGGCGAACATCGTCAGTGGCATGTGGATTTTCAGGGTGAAGCGACCGCCGGGTTCTCCGCCTGTCTTCAAGGCGCGTTACGTGGCTCGTGGCTTCAGTCAGCGGCAGGGAGTTGACTACTTTCAGACCTTCTCTCCCACCCCGAAGATGACCACTCTTCGGGTACTGCTGCACATAGCTGCTCACCGCGACTACGAGCTGCACTCTCTTGACTTCAGCACTGCTTTCTTGCAGGGCAGCCTGCACGAGGAGATCTGGCTGCGTCGCCCACCTGGCTTCACTGGGTCTTTTCCTCCTGGCACCCAGTGGAGCCTCCGGCGGCCAGTCTACGGTCTCCGCCAGGCACCGCGTGAGTGGCACGACACACTGAGGACTACACTTGCGGCTCTTGGGTTTGCTCCCTCTACTGCCGACCCGTCGCTGTTTCTGCGCACTGACACTTCTTTGCCGCCGTTCTACATCCTCGTGTACGTCGACGACTTGGTCTTTGCCACAGCTGACACTGCTGGACTCGCCCACGTGAAGTCCGAGCTGCAGAAGAGACACACGTGCACAGACCTGGGTGAACTGCGCAGCTACCTTGGCTTGCAGATCACCCGGGACAGAGCACGCCGCACCATTACCCTGACTCAGTCACACATGGTGCAGCAGGTCCTTCAGCGCTTCGGCTTCACGTACTCCTCGCCTCAGGCCACTCCTCTGCCTACTCGCCACTCGCTCTCAGCTCTGCCTTCGGATGAGTCCGTAGAGTCGAGTGGCCCGTACCCAGAGCTTGTTGGCTGCCTCATGTACCTGATGACCTGCACACGACCTGACCTCGCATACCCTCTTAGCATTCTCGCACGCTATGTTGCTCCTGGGAGACACAGACCGGAGCACATGGCTGCAGCGAAGAGGGTGTTGCGTTACTTGTGCAGTACGTCGGGCATGGGGCTTGTGCTTGGAGGGCAGAGTCCAGTGGTCCTCACTGGGCACGTAGACGCTTCTTGGGCTGACGACCAGGCTACGCAGCGGTCGTCACAGGGTTACACCTTCAGCCTTGGTTCCGGCTCTGTTTCGTGGCGGGCTACCCGCTCGTCTTCTGTTCTCGGCTCCAGTTGTGAGGCTGAGATCTACGCCGGGGCCATGGCAGCACAGGAGCTTCGCTGGCTCACCTACCTGCTGACTGACCTCGGAGAGCCGCCTCGTTCTCCTCCAGTGCTGTACGTAGACAACAAGGCCATGCTGGCCTTGTGTCGAGAGCAGAGACTGGAGCACAGAACGAAGCACATTGCTCTCCGCTACTTCCTTGCTCGTGAGCTACAGCAGCGTGGTCAGCTGCGGCTTGCGTACGTGGCCTCTCAGGCCAACACTGCTGATATCTTCACCAAGGCACTTGCGCCTTGTGATCATCAGCGCTTCTGTACTCAGCTGGGTCTTGTGCCTACCTTGCCTCACTTGCTCACCCCTTGACCTTGTTGTACTGTTGCATATATATATACACCTGCTCATGCTTGTCTAGCCTTATATATATATGTAATCCTGCATGTGAACTGGCCTTGTGGCCTTGAACTTGTGCTCGGAATGTGTGGTGACTTTGTGATCCACCCTGAGCTTGCTTTGCTTTGCTTGACTGGTCTTGTGACCCCTTGTTCTCCCCCACTTTGCCTATGGGGGTGTGTCAGATTTATATGACATAGCTACTGTAGGCTATAGCGGGGTAGCACATATGGGGTACAGTTTTCTAGGGTTTACATTTTGTACCCAACTTTCCCTTAGTCATTCTCATTCCTCGTTTCTTCTCAGTTACCAACCGCCGTGAGGTTGGGTCGCGTGGTGAACAGTGGCGGGAACAGTGTCGAGTCGAGTGTCGCAAGTGGTAACGGATTACTGTTGGGCGCTGTTGGCGGGAACAGTGGTGTACGCGCAGAGTAGGGACGCGAAGTAAGGAAAAGGAATTTTCCTTACATCGGGCTTGACTGCTACGTGTACAACCCTGATTTTTGGAGTGTCACCTTCGGCTTTCCCGATCGCCAAACCTGCACCCAACCTCGTTTCCCGAGGTTCCCTCCTAGCTAGGGTAGTCACTATATTTGTGCGTGCCTTCATTGTATTGTCAGTTCATTGAGTCAAAGCCTCGTTATTCGTTATTCCGCGCACTCTCTTTTACAACTCATAACACCTGGTATCAGAGCTACTTTCCTAGTTCACCCCGCTTTTCGAGGGTAGTTTCGTGGCACGGGTGTGGCTAGTGTAGTGGACTATACGACGGTTGGCTGCAAGGTTCACGGTTGGGTAGTTTGTTAATTCAATCTTGCCCGACTCCGATAGTTCGTGTTTTTCACTTACCTGAAGGCCACGGGTACCCGATTGCCCACCAGACGTAGTGCTAGACTCATGGATCAGGAAGCCGTTAACAAGTTGATGGCGCAAGTGGCAGAAGTGCAAGAAAGCATGAAGTCATTAATGGCGGAAAAGACAAAGCCACGTGGAGAAAAAGCCGAGCTACGCCAAGCGCGAGGTGAAGCTCGTCAGGAGTCGCCCGATGAAGAAGGCGAGGGCAACATTCAAGCGGTGAGCAATCCGTTGGACGCGCTCACACGTGACTTTGAAGGAGAAGATAGGCAGCAAGCGGCACCGACACCAATTGCAGTAACGAATATCAAGATTAAACCCGTCGACCTGCCCCCGTTCAAACCTACGGACAAGACTACTACAGTGACGGGGTGGCTTTTCGACGTTGAAGTCTTCTTCACTGCTGCAGGTGTGAATAACGATGCCACGCGTATTAATTACGCGGTTTCGCTTCTTCGATACGCAGCGCTTGAGTGGTGGCGCCAAACCTTGGACAGGGACCCCGACAAGTGTGACACATGCGGCAAATGGGACTTCAACGTCGGTTTATCAAGTGGCGGCACCGATATTCGGCGAGACCGAGATACGCACGTGGAAGAAGTGGGGCGAAGTCTTACGAGATCGCTTTAAGCAAATATCCGACTTGCATGAAGCTGCGTACCTGGTCGCAGTTGGCATCTGTCCAAGACTACACAACGACGTTCATGGCCCTCGCCGACAAAGTGGATGACATGTCGGAAGCGGAGCGTTTTGGATAAGTACGTCTACGGCCTTAAAAACAAGATACAGTATGAGGTGTGCCGATGCCGCCCGACATCGTTTTTGGGAGCAGCACGGTTGGCAGAATCTACGGACTCGCTGATGCATTACGCGAGGTCGAGTTTCCGGGAGGGAAACCATTTTCACGGCCAGACCCAACGAGCCACGATCAACGGAGTCCATGCACCAGACCGCCCCTACACTTGGCTGTGTTATAAGTGCGGGAAGCCGGGTCACAAATATGCAGACTGCCCCGAGAGAACGCCGACGAAGAAGAACGACAAGAAGGAGCCGGTGAATGGGAAGAGTCGGTAACAGACGGGCCCCTTACTGACTGTGCTGTATCGCCCGAACACCATCATCCCCACGAGTCGTGGTTCCGATTCATGCAACCGTTCACACTCGGCCGAATAACGGGGATAACCATGTGGATCGCCCTATGCTGATCGCTGGCAGGGTGTTTGAAAATGTTCGCCGACGGAGGGGTCAGCCATAGCCTCTTCAACTTGGCGACAGCAAAAAAATGGAAGCTGCAACTTGTGGAGAGTCACTCTACAAGGTAGTGAGCTAGACTAGGGGGAGGGGGGGTTTGCACGAACTACTAGGAGTGATCGTAGCTTTTCTTAGTTCCTTAGCGCTTGCACATTCACGAGAGAAATCGGCAAGAGTTTCACTAGGCAAAGATTGCATTCCATAATAATTGAACAAGGAATGACAACAATGACTACATCGGGCACCTAGCAACTATGCAGCTAGCCTGGTTGACCGCCAGCACAGCTTGGTCAACTGCCTGCCAGCGTTGCGTAGAGGAGTCGCTGTAGCACTGCAGAAAGGAGACTTGCCAACATAGCAGGTCAACGGCGTGCCAACCTGCAGCAGAGGGGCTGTCTAGCGCTGCCCGTAGAAGACAGCAGTGCACACACTCGCATGTGCGCGCAGATGATTGGCCCGATTCGCCTCGTTGTGCATCCGTCAGCTGTTGTCTGCGCCTGACGAGCCACATCGACTTCGGGGTACCAGCCCGAAGTCGCCTTCGCCATCGCGACCTCGACGACGTTTACCTGCCTCCGCATAACTCGTCGAGCAGGTTACTCGGTCGACCTGGACACCAACAGGTCAGTGTCGACTTGTTCGGGGAAAGTCGACCAGAATTTGTACGTGCTCGTCGACCACCAAGTGCTCTTGTCGACGACTCCCTCGTCGACGCCAGCTCCCGTCGAGCAACATCCTGGTCGACGGACCCCTCCGTCGACCAGCACTGCAGCTGCTGTCACCGAGCTCCCCTCATCGACTGCTGCTCTCATGACAGGTCGACGGACTGCTCCGTCGAACTCCCCGTCGAACTGCTCCTCCTGGTCGACGGCCCACCCGTCGACCAGCCCAGTCAACTGCAACCGTCGAGCACCCCTAGTCGACGGCAACACCATAGTGATCCATGCGGCTCGACGAAGCCCGTCGAGCAGCTCCCTCACTGCGTACGGTTGGTTGCTTCTCCCGTACATCCGGCCAAGTCGTCATCGTTGCCCAAGCGAGGGCGGGACCAACACTCCACTCCCGTTAACACTCCCCTGCCGCGCTCACGCTTGTGCCTCCAGCCCACACAGCAGTACTACGGAGAAAACTCGTCCTCGGCGTGCACCCCACACACAGCACGCCGTCACCGCACCACCCATGCAGAAGGGCACGGCACCAACTACTGCACATCATCGTCGCCGTCGAAGACGTCGGCCAGACAAACTTGGACAATGGCGACAGAGCACCGGTTGAAGGCCGGAAAATGCAGCGTCTTTGTCAGGAAGTCAACCGTCTCCTCGGTGGTCGGAATGTACTTCGTCACGAACTTCCCGCGCCTCACCATGTGCTACAGCCAGGCATAGCGTCGCTCCATGTGCTTGAGGTTGCCCGTCAGCCCCAAGCCCTCAGCGATCGTGATCGCCGACTTGTTGTCCACGCGAAGGGTGGTCAGCTTCCCAGCGGTGAGTAGCTTGAATTCTGCAAGAAGAAAGCGAAGTCGACGCCCCACTTTGCCGGCGTCCGTGGCCGCGACGTACTCTGACTCAGTCGAGGAGAGCGTCGCGCACTTGATGCGCTGGCTCGACCAGGAGACCGCGGCCCCTCTGAAGACGAAGATGTAGCCGCCCGTGCTCGTCCGGTTCTGCTTGTCGCCCGCGTCATCGGCGTCCACGTAGCCGATTAGCTCCAGCGACTCCGGTCCACCGCCGAACTCCAGGGCGGTGTCGCGGGTGTCAGCGAGGTAGGCGAGGCAGAGGTCGACCTCGCGCGAATGCTGGTCGCTCCTCACTGTGAGGCCGCTCACCAGCTTGCTCCAAGCGAACGCGATGTCCGGCCCGTCGTCGTCGCCGCGAACTGCAGCGAGCCAACCTTCTGGCGATACTCCTCCTCCTCGCGCTCCTGCGCCTCCTCGTCGTCGAATGTCAGCTCGGCGTAGGTGTCGACCGAGACCGGCATCCTTGGGATGCGCCCGCCTTGCTCCTCGTTGATGAAGCGCCTACGCAGCTTGTCGGCGTAGTTCTGCTGGTGCAGCCACAGCTTCTTCGACGACCTGTCGCGCACGATCTCGAGCTCGAGGTACTTGACGACCGGCGAGACCTCAGGCAGCTCGAAGGCGGCCTCCAGCAGCTCCTTCAGCTCCTTCAGCATCGCGGTGCTGCTGCTGGCGGCGAGCAGGTCGTCGACGTAGACCAGCACCCATTAGGTCACTCCGTCATCGCCGGCCTTGAAGTAGAGCGTCGTCTCGTCCTGGCTCTTCTTCCAGCCAGCGCCCAGCAGCACGCCGTCGAGAGCCCTGTACCATAGCAGCGGCAACTGCTTCAGTCCGTAGAGGCTCTTCAGCAGCTTGCACACCCGGCCGGTCCCATCGTCGAAGTAGTCCGACTCCAACATGTAGAGCACGCAGTCGAGCTTATTCTGCAGGAAAGCGTTCTTCATGTCGAGCTGCATCATGTTGAGGTCGAGGACGGCGACCATGCTGAGGGAGATCCTCGGCGTGACGTAGTTACTCATCGGCGAGTACGTCTCGTCGTAGTCGGCCCCGTACACCTGCGTAAAGCCCTTCACAACCAGCCTCGCTTTCTCGCGCTCGACGGTGTCGTCGATGCGGTACTTGGTCGTCAATACCCATCAGTTATTCATTATGTTCACCCCGCGTGTCGTTCGACCGGCTCCCATGTGCCCATGCCGATAAGGCTGCGGATCTCCTCTTCCATGGCGGCCCTCACTGCCTTGCCCTTCCAGCTTGCCAGTGCCTCCTTCACCGTCATCGTTGCGATGTCCCAGCGGTGTTCGGGGTCAGCATGCACGTCGGGTCGAGCTCGGCAGGTCGACGTCATCGTCGGCGTCGTCGTACAGCAGGTTATTGTCGGCGTCGTCGTACACCGTGGTGAAGGCAGCTGGTGGTAGGCAGGCGTGGAAGACCAGCAGCTCCACGGCTTCCGAGTTCGTCCTGTACGTCGCAGCTCAGGCTTCTCGATTGGAACTTCCCTGTCGGTGGACTCTTCTCCTGCCGACAGCTCCTCTTCCTCGTTGAAGTCCACGTCATCGACCAGTTGCTTCAACCCTTCGACCGGCTGCTCACCTCCTGCTGACTTCGACAGCTCCCCTGTCGATCGTCCCGGCTGCTGCTCCTTTGTCGATTGCCCCCCTGCTGCTGCCTCCTCTTCGACCGGCTCCCTGTCTGCTGCTCCCCTGTCATCAACGGCTTCCCGTCCTGGTTGACAAGCTTGGCGCCTTGTCGGCTGTCGGCGATGCCACTGGTCGGCGCAACAGGCGACGCCTCAATGCTCCCCTCATCGCTGGTGGCTGACACAAGTGTCGACGCGGACTGATCTGCGACAGGGGTGGGAGAAGCAAGAACAGGCAGAGGAGGACGAGCTTCCACGACATCCTCATCAGCAGGCTCGTCGACCTCGGCGAGCAGCGGGACCGGCGCCGTCAAGTTGTCTGTTGGCGGGTGTGCCTGCGTCCGACCCGTCGCCGTCCCATACTTCGCCTTCCACACCTCCAGCGACAGTGTCTCGTGGAAGATCACCTCGACCATGCTCTCTGGCGACATGCCCAGGTGAAGCCCCCAGCGAGCCTTCGGCGCCAGCTTCCCACCGCGCTGCTGCTCGGGAACCATGAGCTGCACCATTCAGCCCCACACCCGCGCCAGCGTGAGGTCGGGCTTCTTCCCGGTCAGCAGCTGGTGCGGCGTCGTCCCTGGCGGCGCCATCGACCGCTCCAAGCAGTTACACACCCAGACGGCCTGTCGTAGGGCGAGATGCCACCAGTGGTGTTGCACGCCCATGTGCAGCAGCATTGTCCACACGGACTCGACAACCATGCGCATCTCCCGAGTGTAGGGGCACGTCAGATCGTGGACGATGCCCTTCCCGTTGACGAAGTTGGTGAACTCCTTCCCGAGGAACTCCCCTCCTCGGTCTGAGCGGAGCATCAGCACCATCTTCTTCATTTGTCGCTCTACCAGCACCAGCCACTATTGGAACTCCCGAAGCACATCGCTCTTCTTAGCGACCGGCATTGCCCACATGAACCGAGTGTGGCGATCCTTCAGCAGCAGAAAGTACAAGATGCCATCCTTGGCAGCCACCCGAAATGGCCCGCACATGTCAATGTGCACGACAGCCAGTGCCTCCTCGGCGTCCGAGCCCTTTTCGGGAAAGGTGTGCCGCGTCAGCTTTCCTCCGACGCACGAGACACACGGCGGGTCTGCTCCGGTAGACGGCGTGATGTCGAGCCCAACAGCAACTTCATGCTTCGCCGAGCTCTTGATCGTGTCGACGCAGACGTGCGCGAGCCTCGCATGGAACCGGTCAGGGGTCGACTTCGTCCCCAAGACGATCGTCCGCAGAGCCACCACCTCGGTCGATGGCGACCGCGTCGAGCAGGGGCAAAGGTCGGTGCAGAGAACTCGTCCGGTGTAGCGTGAGCACCTCCTCGGTCGCGGCGACGAGCAGCATCTCGTCGTCGTCGCCCTGCAGCTGCACTCCGCTCTCCTTCAGTTGGCCAGTTGACAGCAGGTTCGCATGCACTCCCGGAACGTAGAGGACGTCTGGAATGAGGACCCGCTTCCCGGCCTCCCCTTGCAGAGCGACGGTTCCACGACCCTCGACAGGCTGCAATGCCCCATTAAATCCATGCATGTGCTTCACACCGTCGCTCGGAGCCATGTCGACGAAGACCGCCTTCGTCCCCATCAGGTGGTGGGAGCAACCGCTGTCGAGCAGCACTGCCATCGGGTTTGCCTGCACAGCTGCCGCCACCGCCTGAAAGTCTCGCCAGCCTCCAGCGCCAGCGAGACTGTCGGCTCCACCACGCCGACCATCGAGCACAAAGCCTCCCCGTCGCCTCAGCCCTTGCCGCTGGAGTTGTTGGTGTCCTTCGTCGACGACGTTTTCTTTGACGTCTGCTTCTCCTTGCGCGGCTTCTCATCTCGACGGGGGCGACGGTTGGTCGACGGACCGCGGCCTCCCTCGTTGTCGTCCTCGTCGCTGTCGTCGCGGTCAGGGCACTCGTAGGAAAGGTGGTCGGGGTCGTGGCAGATCCAGCACTCCCGTCATCGACCACAACCTCCACGGCCCTTGCCCCGCGTCGACCTCTTCTCGTCGTCGTCCTTCGTCGACCGCCCACCTCCGCTACCACCTCCGCCCAGCTTCCCGCGTTGCTCCTGTTTACGATTCTGCTTCGTCGTTTCAGCGTAATTCGCCTGCGGAAGGAGCTCCGTGGGATGCTCTGCCTCCTGCATAGCCTCGTCTTGAATGATGTAGCTGGTGATGGAGTCCTCGTCGAGGGACTCACGCGTGCCGGGCACCATCATCATCCTCTTCATGAGGTTGTAGCCGCGCGGCAGGCCCTTGACGACGTGGGTGATGTAGGACGCCGTTGAGTATTCGGCGCCCGCCAAACGCATCTCTGCCAGGATCCGTCGAGCACGGTTGCCGTAGTCCGTCGCCGACTCCTGCTCGCCCATCCAAATGTGTGTCATCTGCTCCTCCAGCTGTCCGATATACAGGTCGTCCTTCGCTTAGTACGTCCACAGGATGAAGTGCCATGCTTGGTGTCCAGCATCCAACCGCTCTCGATAGCTCCTAAGTGCTAGCTGCACCACCGGCGAGCAGCACCTCGAGATGACCATGAAGGTGAGCAAGTGAGCAGCACGAAACTCCCCGCGCAGCTTGACATCCTCCTCGGGCGGAATTAGCACGGTGCCGTCGGCGAAGCCCTTGGGCCTGGCGACCTCCAGGTGATGAGGTCTCGTCGACCTTGCAGCAGTGTGACGGTGATTCGGTCCGGCGAAAATTTGAAATAGCCATACGCCGAGGCGATCCCGCGTGCCGTCACGTGGGGCATTGCCGAGAACCCTCCTCCGCTTCATAGGGGAGAGCGACGTCGACCATCGATGTCACCACGCGAGCTGCATGCAGCTGCCGTCGACCGCTGCACTCACGCCTGACTCCTGTCGATGCCACCGTCGACCTTGATGACGCCTCTCTGCTTCGTGCCATCGTTGCGGCTGACTTGTGCACCGCCGCCGACCTCGTAGTCGATGCCACCTTCGTTTCGTTTCGTTTCGGTCGGAAGGACGGGAAGGGTGCTCCGTCGCCCACTACGCCCGGATGCCAAACTCAACGATCGCCCAAGGGATCGTCCCGTACTCGCCATCCTCAATGCGTTTCCGCGCATCAGCCAAACGTGCCTCCAAGGTGTCCACTACTCCCGCATCAGCTACAGGGTCGACCATGGCGACTAACGCGGTTGCCGGCCTACGAACGACACGTAGGTGCAAAAGTCGGCTCCTATATGAAGGTAATTGGCGGGCCGTCCACGCTCACTGCACCATGCGGAGAGTCATTCTACAAGGTAGTGAGCTAGACTACGGGGGGGTGGGCACGAACTACTAGGAGTGATCGTAGCTTTGCTTAGTTCCTTAGCGCTTGCACATTCACGAGAGAAATCGGCAAGAGTT
Organism: Closterium sp. Naga37s-1; assembly: GCA_947471745.1. Lineage (NCBI taxonomy): Eukaryota > Viridiplantae > Streptophyta > Zygnematophyceae > Desmidiales > Closteriaceae > Closterium > Closterium sp. Naga37s-1. The sequence continues at coordinate 2,895,182 of CANJKZ010000006.1, forward strand.
TCACTAGGCAGAGATTGCATTCCACAATATTTGAACAAGCAATGACAACAATGACTACATCAGGCACCTAGCAACTCTGCAGCTAGCCTGGTTGACCGCCAGCACAGCTTGGTCGACCGCCAGCACAGCTTGGTCGACCGCCTGCCAGCGTTGCGTAGAGGAGCTGCGCCAGCAGTGCAGAAAGGCGACCTGCCGACATAGCAGGTCGACGGCGTGCCAACACTGCAGCAAAGTGGTTGTCCAGCGCTGATCCGTAAAATACAGCACTGCGCACGCTTGCAGGTGCGCGCAGACGATTGGCCCGACATGCCTCGTTGTGCACCCGTCGGCTTACGTCTGCACCTGATGAGCCACATCGACTTCGGGGGACCAGCCCGAAGTCGCCTTCGCCATTGCGACCTCGACGACGTTCGCGTGCCTCCGTAGAACTCGTCAAGCAGGTTACCCGGTCGACCTGGACACCACCAGGTCTGTGTCGACTTGTTCGGGGAAAGTTGACCAAAAGTTGTATGTGCTCGTCGACCACCCAGTGCTCTGGTCGACGACTCCCTCGTCGAGCACAGCTCCCGTCGAGCAACATCCTGGTCGACGGACCCCTCCGTCGACCAGCACTGCACCTGCTGTCGCCGAGCACCCCTCGTCGACTGCTGCTCTCATGTCAGGTCGGCAGACTGCTCCGTCGACCTCCCCATCGAACTGCTCCTCCTGGTCGACGGCACACTTGTCAACCAGCCCAGTCAGCTGCAACCGTCGAGCACCCTTGGTCGACGGCAACACCACAGTGATCTCTGCAGCTCGACGAAGCCCATCGAGCAACTCCCTTACTGTGAACGGTCGGCTGCTTCTCCCTTACATCTGACCAAGTCGTCGGCGTTGCCCAAGCGAGGGCGGGGCCAACACTCCACTCCTATTAACACAACTTGACAGGTGTCTGCCCGAAATCGACGCTCGCCTCGTGGATGGGACGCCTCTGGCGATTTTGGAAGAAACACGGATGGTGCGGATCGAATGCGGCGACGATTTCGGCTTCAGCATGAAGTTTCTCGCGACGACGCTGGACGGCTGCGACGTGCTGCTGTGACGTGATTGGCTGCGACGGCACAACCCCGTCATCGACTGGACAACGAGATCGTGCAGCATCGGCAAGCACGAGGGGCCAATTAAGCTGCCTGTATAGACACCTGATTACATCCAAGCCCAATGCGTCAAAGCTATCACTATAGCTCGCCTCAGCGTCCTAGCATCTAGCAGCTAGAATTCTGCAAGGAGGAAGCGAAGTCGGCGTCTCTCCTTGCTGCAAGAATCCGTGGCCGCCACGTACTCTGACTCGGTCGACGACAGTGTCGCGCACTTGATGCGCTGACTCGATTAGGAGACGGCGGCTCCTCCGTAGACGACCACGTAGCCGCCTGTGCTCGTCCAGTTCTGCTTCTCGCCGGCGTCGTCGGCGTCCACGTGTCAACGTACAAGCGTAAGCTTAGGTAACGGGTTTAACTTAGGGCCTAGGCTTAGGAGCCTAGGCCAAGCGGGAGTCGAATAGTTTGAGCCAAGGAGAATCGAGAATGGGGTGTTCACTATATCACACAAGGTACATATAGCAAACTAGCAAAGGTGCACCACCAAACAAGCAAATATATAACTACATTAACACTAACTACAAACACTTATATGAACTATGCAAACCATAGTTTGACACCATGTAGCCGACCAGCTTCAGCGAATCTGGCCCAGCGCTGACCTCCAGAGTGGTGTAACGGGTGTTGGCGAGATAGGCGAGGCAGCGGTCAACCTCGTGCCAGTGCTGGTCGCTCTTCACCATAAGGCCGCGCCCCAGCTTGCTGCAGGCAAAGGCGATGTCCGACCTCGTCGCCACGAACTGCAGCGAGCTGACCTTCTGCCGGTACTCTTCACGCTTTCGAGCGTCATCGTCATCGAACGTCAGCTCGGCGTAGGCGTTGACGACGACTGGCGTCTTCGGGATCCGCCCGGTCCGCTCCTCGTCGATATAGCGCATGCGCACCTTGTCGACGTATCTCTGCTGGTGCAGCCACAGCTTCCTAGCCGGCCTGTCGCGCACGATCTCTAGCCCGAGGTACTTCATGACCGGCGAGATCTCACGCAGCTTGAAGGCGGCCTCTAGTAGCTCCTTCAGCATCGCGGTGCTGCTACTGGCGGCGAGCAGGTCATTAACATAGACCAGCACCCAGCAGGTCACGACCGGCGCGTTCGCCTCGTCGTAGTCGGTGCCGTACACGTGCGTGAAGCCCTTCACGACCATCCTCGCCTTCTCGCGCTCGACGCTGTCGTCGATGTGGTACTTGGTCATCAGCACCCAGCGGTTCTTCATGATGTTGACACCGCGCGGGCGTTCGACCAGCTCCCACGTGCCGTTGGAGATGTGGCTCCGGATCTCCTCGTCCATGGCGGCCTTCACCTGTGAGAGTACGACGGCTTATTCTTGCTTTGCTAACTTGCCTTTACTTTATTATGCTTTATCTAGCTTAGGTTTATGTTATCATGCATGCTTTTGCTTGATTTCCTAGGTTAGGTGCTTTCCTGTATATTATTATAGTTATAGCACCGAACTAGGTTGAGTGCACCAAATTCCTGGTTTTTCGGTTGCCATCGAATTGCCTTCTATCGAATACGGAAAAACTCTATTCGGGACGCTTCGCGACCCTCGGAAACTTCGCATAACACCTGGTTATTGCCCCTTGTGTCGAGACTATATATTCCCTCGTGTTGTACCCAGGTGGATCAATCAATACATTTCCTCATTTATGAACTCGATCCAATCAATCCTCACACTATCAGAGCTCGTTTACACGCGAAGACTTCAACCGCTAGAACCGCGGGGGCGACGACTGAAAGCACCGATTTCAGATACATAGACCAGTTCCACACTTTTTTTTAACGTCCCCCTCAAACCGGTTTCCGACCACGCCTCAGGTTATTGGCGGAAAAGTTGGAATTTCAACCATCCGATCAAATCGCATCTCATCGGCCCAAAGAATTTCACCCACCAGCAGCGGTAGCAGCTACAGTGAATCTTGAGGCGGTACTTCCGAGGCTACCGGGGACATTTAATTCCAACGTGCGGGACACTGATGTTTGTCGATTCATTGCGACCCTCGAAATTTACTTCGAGGCGTTGGCTGTACGACCCCGACAAACGATGCAATGCAGATTCGGCTCGCAGCGACACTGTTGCGTGGCCCGGCGCTCGAGTGGAATTACAACAGCGACAAAATCTGAGGCGAGGGATCGTGGGCGCAGTTTCGGGCAGCTTTGATTCAACGTTTCGAACCGATTAATTCGAGCTACATGGCGCGGCAGCAAATTCATCGGCATAAACAATACGGCAGTGCAACACAGTACACACAGCAGACGGAGAACCTCTTCAACCAAATTATCGACTTGACCGAGGGGGGGGGAATCCAAACGTATACCGAGGGGATAAAAACCGAAGTCCGCCGACAAGTGATCTCATCGAACTACACTAACTACCGCGACATAGTGTGTGCAGCCGAACGATTCGATTCGTTGATTCGAGGTCAACCCGTCACACGACGCAACATGCCGAACAGGACTTTCGGCACGGAGCGATCTGCACCCCCCACGACCGCCCACCCGATGAATATCGACAAGGTCAATGCGAAGCCGCGGCCGACAAAATCTGATAAATGCAAGTTTTGCGGCGCAGCCAGACACCGATTCTTAGCGTGCTGGAAAATGAAGAAGGCACGAACCTAGCTGCAGGAAAACAACAGTGCGGCACCCCAGAAGTAAAAAACGAGAATCGCAAGTAGCCGCGGATCGACCTGGCGATTGCGAAAAGTTAGGGTCTCTTATAAGTCTTATAAATGGACAAAAAACCGTTTAGAAGATACCCCCTTGTGTACGATTACCCCTTACCCCTACACTGTCTTATCTCGTAGACACAAATAGGTGTTTTATAATGAGGTTACCCCGTTTATAAGAGATACCCGAATAATAGACACCCCTTGTCTTCTATTCAACACTGTCTTATATCCGGGTGATGACAGTACTGTTTCCGGCCGACTGGTACGTCAGCCCATCTTTCCACGTCAGCCTGCTTCGCCCATAGCTCCCAACCATGAGCCAATTGCCTCGTCATCGTCTACCATCCATGACTCGCCCTGCATCGGAGCCGATCGTTCAGCCCGAGAAAATTCTGAGCCATCGGATTCGCCACCCCACACGCATCAAGAGGATCGAGTTCCTCGTTCGCTGGAAGGACCGCACGCCAACTGGAGATAGCTGGGTGCCCTTGGTCAATATTGAAAACCACCCTACCCTGCTAGTGTACATGAGGAGCCGGAGTTTCCGCGATATACACACACTTGTGTAGTAGAGGGGGCTTCTTGAGGGAGGGGGGGTAGATTTTTTGACATTCCTTACAGCGATCTATCAACATCGCGTGCAGCAGCAGCAGCCGTTCCCCCGTTACTTCTAAAGGGGCTTCGCCAACTTCGCGCGCACTGTTTCACCAAACCATGCACCGCTGGCCTAGCCAAGTCAGCCTACGCTTCGGGACTAGCCCAAACCTCGATGCTAGCTTAGCACTAGCTAGCTCGCTATAGTTTGCACGTTTCGCGTAAAAGGGCGCGTGTCCTTGAGGTCGAACTTTTGCCAAAGTTCGAACTTCTAGAAATGTTGTACACGATAGGGTTCAGTTGAAAGACGCATCGCCACGGTATACAACGGTATTAGGCTCGAACTTCGACAATCTACACCAAAAGACACACGCCCTAAGTATTCGCTCATACTTTGTACTCGTTTGGCACCTAGTGCAATCCTCGCTTATCTCGTTCCATTGCACCCGTAACACTATCGAACACGGCCTATCTTTCCACCTTGGGTTTTCAGCTTAGCGGGAAAGGGTATCCCGACCCCTCCGCTTTCAGGTAAGGGGTAGCGCTCAGTGCGCACAGTTTCCGCTAAAGGCTGGGCTAGGGGGGGACAGTTATCGTTCAGGTTAGGGACCCGGACCTCTAAATGAGCCACGTGTCACATCCACACACAGCTCGCTCACTGTACATCTACAGTCTCAGATGTGCACTGTGCGCGCTTGTCTTTTCTACCGACCTACAGTAATGAGTTTTTATGGATAATATATTGCACTGCCTGCATCAGCGGGCAAGAAAAAAATAAACCCCAGTCGGAAGGCATGCCATTTCGGGAGCATCAACCCTAAATTTTAGGGTTTAGGCTCCCAAATGGCATGCAGTAAGCCATGGGGTTTATTTTGTTTGCTTTTGCTCTGTGCCACAGCCTTCAGTTGGGGACTTGGACAAAGTTACTGTGCGTTTTCAGTGACCCTTGTACTGTATTGGCGCTAATAGTAGGGCCAACACAGGTTTCGGAACAGTGGCCTTTCGAGCCACCCGGAACGTGGGATGGGTTTGGTAAAAAAGACAAGCAGGTGGTGTGCAGAAGATGCAATTGTAGATGTACAGTGAGCGAGATGTGTAGGATGTAACACGTGGCTCATTGAGAGCTCGAGTTCCTAACCTGAACGAAGTCTCCCCCCCTAGCCCAGCCTTTTGCGGAAACCATGCGCAATCAGCAGTACCCCTACTCTGAAAGCGGAGGGGTCCAGGTACCTTTCCCCGCTAAGCTGAAAACCCTCCCACCTTCATACCTTGGCCTTGTTCGGCAGGCGTTAAAAAGGCATTAATATCAGGCTCGGGGACCGGCTACAATGAAACGATAAGCGAGCAATCGGTTATCAAGCTTCGAGATAGGCGGGTTGATGTCGAACCTGAGAGCGTTAAATGTCTGCCGCCTTTTTAACGCCTGTGTTTTTAGCGATACGATGTTTCCAGGAAACCGTTTCCCGTGGCAAAGTGGCGCACCACTGATCCGCTGCATGGTGCCTGGCCGAGAGCTTACATCATGCGGGGGATCAGTGATGCGGCCAATCATATGCGACTGGTCAAATATGCTGGCCAATCATATGATTGTTCGAAGGTGCTATTCGCCTTCGACCTGACTTCCTCAAATTTACACCCCTTATGTGCCATCACGTTTAACCCCCATATTGCCAGCCAAACAGGGCAAACTGTTTTTTTTTAAGGTGCACTGCATGCGCCGCCTGACTTCGAGATTTTTTCGAGCTGGCGTTTTTTCGAGGCTGGGTTTACATACTTTGAGCGGGGAGGAAAGGATTATCACTTGGAAACAGGGTTACTTTGTGGCTGCTGGACCCCTGCGGAAAAACCAACAATCGAGGCGAAAGGAAGGGGAGGACCTGGGGGTTCTGATTAGAACTTGACACACCGATTGAGTTTGTATGCCAAAATTCGCGATCTCGCGAGAGCCAGACTTTCACTCGACACAGACCTAAAGAAACAAAGTGACTAGAAGTTCGCACTGCCACTACCAATTCGGCTAACTCCAATTCACCCTTTCTGCTCCGCGTTCTCCGCCGCAATTCCGCAATGCCATCCGTCTCGTTCTGCGCTGCGCGCGACGCCGCGTTCTGTTTGCCAACGAACCGGCAGGCGGAACCGTCGTGCTCTACGCTCTCTGCGTCACCCCGTTCTGCCGGACTTAGCGTTGGCGCGTACGCCCAGTCGCCCATCATCTCATTTGGGGAGTAGCTCGTCGCCACATTGCAATAAGGCAATGAGCAAGGAAATCCCGCGATCCCTGAAATCCGTCTCTTTCCGCGCACTCGCCACGCCTCGACCGGACGACTTGCATTCGTCCGGTCAGCCGTGCATTCACCGCTGGCCTTTAGCGAATCGCCCTGGTTTCAGCATCAACCCGAGCACGGCGCATTTCGCTCTAGTCGACCAGCGTATCGCGTTCAGATCCCGGATTCCGATCGCCCCTTAGTGCATATAGCATTCGTAACCCCTTTCGTAAGTGGCGATTCCAGCTTAGCGCAGTCACCCCCAGCGACATCACGGGGGGGCCTAGCGCTTTCAAGACCCGCATTTAGAGCGCCGCTTTCAGCCTTTCGCATGCATATCTTGCTTTGTGCTCTCCGCTTCTCGCGTTTGCAATCGTAACACTTCCCAGACAAGCCCGCCGTCTCCCCTGCTTCGCCCCGGTCTGCTCTCATCTCTGGTGTGTGGTCGTCGCCCTTGCACGCAACTCGACGGTTGAAAAACGCCTGTTACCAATTTCGCCATTGACCCCTGACTCCCCTCATGCCGCACTGCATATTTCCGTCGTTCCCCTCTCACACACATTCTACCCGCTCCTCCTACTCATTCTCCGCCTCGTTCCCCTCTCTCATGTCAGCCTTATGTCACATTCATCCATACTCCAGGCGTCTCTCGTACTCCCCTCGCTTCCTCCTCCTGCTTTCTGCATTATTACCATTTATTTCCCAGTCCCATCAATGATTCTCCGCCTAATTCCACTCTCCCTTATTCGTATCTCTCTGCCATATTACCCGCTACGGGATAGCCTCCGCGTGACGGCGTCATGCGAGGAGTCCACATCGACCTAGGCGTCGCGAGACCCCTATTCTAGTCGCGGTGAGGTATTGGGCTACGGGGTGGCGTGGTAGTGACGAGGCGGCGGGGAGTTAGTCGTCACGGTGACAGGTGCGACGCGACGGGCATGTCCTCCACATTGCGAGATGTGGCTCCTCGCACAGGTAGCGATGGTAGCTGTTGAGTTATTCGTATCGTAAACCCAGGATTGCGGAGCCGCTGGCCGTTAGCAGAGTGGCTAGTAGCTTGGCGTCTAATTCCTAACTGGAAACATGCCTACGCGACCTTGTTTTGAGGCTGTTTTGTTCCCTCCACAGGTAAGGACTGTTGTGAATAGCACACGCATCACGTGCTACCCACTTTGGCACTCCAACCCCTTCCCCTCAAAACATACTCGTAACTTTCCTTCCTACTTTCCCAAAGTTACCCAACCCCTCCAAACCCATTCAAATTACCCAACCACCAAGACTTTCCTTTTCCAACTCATCTTTTCCAAGCCAAGCCCACCAACTCCTCCTTAACTATCTTCAACCACCATAGCCCTTCCTAATCCAACTCAACCAAATTCCCAATAGCTTCTCCTATTCACCTCCAAGTCCCACCATAAGGCACATGACTCCTCATGGTTTTCCATGTGCTTTTTTTCCTTACTCACCAAATATTACCCAAGTCATCTACCTCCTCCAATATTCCTACCTCCATGTGCCTTCAAGCACATGCATCCAATTCCTAGTCATCAACCTCCACATGCCTCACATTTATTCCTTCCTTCCTTCCTTTCTCAAGTCATCAAAGTTGCCAACTCATCTCCTGAGGATTTATGATTACCACCTCACCTCCTCTTCCAAGACACCAAAGTTATCCTATCTCCTCCATTCATCTCTTCACAAGTCACCCAAGTTCACATCCAACACCACAAGACCTACAACTCCAACTCATCTAGTGCTCAACTACCATCACATGCTCTACTACTATTCAACTCCAACAAGAAACTCTACAATTTCTCAAGAAGGTTTTTCAATGACAAAAATGTCTCTCAAGCTTCTTCATCAAGCTCCTCTTCATGCTCCTTCCCAAGCTTCTCTTTCAAGCTTCTCTTCTACTACAAAGGCTCCTCACTAGCAACCAAGTTCAATGTCTCCAAAGTTGATACTTTCATGCTACTCTCTTCCAAGGCGACTACCATTGATGGTTACTCTTCCTATGCATGCCTATGTATCCCTCATGGATCTATAAGGCTTGTACTATACCTCTTTCATAAGTTTATGCTCACAAAGTCTCTCTCATGAGTCTACAAAGCTAAGCATCAAGGGAAGAATAGTCACCTCATACTCTACTTGAGTATACGGTTCATTACTATCTACAAACTTGAGGAAGGCTCACCACCCAACACCAAGCTTGATGTTCTTCTTCAAGTAAAGCTCCCAAAACCAAGCCATTCTTTCAAGTCACCTCTACAACTATCCCTAGTAAGATTCACCTCTCAACTAAGTGTTTATCACCTCTCTCATTCTCTCAACAAGCTCACATTCTTCTTCTCTTTTGAGTCCTTATCTCATCAAGCATTCCACCCTACACAAGTTTCTCTTTAAAGTCACAAGTTCTAAGCATCATCTTCTCTTCTATCAAACTCATCCTCATATGCTACAGTTCTACTGTTCACTCTTGTCTTATTCTAGTGTGCAATCATACTCTTTTGTCCTTATCTCAATTCTTAACTGGTATCAGAGCTACTCACTTTCCCGCTTCCGCTAAAGCTCTCCTCAAGAAAGAATTTTCTATCTTCTCATTCTCCATGACTCCCACCCCTAAGGGCTCTAAGCCAAAGAGTGCCACTTCGCAAGGAGAATCGAGCTCCTCCGAAGTAAGCGGCAACACAGGAGGAAAAGACACCTCATCATCTCCTACTCATCCCTCTCCTATTTACACCCAAATGTCAACCCCCTCTTCTCTAACCCCCAAGCTAGAAGTTCCACGGTTCAATGGAATGGATTTTCAAGCGTGGCGAATTCGTTTCCAATTGGCCTCCACTCTCCTAGAGTGGCGGCCCGTTTACTCCGGTTCTCTTTCTCCTCCTACCTCCGAAGCCCATCCCAAAGAGCAAACCGCGTGGATCAAGAAGAACGTCGACGCCTACCTCTACCTCCTCAACTCCGTCCAAGATCAATACGCCAAGTCGTTGCTCACTTGCGCAAGTCATCCCGACAGTACCAAGTGCGCGTGGGAGAGGCTCACAAGGCTCCATCAACCTCGCACCGAGAGCACCAAGGCGGAAATGTGGGGCAAGATCTCCAACCTACGGATGGAGCAAAAGGAGACGATTCCCGAGTACTTGGAGCGCGCGGAGATTCTTCTCAACAATGCCGACATCATCGAAGTCACCGTTCCCAAGAAGCTCTTCATTACCATTCTCCTCGCGGGGCTTTCACCGGAGTGGATTCAAATGCGGATCACGATTCAAGCGTTTCCCCAGAAACAAAAGACGCGCGACTTCATCTTCAACACCCTCATCAACGAGCATCAAATGCGCGAGCTAGCCAAGGCAAAGGAGGAGAACAACAAAACCGCATGGTCGGCCGCCGTTTCTACTCAAGGTCACGGCAACAACAACAACAACTACAACAACAACAAAGGCAAGAACCAACGACAAGCAAGTAAGCCTTCTAACCCATCTATCCTTGGTCGCTACCCCCCATCAAGTTCATCACCCAATCAACCTTTCTCATCTAATCCCTCTCAACCCGCTAAGCCCCAACTGGGGAAATTCAATTTCACTTGTCATTTTTGTCATCAATGGGGACATCCATGGTTCAAGTGTCCTCGTAAACCTCCCAATCGGACCCCTCCTCCTCACCTTCTTACTTCTAAGGGTCGAGCCGCCCTATCTTATGCAGTGAGCTCTCAAAATGAGACTCATCCATTCCCTTTACCCCAACCTCAATCATCCCAACTCTACCCAAGTCAACCTTATCCCTTTCCCTATTACCCCGTGCAACCAATGCCTATGTTCTACCCTTCTCCACCACAAGGCTTTACGCCTTTATTACCTCAAGCTTCCCATCCTTCTCCCCCCAACTCAACACCCTCTTCTTCCTCCCAAAGCACCCCACAGGGCATAAGCTTTGCCATGACTTCATCCGCGCCCACATCGTCGTTCGATCCTGATTTTTGGTACCTCGATAGTGGGTGCGACCAACACATGACTCCCAACTCTTCCCTCTTACACTCTCTCACCACCACAGGAGTTAAGTCCGTCACCGTCGCCAACAAGGAGTCAACTCCCACCGCGGGAGAAGGAACTCTCACCTTTCTCAACCCCACCGGCAAGCCGGTTTCCATCTCAGGTGTCCTCCTCGATCCCAACCTTGGAGCCAACCTATTGTTGGTTGGACAACTCGAGGAGAAAGACTGCATCTTTTCCTTCAAAAGTGGTACCGTGCAGATACACTACCAGGGACTCCTCATTGCACGTGGCGAGCGAGTTGGTCGCCTCTACCGCCTCAAGCTCGACGTGAACCCAGAGTACCGTCGACTCTACGGCTACACCGCCGCTGCATCAACCACTATCAAGCCTCACCCAGGTACGACTACCACACCCTACATTTGGCATTGTCGCTTGGGTCACCCTGGAGCATCAACCACAAAGTCCATCACCGCACATGCAAGTCTTGAAGGTCTTCGCATCACACCAAGTTTCAAGTCTTCCTCTTCACTTTCTCCATGCCCTTCATGCGTTGAGCCAAGCATGCACAACATCCTCATCCCCCCGTCAAGTTCAAGTCTCAAGTCCCCTTGACCTTGTTCATAGTGACATAATTGGCCCTGCACGCACGCACAGTCGCACAGGCAAGCGATTCATCATGACCCTCATTGATCACAAGACACGCTTTGCATGGGTCTTCCTTCTTGAGACCAAAGACCTCGTTCCCGAAGCATTCAAAGTGTGGCATGAACACATCAAGAACACAACCGGCCTTCAAGTCAAGACTCTGCACTCGGACAGACAGGGAGAATACATAAGTAAGTCATTTTGCAATCACCTCTCATCCATTGGCATTGCACAAGAGCTTTCATGCCCCTACACCCCTCAGCAGAACGGCATTGCCGAAAGGTTCAACCGCACCTTGCAGGAAATTGCAAGATCTCTTCTCTTGCTAAGCTGGACGATGCATGGTGGGGAGAAGCCGTGAACCATGCCGTCCACCTCAAGAATCGTCGCCCAACCACCACTCTTCCCTCAGGTATCACCCCATTTGAAGCATGGCATGGGAAGAAGCCCGATGTTTCCATGTTGCGCGTGTTTGGGTGCACGGCACAATATCGCATTCCCAATGAGAAGAGAGGAAAGTTTGAGAGCAAGACACGCTGGGGCATGCACATTGGGGTGAGTAAGGAGAGCAAGGGCTGGATTCTTTGGGACCCTCTCCTTACCAAGGAAATTGTGAGCAGGGACGTGATCTTCCATGAAGACATGTCCCTCGCTCGATGGAAGTTAAATTATCTCCCTCCTTCTCCCTCTCTCGAAGACTCTCTCCCCACTCCAGCAGGGCTCACCACCACACCCGAAGTGGAGCCGTCTCCAAGTGCACCTACTGGAGATACCACAGCATCTCCACTTGTACCTGAGAACAACACACCTCCTCATGAGCAACAGCAGAGTCAACCTGAGCCGAACCACACATCACCGCCACTCTTCACCGACGAGCCGTCTTCACTCCAACCCTTGATGGAGCAGCCCTCAACGCAAGAGTCAACACCTGAGCAGCAGCCAGCCGTAGAGAAGCTGTCTTCAACCATACCGTCTTCTTCTTCACCTCCAGTCAACACTTCAACCATCATCCCCGCCGCAGCAGACGAGCCTCTTCAACTCGCTAAACCAACAAATGATATTCCTGAGACTACCACTCTTTCAGCACCTCCAACCATCCCTAAGGGTAACACGGATCACGAAGGTATCACCGAGCATTCACAGCGTCCCAAGCGAGCACGTAAGCCAGTGCAGCGCTTGAACCTCGCAGTCGGTGCATGCTTCCCAGTCACAGCCAAGTGCACCAACCCTCACTGCATGGACTGCAAGATAGTCGCCATGTGTCACGCCATCAGTTGCCTCCCACTTGAGCCATCCATTCGCAAGCAAGCACTGGCAAGCGCTGAGAGAGCAGAGTGGGTAAAGGCAGAGAGAGAAGAGATTAATAGCCTCCTTGTACAAGGTACATGGGTCCTTGCACCACTCCCTCCTGGTAAGAGAGCACTGAAGGTTAAGTGGACATACCGAGTGAAAGTGAAGGGAGATGGTACACTCGTCCGATTCAAGGCACGCCTGGTAGCCAAAGGTTTCTCACAGATGCCAGGCACGGACTACACAGAGACCTTCTCTGCTGTAGCCAAGCCTGAGGCGAGGAGTACGTGAAGCCGAAGCGCTGAAGGACCTGCTGCACCATGTGTGACTGAGTCAGGGTAATGGTGCGGCGTGCTCTATCCCGGGTGATCTGCAAGCCAAGGTAGCTGCGCAGTTCACCCAGGTCTGTGCACGTGTGTCTCTTCTGCAGCTCGGACTTCACGTGGGCGAGTCCAGCAGTGTCAGCTGTGGCGAAGACCAAGTCGTCGATGTACACGAGGATGTAGAACGGCGGCAAAGAAGTGTCGGTGCGCAGAAACAGCGACGGGTCGGCAGTAGAGGGAGCAAACCCAAGAGCCGCAAGTGTAGTCCTCAGTGTGTTGTGCCACTCACGCGGTGCCTGGCGGAGACCGTAGACTGGCCGTCGGAGGCTCCACTGGGTGCCAGGAGGAAAAGACCCAGTGAAGCCAGGTGGGCGACGCAGCCAGATCTCCTCGTGCAGGCTGCCCTGCAAGAAAGCAGTGCTGAAGTCAAGAGAGTGCAGCTCGTAGTCGCGGTGAGCAGCTATGTGCAGCAGTACCCGAAGAGTGGTCATCTTCGGGGTGGGAGAGAAGGTCTGAAAGTAGTCAACTCCCTGCCGCTGACTGAAGCCACGAGCCACGTACCGCGCCTTGAAGACAGGCGGAGAACCCGGCGGCCGCTTCACCCTGAAAATCCACATGCCACTGACGATGTTCGCCCCAGGCGGGGGAACCTCGTCAACGTAGGTGCCTGTGGACTTCCAGGAAGCCATCTCTGCGTCCATAGCTGCCTGCCACTGAGAGGAGTAGGGACCCTCTATCGCCTCCGCGTAAGAGCGCGGAGTCGGGATGTCAAGTGCATCCGGGTCTCCCTCAGGGGTAAGCAGTACGGACACGAGATGAGGTGAAGCAGCAGCCAAACACTGGAACTCCTCCTGCCTGTCCTCAAGGACGTCCGTGCCAAGGGCACACTCACCCCCGACGGACGGAGGACAGACAGACTTAGACTCAGCAACAAGACTAGCAGCGTAGTCTAGACGACAGTGAGCAGCAAAGTCGACGAGCTCAGTAACTAGGGCAGACGCAGCAGTGGACTCAAAGGAAGGGTCAGTGACAACAGTAGCAAGGAGACGCGTGACAGTAGGACTGGCAGCACGAAGAGAGTCCGACTCCGGGTCAGGAAGAGCAGGAAGAGAGGACTCAGGAGGAGCAGGCAAAGGGGCACGCAGAGGAGCAGTGGACGGACGCAGAGACATCCGGTGCGTGCCAGGGACAGGAGGAGGACGCTGACGCGAACCACGACCACTAGTGCGAGCAGCACGGACAGGCGACGCAGGGCGAGACGCAGGCTCACGACGCTCAGCAAGACCTCCAGTAGGACCAGTGTAGGGAGAAGGAGCGGGCAGTGGGGAGGCCGGCTGTAACTGTAACTGTGACGGGACAGGCTGTGGACACTCTAAGGGAGGAGGAGGACCAGTAGAAGGCGGGAGACCAAGAACCTGCTGAAGGAGCGGAACGAAGTACGGCCTAGGCCGCGCGGCGACTCCAGACACAGCAGGGACAGCACCAGTACCCCCAGCGGCAGCACCAGCGCCAGCAGCACCTCCAGCTCCAGTACCTCCAGCAGCACCAGTAGCACCCCCAGTAGGACCGCCTCCAGGACCGACAGCAGTAGCCTCAGCGCCAACACCCTCAGCAGCTCCAGCTCCAGTCGTACCCGCAGGCCCAGCAGCTCCAGTACTCCCAGTACGAGCACCTCCGGGACCCGCGACACCAGCACCCTCAGCAGCCGAAGAACCTCCAGCTCCAGCAGCACGCCTCCAGCGCCGGGCAAACCACTCGCGCAGCTCCTGTGGAGAGAGTGGCTCCCGCCGAGACGAAGCACTCGGAGAACCTCCAGGCTCAGCACCGCCAGACGCCACACGAGCAGGCCCAGCTCCCTCAGGCTCCGCACCCCCAAGCTCAGCACCTCCAGACGTGGCACCCCCAGGCTCAGCACCCCCAGGCGTAGCACCCCCAGGCTCAGCACCCCTAGGCTCAGCACCCCCAGTAGTAGCACCCCCAGGCTCAGCACCCCCAGGCTCAGGACCCCCAGTAGTAGCACCCTCAGGCTCAGCACCCCCAGGCGTAGCACCCACACGCTCAGCACCCCCAGAGTCAGCACCCTCAGCAGCACCAGAGTCACCAGTAACCTCGACAGGCTCGACTGCGTCTACCTGGGACACACCTGAAGGGGCAGGACCCTGAGGGGGGAGGGGGTCTACCGGGGGGGGACCTGGTACAAGGAAGAGCGGTGGCGGGGGGAGGGACGGAGTGCGGTAGGGGAAGAGGCGGTAGTAGGGGACCGACTCGTCAAACGTGACGTCCTGGGAGGACAGAACACGGCGAGAGGTGGGGTGGTAGAACTGCCACCCTGGCGCGTCAGGGGGGAAGCCAAGGAAGACGCAAGGAGCAGCACGAGGGGACAGCTTGTCCGCAGACAAGTCGCGGACAAACGCCCGAGATCCCCAGACACGGAACGCAGACGCATCGCCAACCTTCCCCGTCCACAACAAGGCTGGGGAGGTCTCCGGCATGGAGACCCTGGGGTGAAGGTTGATCTGATGCGCCGCGTACCGAACCGCAAACGGCCACAGAAAATGGGGGGCAGCCGCATGCATCATGGACGTACGGGCGACGTCCATGACCATGCCAATGCGGCGCTCAGCAATCCCATTTTGCTGTGGAGAGTCCGGAAGTGTGAAGGTCTGGCGGATGCCTCGTGCACGACAGTAGGCTCGCAGAAGGCCAGAGGAGAACTCTCCACCTCTGTCAGAGTGCAGACGCAGAACAGGAAAGTCCGAGCCGAAGCTCTGCCTGAGCTGGAGACGAGCTGCGCGGATCCAGTCGATCAACACCTCAGTGACATCACCCTTGCTGCGCAAGGGGAAGACTGTGGTGTAACGCGAGTAGTCGTCAACCACCAGCAGGAAGTAGCGCTCGTGACCATGTCCACGGACGCGGGCCGGGCCCCACACGTCCATGTGAAGCGTCTGCAGCGGGGCCTCTGTCGGAGGAAACTGGGAGGAGTGAGGGGCAGCCCGCTGCCGCCCCTCGACACAGGGGACGCAGGTAGGGCCAGGCCCCGGAGGAAGGGGAGGGAGGGACCGGGGAAGACCAGAGACAAGGACACGGGAGGCCATGCCTCGGAGACGAAGCAAGGAGGGGTGACCAAGGCGGTGGTGCCAGAGGAGAGTCTCGTGAGACAGGAGGCGACACGAACAGGGGGCAGACTCAGGACCAGACCTGGACGCTGCAGCAAACACCTGACCCGACGCAGCTACCTGACCAGACGCAGTGACTGGAGGAGACGCAGTGGTCAGGGTGTACAGGCTCGACCCCGGCCGACGGGTAAACGTGGCCAGGTGTCGGCCAGTCCGAGCGTCCGTGCAGTGGGTCACCCGCTGACTCGCAGGAGTGAACTGGTGAACCCCCGCATCCTGTAGGTCAGCACCACTCACCAAGTTCTTAGAGAACGAGGGGAGGTAAAGACCAGACAGGGTGCCAGAGGGGGCCGCCGGACACGGGAGGACAGTGGAGAAGTGAGCAAGGACAGGACCCCCAGAGGGGTCTGCCAGAGAGACCGCAACTGGCCGGCCAAGCGGCGTGAGTGTGGTGCGGTCTCGAAAGAAGGAGCGAGAAGCCCCCGAGTCAAGGGTGAAGGTGTGGGAGGCCGAAGCCGACGCAGAACCTGAGAGAGCAGACTCACCAGCACCTGAGGGAGCAGACGCACCTAGAGCAGCAGCCTCGCTAGCACCTAGAGCAGCAGCCTCACCAGTACCGAGAGCAGCAGTCTCAATGCCCGGGTCGGGCGGAAAACACCGGTAACAGTCACCCTCATCACTAATAGTCACAGTATACATGGCAGCAAGAATAGCATCAAAGTCAAGGTCAAAGACAGCGACACCCGCCCTAGACAGCTCACCCCAGCGGGGGATCTCAGTGGCCTCAGGGAACTGGTGACGCCAAGCGTCCGTCAGGCGGCCAAAGCAGCGCTGGGTGGAGTGCGCACCCCCGCACTGGTCACCCGCGCTGTCGCCGGTGCGTAGGACGTAGGTGCACGGACCAGTACCCCCACCCCGCTGGCGTGCAGCGTACCACTCACGGAGCTGCTGAGGGGGGGGGATGTCACGAGTGCGCTGCTGCTGCTGCTGGCGCTGAATACCACCGGAGCCGACCCTCTGCGCAGCGCCACCCCGACCAGCTCCACCTCCTCCGCCGCCGCCTCCTCCACCGCCGCCACCTCCGCTCCCACCGCCACCGCCGCCGCCGCCTCCGCCTCCACTGCCGCCACCGACCCCTTTACCCCCGCCACCACCCCGACCGCCACCCCCACCCCCTCCACCGCCTCCACCGC
Organism: Closterium sp. Naga37s-1; assembly: GCA_947471745.1. Taxonomy (NCBI): domain Eukaryota; kingdom Viridiplantae; phylum Streptophyta; class Zygnematophyceae; order Desmidiales; family Closteriaceae; genus Closterium; species Closterium sp. Naga37s-1. The sequence continues at coordinate 2,912,408 of CANJKZ010000006.1, forward strand.
CGCCTCCACCGCCCCCGCTAGCTCCTCCAGCGCCCCTGCCCCCCTTGCCCTTGCCAGGGCGGCGTCTCCCGCTAGGGGTAGACGCTGCACCAACCGACTCCAGACCAGCGAGGTCGGCCGCAGCAGCAGAGGCAACAGAGGGCAAAAGAGGGGAGGGGGAACACCCCTCAAAGATGGGGGTGCGAGGGTCACCACGAGAGGCTCCTACAGCTACTATGCTCTTTTCTTCTGCTAGGAGGGCCTTCTCGAGGAGGTCAACGGTGAGAGTGGTGGGGCAAACCGAGAGGAAGTGGTCCCTGACTACGCGAAGGGAGTCAGGGAGACGGGTGACTATGTAGTAGAGGGTGATGTACATGGGGGGGGGGTTCTTGGCGCAGAACTCAGCAGGAAGCGCAGCGCGGTAGCGAGTGTCACTAGTGCGGAGGTGCGTAATGAGGTCAGCGACTGTGGGAAAGGCAGCAAGGTCAGGGAAGAGGTACGGTAGCATGAGGCGGCTCAGTGCAGCAGTGGCAGGGGAGGAGTAGCGCGCAACTACAACGTCGTACAAGGTGTGAGCACTCTTGTACTGGCTAAAGTGCGCACGCTCAGAGGTAGGCAGGTGGCGACGCACAGCAAGACGTGCAGCAGCATCGCGCGTGGCCCACTGTGAGCGAACAGTGGCGTCAGCATCAGCAGCGGGGGCAGGAGAGGCACCAGAAGTGAGGTCAAAGAGGGAGAGGCCGTCTGCTCTGTCGCACTGTAAGAAAAGCTGCAGGTCATCTATCCAGACGTCAAAGTCAATGGCCCGACCCTCAGCGTCAAAAGCGAGGACACTAGGGGTAGCCATGACAGCAGTAGACTAGCAGCGCAAACAGTAGGGTGAGGGCAGTGCTGTGAAAGAGGCGCTGCTCTTACCGGACAGGGCGGCTCGGGTGGTTCGGCTGCAGGGCGGCTCGGCGGCTCGGCTGCTGGGCGGCTCGGCGGCTCGGCTGCTGGGCGGCTCGGCGGCTCGGCTGCTGGGCGGCTCGGCGGCTCGGCTGTTGGGCGGCTCGGCGGCTCGGCTTCTGGGCGGCTCGGCTGCTGGGCGGCTCGGCGGCTGGGCGGCTCGGCTGCTGGGCGGCTCGGCTGCTGGGCGGCTCGGCGGGGCCGCTGAGAGGGCGGCGTCCGGGGCCGCTGGGAGGAGGCAGCGGGGCCGCTGAGAGGAGGCGGCGGGGCCGCAAAGGTAGGTGGCGGGGCCGCAGGTAGGTGGCGGGGCCGCTAGTAGGTGGCGGGGCCGCAGGTAGGTGGCGGGGCCGCTGGTAGGTGGCGGGGCCGCAGGTAGGTGGCGGGGCCAGCAGGAAGGTGGCGGGGCCGCACAGGTAGGTGGCGGGGCCGCGGGTAGGTGGCGGGGCCGCTGGTAGGTGGCGGGGCCGCAGGTAGGTGGCGGGGCCGCACAGGTAGGTGGCGGGGCCGCACAGGTAGGTTGCGGGGCCGCGGAGGGCGGCGACGAGCCGTAGGGGGCCGTGAGGGGCCGCGGGAGGGGCCGTAAGGGGCGTAAGGGGCCGCGCGAGGGGCCGTAAGGGGCGGCACGAGGGGCCGTAAGGGCGGCGCGACGGGCCGTAAGGGCGGCACGAAGGGCCGTAAGGGCGGCGCGAAGGGCCGTAGGGGGCGGCGCGACGAGCCGTGAGAGGGCCGCTAAGGGCGACGCGACGGGGCCGTGAGGGGCCTAGCGAGGGCGCGACGGTAGGGAGAGCACACAGGGCGCGACTCGGGCCGGAGCGAAGCGCGCTCCGGGCAGGAAAAAAAAATGTCGTGGTGGTGGGCCCTAGGAATCGTTCCCACTAGGGAACCTGCTCGATACCATGAGAAGAAACGAGGAATGAATTGACTAAGGGAAAGTTGGGTACAAAAGCAAACCCTAGAAAACTGTACCCCATATGTGCTACCCCACTATAGCCTACAGTAGCTATGTCATATAAATCTGACAAAAGGAGCTGCACGCGCCAACCTCGGTCGTAGCAAGGCTCATGCTAGAGCGTGAGTTGGCGGCATTGCGGCTAAATGAGGGGGAGCCGATTCAACCGGTTCTTGACAAGATGCGGGAGTTGTATGCGAAGTTGCAGATCGCGGGCATCACTTACCCGGAGCAGTCGAAGTGCCTACGGATGCTGTCTCTACTACCCGAGTCTTGGCTGCAGTTTACAAGCGGGCTGAGCCTTCCTCAAAACGAGAAGTTGTGGACCCTCGAGTGGGTGCGAACCAAGGTGTTGGAGGAGGACTTCAGGAGGAGGCAGCTAAACTACAACCAAGATGGGGATGGCGGCTACGGCATGCAAGGCAGCAGGTGGCGTAAGGGAAACGGCCGGGGACGTGATGAACGGAGACAACCCGGAAATGGACTTGGCAATAAGAAGCCGAGCAGCAGGAGTGTTGATGATGATGAGGATGAGGATGGTGGCTACCGCGGATTCAAGGGCACCTGCTGGTATTGCAAGAAGCCGGGACATACTTGGTTGAAGTGCTGGAAGCGGCCCAAGTGGTGGACTCCCGAGCATGAAGATGGTGAGAAGAACCAACTGCATGGCGTTGGTTATGTCGCAGAGACCGCAATGGAAGGGGAACAAGGATGGGAACGCGCTCCTGGACAATTCTTCCACGTGCAAAGGAGTAGGGGAAATGAGAAGGCATCTGCCAAGGAGGGAGCAGAGCCTCATCCCCTCAACACATGGATCCTAGACTCCGGAGCGGCGTGTCACATGACCCCGAGGGCGGACCTGCTAGATGAGGTCAAGAAAACGTGCATCACTGAGATAAACTCAGGTTGCGGACACAAGATGAGAGTGATGGGGGTCGGCAAGGCAGCCCTCAAAGGAGCTGATGGGAAGCCGTTCGTCCTAGAAGACGTGCTCTTAGTACCGGAGCTGAAGGGGAACCTCATTTCCTTGAGGAAAATGGGGCTTGCAGGGGTGTGCACAGCAACTAATGGAGCTGAAACATTCGTGGGGCAGCTCGGTGATCGTGTGCTGTGGGACCTGCATGAGAACAAGGATCTTCATGATGAGCTGTGGCATGTGTCGGTGGTGCCATGGAGTGAGGTGGCACCTGGAAAGGAGAATGGGGTTTGCATCTGCAAGGGGGAGTGTGCTGCGGTGGCTGCTGAGACAATTAAGGAGCTGAAAACTACTGTGGAGCTGCTGGTGTTGGAGTTGCACCAATTCAAAGCTCGACTTGCAGCAGCTGAAAAGAAATGTGCATCCGGTGCGGATAAGAAGACGGGTGCAGAATCCAGGGGGAGTGAAGTGAAAGGTGCTGCTGTGAACAAGGAGAAGGGAGTATACACGGGTGGCACTCGAGAGCAACTGAAGCCTAAAGTCTCGGTGCAGCTGAAGGACGCAGTCGTGAAGGAGAAGCCGTTGGTGTTACAAGTGATTGAGAAAACCCAGGTGGAGCTGGGTTACAAGGAAGCTAAAACTACTTCGGATGGTAGCAACAATACTTCGGTGAAGTTGCAAAAGGGTGCAGCTGATGTAATGGAAGCTGAAGTTGTGGAGGAGCATAAGACTGCATTCCCCAAAACAGGAGTTGGGATCGGTAAGGTAGTGGAGCCAGTCAATATTAAGAACAAGGTTGAGGGAGTTGAATAGCCGTCAGTTTGAGGGGGAGTTTGTTGGGTGCAAATCATATTTTGCACGTCAACCTGTCGTCTATTCGTCGAGCAAGGTGAAATTTAAAGGTATTTGTTTTAAGGTAATTTGTGTGGTGTGGAATGCGCATCTGCGTAATGATCATTTTGGCGTTTACGGTTTGTGAATCGCCTTAGCGGTTCACGAGTTATGTGTGTTTTTTGATGTTGCATTCATGAGCGTTCATGACTGTTCGGATGCGAGGAGTTTCGAGTTTCATGGGTGTTCGAGGTGTCTCGTGAATTTCCAAGTGTTCATGAGCCTTCGCGTGTTCATGACTCTTTGCGTACGTTCATGTTCGTTCATGACCGTTCATGTTTTGTTAATGTGTCGTTCATGTTTTGTTCATGCTTGTTCATGCAGTTTCATGAGTGCTCATTCTGGGAGTCGAGTGTGCCGGGGGGGTGGGGGCTCGATGTTTGACCGAGCCCTTTGACCAGTTTCGCACTGGTCAAAAAGCGCGCGACTGTCAGGACCCGCGCGTGTGGTCCTGACATGCGCCTATGGGCCCTCAGGCCCACGCGTCAGGCTCGCACTGTTGCGAGCGTGCGCAGGGCGCACGTTGTGGCGCTGTACAGCACGACCAGTTTGTCTGGTCGTGCATGATTGCGCACCTGAGAGGTGCGCGTGTTTTTCGGGGGTTGCCGAGAGATCCCGAGGGGTGCTCGGGTTTGACTCGAAATTTCAGTTGACTAACTGAAATTCGAGTCTTGACTTTTCTGACGTGGCGAACATGAATCTTCGCCAGAAATGTCGCGCACGTAACCTGATGATTTCGTTTCAGGTGCAAAACGGTAAAATCCGTTTTACAACGGAAAACGGTGATTCACACGAGCGTTCATGATTTTACGTGTGCGTTCGCGAGTGGAGTCAGCAGAGGCGTTTGGGGGACATGGAATTTGAAGACGGTTTTCCTACAGAGGCGGATCAAGCCAAACGCAGGAGATGTTGAACAACCGTTTTCATTGCTTACTCGACGAAGTCTTAGAAATGCAGTTTTTCAACTGTTTGCCACTTTCCTTTGCATGTGTGTTAGGTGAAATATATATGCATGCTTGTGCTTGGTTGTAATCAATCCTTTTGTGAATGAAAATTGCTCTATCGACGTATTGACGCGAGGAGCTTTTCTGCACACGCACCTATCGTTCGTCAACGCTGCGCAATTGAGCTTGGGAATGCTCTTAGTGCACACGACCGTTTTTACACTAAGGAAAATCCCTCTACAAACACGGACCCTTGGTTAGGGGCTGGCGTTGCCAGGCACCCGAGGACCCTTGGAGGTGACCCCGTGGGGACTACCTAGAGTGTATTAAAGGTGTGCTTAAGAGTTTCTAGATCTCAATAGGAGTCAACAAATGCAAATACATTCCTAGTCGTAACTGTATTCAGGAGAGGACCAGCCCCACGGCCTTAAGCCGCGTTGCCCCTCTCCTCTCAGCTTCTATGGGGGCCGGTGGAATGTCCTAGGGTTTTGCGAGATGGAGAGAAAATCATCCTTCCACGTGGCCTGCTCTCCTGGGTTGCAGATTCTGCTTATCGCCGCTCTCTCATCCGCTGCCAACCCCCGCCACGGGTCTCGTGGTACCTTTGCCACCGCATCTTGGTTGCCTTTTTTGGATCTTTCTGCCCTGTAAATCCGCGCATGCCTCATGAAGTTGCAGATCGCCGCCCTCGCCACTTTCCTTTGGAACCTTTCATTCTTGTACACTGCATCCACCCTGGCCAGCCAAATACGTCGCATCGTCACCGCTGTCAGCGTTGTCTCCGGAAATCCCGACTTCGTGGCTCCCTCCTGGAACAGCATGTCGCCCAAAGACCGCATCTGCACGCCTGGGTCTGTCTTCTGAAGCGAGCTGAGCAGCGCGCCGATGTCCGGTTGGATCACCGGGCAGCTCAGCATGCAGTGGTCTAGGGTTTCAGGGGCTCCACAGTGCGGGCAGACTGCCCCGGGGCCCAGGAAAACCAGCCTCCCTCCGACCTGGAGGTTCTTGCTGTGCATCCTGAGCACCACGTCCCTTGCTCTGTATGGGACGACTAGAGAGTCGCGCCTTTGCAGCACCACTTTCCAGTCAATTTTCCTTCCCCAGTCTTCCTCCCACTCGCCCCTTCTTCTAGACTCCGTCGTCAGGCCCGTGAGCAGCCTACGTAACACCCTGGGCGCCGCCGGCCTCATGTCCTCGTCAACCAGTTTGGTTTGGCACAGCTTCGCCCGCGGATTTCCCATCACGCCCAGGACTGTATTGCCCTTGACCGCCATCGGCACCACGTCCTTGACCGGGAAGTTCACTGCGATGGGCCTCAGCGGGGCTACCAGGTTTGTGTCGTCAGTACACCTTAGGTCGTCCGTCGCCACTCTTCCGTCGCTGTTGACACCCCGTACCGTCCAATACATGTTTTCTTGTGTGCGCCGAAAAACCGTGCGCACCACCTTTGCAGCTGCCACCACCGTCACCGCTGTTCTTGGCGCCGCAAGCATCGTTTTCCACTCCTTTGGTGCCGCCTTAAAAGCGTTTGTTGCCCATCTGGCAGCCGCCACGCTCCCAAAAAAACCCCTCAACTCCTTAATCCCCTTAATCCCCCTTCCTTCGTCTTCCTTGGTCTCCAGCAGGTCCCCGATCTTGGTTTTGTGGATGGCAGTCGTCCCCATCTGATTGCCGAACGGGCAATTACCCCGGAACATGATGCGGCAGTTGAAGCAAAAAAAAACCTGCTCCACCTCCCATCCATTTGCCGGTGCCGGGAGGTCGGTGAGTGGCGAGTCCCAGAAAACCTCTACCACTGCCTTCCACCTCTGACTGCCCCTCTCCTAATGCTTGCCTGCGGATTTGTGTGCGTACAGAGTACCCATCCCTTGCGGCAGTTTAGCCGCCTTCTCCGCCAGCCACTTCTTCGTGACATTCTTCTCCGTCAGCAGTTTCCCCACCATTCGGATCGCCAAGCTGTCCAGCCGTGCCTTCGGATCCACGAGCCCCAGGCCCCCTTCCTTTTTCGGCAGCCGCGCCAGCTCCCTGCTCCAGAGGACAAAGATCTTCTCTGCAGTGGCCTGCCCCTTGGACACATAATTGTCACAGGTCTTTTTTATTTTGGCCCATAGCTCCTCCGGCGGCGGGTAGATCTGCGCCTGGAAAAGGAAAATCGGCATGATGTAGCTGTTTATAACCGTGACTCTTGCCGCTGTGAGCAGATGCTGGTTCTCCCATTTGACCAGCTCCTTCTTCCCCCGTTCCCACGCCCTCTCCCAGGACGGCGTCGCATCTCCGTTCGGTGTGACCCAGACCCCAAGCAGGCGCTCCGGCTCCCCGTCTGTTGCCAACTTGAAATTGACCCCCGGAAGTGACGTTTTCCCCTTGTTCCGCCCGAGCGGCATGACGATTGACTTTTCGCGGTTCGTGTGCAGGCCTGACACCTCTCCGAACCACTCGAGCGCTTCCGCCGCCGAGTGGAGCTGCTCTGCACCGCGGAGAAGTAGCGACGTATCGTCCGCGTAGCCCACATACGCCAACTCCTCTCCCTCCTCCGCTTTGACCCCCAGTCCTCTTTTCTTGATCTCCGAGCACAGAGGCTCCAGCGCGCAGAGGAAAAGGTAAGGTGCCAGCGGACACCCTTGCCGTACCCCCCTTCGCATCTCCACCTTTTCTCCGATCCATCCGTTCACTGCAATCTTTGTTCCTGACCCTCGATGTAGCCCTTCCGCCCACTGTATAAACTTTGCAGGTAACCCCAGTTTTCGCAACGTTTCGAAGAGGTACGGGCGCGACACTGTGTCGTACGCCTTCTGGAAGTCCACCATCAGAAGATACCAGTCTTCGCCGTCGTTATCCGCTGCCTCGATCGCGTCTGCTACAACCGCTACCGCATCTGCCAGGCTCCGCCCTGGGATGAAGCCATGCTGCTCTGCCGAGATTATCTGGTGAAGTTTCTTTTTAAGTCTGTTCGCCATGACCTTCACCAGCACCTTATACGTCGTGTTCAACAGCATGATGGGGCGGTAGTTCATCAGCTGATCCTTCTCCCCCTTCTTATGCAGCAGGACCGTCACCGCCGTCGTGATCGACTTCGTCAGCTTCCCTGTGCTTTCAAAAGCCCGGACGAAGTCCATGAAGGCCCCCCCCAGCAGATCCAATGCGACACGAAGAGCTCTGCCGGAAGACCATCTTGCCCTGGCGATTTACCCCTCGGCAACCCTGTCAGCGCTGATTTCACCTCCGACTCTGTCCACGGGGCTGCGAGCCTCCTCGTCGCCTCCTCCGGTAATGTTCTGTCCACTGTAAAAGGCTGCCGTAGCGCCGCCACATCGCCGGCGTTGCTGAAAGCTTCAGCGAAGTGTGCCGACGCCGCCTCGAGTACCTCCTTTGAGCCTCTGAACCGCCTCCCCTTGTAAATCACCTCGTTGATGATTGTCCGCTCTTTCCTCATCTTCACCTTGGCAGACAGATAAGGTGACGGAACCTCTCCTTGCAGCTCCGCTCTAAGTCCCGCGAAAACCTCCAACCTCTCCCTGTCACTTTCCCGGTAAGACTCCAGCTGCTCCTCCTTGGCTAGCAGGGCCCTTTGTATCGCTTCGTCCGTTGGCCCTCCCATCATCACGTGTCTCAGCTTTTCCACTTCCTTAGTGAGATGTCGCTGCGTCATTACAACCCGCTTCCGCTCCTCTTTCTCGTGCGCCCTCAGCCCCGCCGTGAGACGTGAGATCACCTGCTCCAGCGGGACACCACCGTCTGCGGCTGCTGCTTTGGTCACTTTCTCAATTGCCTTCCGCACCCCTTTTTTATCCTTCCGTGTTGCCTGAAACCTCCAGAGGCCCGGTCCGTACTCTTGCGATGAGGCGATGCGCAAGGACAGGCGAATAGCGAACCAGTGGTCCGTCAGCTTCCTTGGGACCTCCGCGTGGCCTGCCTCCAGCAGGTTGCCGAGCAGCGACGTCGAGATCAGAGCTCTGTCGATGCGAGACCTCGCCTGCGTCGCCTTAACTCGGAAAGTGTACTCCTTCTCCGTGGGGTGCAGCGCTCTGAAGGCATCGCGAAGATCATGCGACGGCCACAGACCGATGAACCTCTGATTCTCCCTTCCCGTCCCTATCCCTAATGATTTGTCCAGGTCTGGGTCGGCGATAATGTTCAGGTCCCCCACCACCACCAGGTGCGTTGTTGTCGGCTGCATCCGAACGAAAGGGACCAAGCACTCGGTGTGGAACTTCGCCCTATTGCATGCCTGTGCCGGGAGGTACGCCGCTATCAGTCTGAAAGCCACTTCTTCCCCTTCCACTGTCACCCCGAGCAGTCTCCCAGATGGGTCCACCGAGACGTCCGAGAACCTTATGTGCTTTGCGAAGGCGAGGATCGCCACCCCCCCAGCCGCTTGGGTTGGGCTCGCGGCAGCCCATGTCTTTGGTTTCAGCTCGCTCCGGAAGTTATGATCTGCTTTGATCCGTGTGTCTGACAAGACTATTATGTCCGCTACACTGCGCAGCCATTGCCGATGCTTGCTTCGTTTTCCGTTGCTTCCGAGGCCGTTCACATTGACCCCGCAGATGGTAAGATTGGTTGTGTTACCCATTAATCCACACTTCCGGGAGCCCCTTGCATCCACGGGCTTTATTACACACAATGATACACGCAAAAACTCCAGTTGCTTCTAACCTCCCCTTGCTCCATCCTCTTGCGACCCCTGCTGACGACCAGTACAGATCCTTGCAGCGACGTGGCGATCTTACTTCCCGTACTCCTTCCGGACATCCGCCAGATTCTGCTTCCCCCTGCTCTGCCGGGTAGCCGCTCCCGCCTTGAGCAGGCCAGAGCAGTGGAGCTGTGACTGAACATGGTCCACCGCCTGTTCGAGGTTGTTCCCATGAGCTTTCCCGCACTCCTCTTGCACACAGATCCATTCCTCCCGGACCCCTCCCACCGAAGTCAGGGAAACTGCTGGGTCTGCCATTATGATCTTCGACGCTGCCGACAGCTTCAGGGAAGCAGCTGCTTGGGGGGGAGACGACACAGAAGTCAGCTCGAGAGCCCGCTGCTGCGAGCACCTGAAAAACGAGGTAAGCGTGAAGGTCTTTACCGTTGATCTCGTGAGCGCGTAGAAGCGACAAGCCCTAGTTGCCAATATTATTTTGCCTCTCCTTGACAAACTCGTCATGAAAACATGTATATGCATGCCGTTGCAAAACTCGCAGGTGAGAGCAGGAAACGACACAAGGAGATCAATGCCATGAATCTTGTCAGTGACGCGATGCCACCACTTATACTTATGCCCCGGGTGCCTGTACACCAGGCCCTTGATCTTGTCGGTGTCTGACCCTGAGACAGGATCCAGGACCCTATGAAAAGATGAGCCATCGAGGAACGACGTACGACCTCGCTTCAGCAGCATCGCAGTCACCAGGTTCTTCCGAATCATCTCCGGAGAGATCACCGCCGGGACCCCCTTAAGCAGCACCTCGATCGCCTCCGGATGCAAAGCACGCTCCTTCAGGTAACCAGCGTTCTCCGGGTATTGCCAGCCGAGCGTAATCTTCTTGTCATTCATCGTGTAATGTTCCACCTCGCGGCTCCAGACGAACTTCGCGTCAGCCTCCTGCTGGAAGACCACCTGCAGCCGGCCGAAATGCTTCTTGGAGAGGTACGTAGCCGATAGCTGCTTGAAACCAGTCGTCGTCCTGACATTCTCTGACAGATGCTTCCCCCAGACCAGCAGGAGATGCCGGACCGTGTTGATGGTGCGGGGAACCTCCTTGTTCCAGGCGAACGGGACCAGCAGGGTGATGGCGAATCCCGCCTGTGCAGCGATTGCGTTGAGCACCTCTGGGTCCTGGCACTCGTCCGGGTCGTCACTGAGGTAACCGTCCTCATTGTCCTTGTCCTCAGCCTTCGTTTTGCCCTTGTCCAGCACATCCGGCGCCGACGACGAGCTGCCAGCAGCAGATGGCTTAACCGCATTGTCTCCCTTCCCTGGTGCCGGCAGGTCGTCCAGCTTGAGGGCCGACGTACGCTCCACCAGCTTGTTAACCATTTTTGAGCCTGCCGTATTGTTGAAAAGCGTCTTGGGAGTCACCGGATCTGGTCGCGCGTCCGACGGCTTCTTCCCTTGCACAGCAGCGGCGCCAGGAGCAGACGGGGTCGGGACGTCACCAGCAGGAGCCATAGGGTGATGATGAAGGGACAAAAACGGAACCTCTGTGGTTGGCCGTGTTGAGAAGCTGAGCCCTGGAAGCTCTTGCTGGGATTTGTGTCTTCCCATCCTTTTCCGCCTGTATTTGTAGATGATGATCGTCTTGGCTGCATGAGTTCGACGTTGGTTGTTGAGAAAACTGTTCCCGTTGGCCTTGGGAGCGCCACGATTCCTAGAGACCTCATGGTCAGGGAAAGCCTTGGTTGTGCTTGACAATAAGATCGCTTGTACAATGTCCACTATATGAACATTAAAAGTGTACGTGCGGAATCCTAAAGTCATAAGGAGTACGAATCTAGGCTTTAAAACCCCAACTGATAAGAAATTGTAGGACATTGGCTCGGTTAAACTCCCTGGAAACCACCATGGCGGCCTTGAGGTTGTCATTGCAGACCTAGCCCTGGTCTAGTGCATCCGGGTCTCCCTCAGGGGCAAGCAGCATGGCAGCGAGATGAGGTACAGTAGCCGCGAGGCACTCCAGCTCAAAATGCCGTTCCTCAAGGACGTCACAGCCAAAGGAAAGCTCACCCCCGACGGACGGAGGACAGTCAGACTCAAAAACAAGACTCGCAAAGTAGTCAAGGCGACACGCAGCAGCAAAGTCAACGAGCTAAGTGACAAGGGCAGACGCAGGAGCAGACTCAATAGTAGGGTCAGTGATAAGTGTGGCCAGAGAAAGAGTGACAGTCGGACTAGCGACACGAGCAAGGTTAGGCTCAGGGTCAGGAACATCAGGAAGAGAGTACGCTAGAGTATACGGCAGGACAACACGCTGTGGAGCAGAGGAAGGACAAAGTGCCATAGTGTGAGTGCTTGGAACAGGGGAAGGACAAACACAACGAGTGCGACGAGTTCGAGCAACAGGCGAGGCAAGACGAGACGGAGGCTCTCAACGCTCTGTCAGGGAGTCTCTCAACTGAGTGTAAGGAGAAGGAGCAAGCAGTGGGGAGTCAGGCTGTAACTGTATCTGAGACAAGTCAGTCGGTGGACATAGTAGAGAAGGACTGGTGCTAGTCAGAAGACCGAGAACCTGGCGAAGCGTCGAGCCAGGTGGTGGCAGCGACGACTGTGGCTGCAGCCAGAAAGACGGACGCCGCTGCAGTGGCTGCGCAGCACCCCCAACACTATAGCCTCCAGTACCTCCAGCTCTACTACCTCCAGCTCTAGTACCCCAGCACCTCCAGTGGCAGTTCCTCCAGTACGAGCACAACCAGTACCTCCAGCTCCAGTACCTCCAGCACCAGAACCCCCAGCACCAGCACCCCCAGAAATTCCAGCACGAGCACCCTCGACTCAACCACCACTAAATCTCTCAGCACCCCGAGAACCAGCACCTCCAGAGTCATCACCCCCAGCAGCACCGAAGTGCACATCGACAGGTTGCAGAGGTGATGAAGATGGCCGAAGGCGGAAATTTAGGAGGGGTCTCCAAGCGCGGGGTGGTGTGACCTAAGACACATTTGAGGGAGCAGAACGAGAGGGGGGGTGGGGTTCTACCGGAGGTTAACCTGGAACCAGGAAGAAGGGTGGTGGGGGGACATGAGAGGACGCTTGGGGGAAGAGATGGTAGTAGCAAACCGACTCGTCAAAGGTGACTTCATGGTAAAATTGCGAGTCTGGCGCGACAGTGAGAAAGCCAAGGAAGACGCAACAAATGGTGCGAAAAGAGACCCAAGCTGACCTCGGACCCGAAACGCCGACGCATTGCCAACCTCTCTCGTCCAACGCAGTGTATGGCAAGGTCTCCAGCTCGGAGACACAAGGCCGGAGGCTGAGCTGGTGCGCGGGTTATCGGACCGCAAACGGCAACAGAAAAATGAGGAGCAACAGCATGGATCATGGAGATGCGAGCAACCTCCACGATCAAGCCAATGTGGTACTCAGCGATCCCATTTTGCTATGGAGAGGCCAAAAGCGTGAACGACTGGGTGATGCCCTCCGCAAGGGAAAAGTCATCGAAAAGTCTAGGAAAAAACTCAACTTCATGGTCAGAATGAAGCCGCAGCACCGAGAGTTCCTGCTGGAAGTGTGCTCTCAGCTGGGGACAAACAGTGCAGATCCAAGGGATCAAAACACTACGGACATCGCCTTTGCGCTGCGAGGGAAACACCGTGGTGTAGCGCGTATAATTTTGGACAACCAACAAGTAGTAGCGCTCCCGATACGGGCCAGAGACGGGGGCGGGGCCCACACTTCCATGTGCAGCGTCTGCAGAGGAGAAGTGGTCAAAGGAAACGAGGAGTGAGGAGCGGCGCGCTGCCGCCCCTTGACGCAAGGAGTTCATGGCGGCGCAAGCGACGGCGGGAGCAGGGGCAGGGACCTCAGGAGGCCAGAGACAAGAAGACGTGAGTGCATGCGACGCATACGCTGTAGGGAGGGGTGACTAAGACGGTGGTGCCAGAGGAGAGATGGGTGCGTGAGTAATTGACACGAGCAAGACACAACAACCTGACCGGACGCGATTATCTGTGCAGACTCAGTGTGCAGCATGTACTGCCAGACGCAAGTCTCGGAGTGAACGTGGCGAGGTGGTCGCTAGTCACTGAGGCTGTACAGATTGCCACGAGCTCGCCCCGAGGAGTTGTGGTAGTATCCAACTCATCCTGGAGGATAGCGGTACTCACCAAGTTCGAAGAGAACGAGGGGAGGTAGAAACCTGTGAGGGAGCCAGAGGGGGCTGCTAGACACGAAAGAACAGTGGTGGCGCGTGCAACGACTGGGCCAGACGTGGGGTCGGCCAAAGTTACGGGGACATGTGCTGCGAGCGGTGAGGCTCTGTTGCATTCTCGGAAGAAGTTTCGAGATGCGCTCGGGTCCAGCATGAAGGTGTGCAAAGCTTCCGCAGGAACTACACCTGTGCTAGCCGACTCACCAGCACCTAGACTAGCAGCCTCTACACCACCAGCCGCAGCCACCTTGGTCGTCGTACCTGGACCTCCACCCCCGTCAGCTCTACCTCGACTGCCCAATCCCTGTCCTCCACCCCTGGTACTCACTGCCTCCACCACAACCGCCGCTTCCACCGTGACTGCCATCTCCACAGCCCCTGCCACCCCCGCTGCTACCGCCACCTCCACCACCTCTACCGCCCCACCCCCTCTTACGCCCACCCCTATTGCGGCGCCTCCCGCTAGAAGTAGACGCAATACCAACCTCGTCATCTCCGAGGAAGGTAACAGCAGCAGCAGAGGTCTAAGGAGAGGACGTGGTTTCGAACGGAGTGAAGAGAGTCAGGTAGGCGAGTTGTGAGGAAGTAGAGAGTGAGATACATGGGGGGCTGGTTTCCAGCTAGAAAGTCTGGCCGAAGAGCAGCACGGCAGAGTGTGTCAAGGGAGCGCAAATGAGACGTGTGGTCAGCAACAATGGTGAATTTAGACAGCTCAGGGAAGAGATACGGCAGTGCAAGACAACCTGGGGTGGCAGCAGAGGGGGAGGAGTAGCGTCTAACCACAGCGTCGTAGAGAGCCTGGGCCGACGTCACCTGGCAAAAGTGGGCCCTTTGGTCGAGTGGCAGGTGAGTGCGGACAGCAAAATGAGCGGTGGCATCGCATGCCGTTTACCATGTGCAGGCAACCCATGAACTGCACCATGCAGCCCCACACGCACGCCAGCGTCAAGTCCGGTTTCTTCTCGAACAGCAACTCGTGCGACGTCGCCCCGAAGGTAAAGATGCCCGTTCGAGGCAGTTGCGCACCCAGACGGCATGTCGCATAGCAAGGTGCCACCAGTGGTGTTTCACGCCCATGTGGAGCAGCATCAAATGCTCGGTCTTGGCAACCGTACACATCTCTCACTCCACCATCCCATTCTGCTGCGGAGTATAGGGGCATGTCAGGTTGTGGACGATGCCCTTGTCGTCGACGAGGTCGGTGAAGGCCCGACCAAGAAACTCCCCTCCTCGGTCAAAACGCAACATTTTCACCGTCTTCGACGTCTACCACTCCACCACCGCCAGCCACTTTTCGAAGACGAATAACACGTCGCTCTTCTTCGCGATTGGCCTGACCAACACGTAGCGGGTCTTCCTGTCCTTCAACGGGAGAAAGTAAAGGCTGGCATCGTTGGCGGCCACTCGAAACGGCCCGCAGAGGTCGATGTGGACCGCGTCAAGCGCATTCTCGGCATCCGATCCTTGGTTGGGGAAGGTCGCCTGCACAAGCTTGCCGTCGACGCAGAAGGCACACGTCAGGTCGGATGCGGTCGACTGTTTGATGCCAAGACCGACGGGGACCTTATGCGTCGCCGAGCTATTGATCGTGTCGACTTCGTCGTCGAGGCGATCGTCCGCAGAGCCACCACCTCAACCCGGGCCGACGTCGACTTCGTCGAGCAAGGTCAAAGGTCGGAGCAGAGGACCCGGCCGGTATACTTCGTTTGACCAAGGACGTCTCATGTCGCCGAGACGAGCAGCATTTTATCGCTGACATCTTGCAGCTTCACGACGCTGTCATTCTGCTGACCGGCTGACAGCAGGTTTGCCTGCACGCACCGGACGTAGAGTACGTCGGAAAGGAGAATCTGCTTCCCAGTCTCCCCTTGCAGAGCGACGGTGCCACTGCCTTCTTCGTTCTGCAATGCCCTGTTGAAGCCGTACACGTGCTTGACGTTGCCTCCAGGCTTCATCGCGATGAAGGCCTCCTTCGTCCCCATCAGATGGTGAGAACAGCCACTGTCGAGCAGCACCACAGAGGGGTTCGCCTGCACAGCGGCTGCGACCGCCTTGAATTCATCGCCGGCCTCTAGTGCCAGTGACACGGTCGGCTCCACGACGCCGACCATTGAGCACGACGCCTCCTCGTCACCTCGACCTTTACCGGCAGAGTAGTCGGCATCCTTCGTCGACGGCGTCGACTTCGATATCGGCTTCTCCTTGTGCGGCTTGATGTCTCGAGGTTGACGACCACCGTTGGACTTCCCGCGGCCTCCCTTGTCGTCGTCGTCGCTCTCATCGCAGTCGGGGTACTCGAAAGAGAGGTGTTCGGGGTCACCGCTCTTGTCGACCACCTCCGCCTCGACCGTTGTCCCTAGCCGACTTCGACCAGTCGGCGTCCTTCGCCAACTTCCCACCTCCACTACCACCTCCGCTCAACTTCTCACGCTTCGATTGCTGACGTCCCTGCTTCGTCGGGGCAGCATAGTTCACATTTGAAAGGAATTCGTGGGCCATTCAAACTCCTGCATAGCTTCATCCTTGATGATGTGGCTTGTCAGGGTGTCCTTGTTGAGGGATTCACGTACGCGGGCATTGCCATCATCCGGCGCATGAGCTTGTAGCCGCTCGGGAGACCCTTGACGACGTGTGTGATGTAGGACGTCGTTGAGTAGTTGACGCCCGCCATCCGCATGTCGACCGGGATCCTTCGAGCGCGGTTGCAGTAATCCGTTGCCGGCTCCTGCGTGCCCATCCTAAGGTGAGTCAGGCGCTCTTCCAGCTGGCCGATGTACAGGTCGTCGGTCGCCTGGTACGTCGACAGGATGAAGCGCCAAGCTTGATGGTCAGCGTCCAGTCAAAGTCTGCACGGCTTCAAGGCAATCTGCACCCTTGGCGAGCGCCAACACGAGATGGCCATGAAGGTCATCAGGTGAGCCGCGCGAAATTATGCCCGCATGTCAACGTCGGCCTCATGCGGCGTCACCACGTCGCCGTCGGCGAAGCACTTGAGCACAGCAATCTCCATCCGGGGCTCGATTGATTCCCTCCACATGATTAGGTCACGTCGACCTTCCAGCAGCACGGACACGGCGATCTTGTCCAGCGAAACAATAAAATAGGTGTAGGTTCGTGCAATCCCGCCAGCTGTCAGGTGCGCTGAGGAGTCTGGCCTACACTTCTCTGTGGGGAGCGATGTCGACCATCGACGTCGTCGTGCGAGCTGCCCACAGCCACCGCTAACCGCTGCACTCGCACATGTATTCTGCCGACCTCGTCGGCGGTGGCCCTGATCACTCCTCTCATAATATTTGTGCCCTTGCCGCTGCCGACTTGGTCACCGCCGTCGACCTGCTTGTCGAGCCGCCTTCATTGCGCATTGGTCGAGAAGAGGCAAACGCATCATCCGCTGCAGCCGAGGTGTCGGTACTAGTAGCAGCACCTCCACGCCCGTTCCACCGTACACGCCATTCGTATGGAGTCTCCTAACATCAGCCAACAAATCCTCCAAGATTTCCTCCACCGCGCTGGCCTCTCCCGGGATAAAGGCTGCCGGCCTAATAAGGACGTAGATAAGTGATACGTCGGTTACTATTCTAAAGGTAATCGGCGGGGCCGTCCACGCTCACCGCACCATGCAGAGAGTCACTACAATAGGAGTGGACTACGGAGGAGGGCACGGTGCTGTGCGAATGATCATAGCATTGCACTAGCGTTCTCACTATTTGTTGTGTTCAGGTAGAAGTTTGGCAAGAGTTTCGGTAAGGAAATTTAGAACAACATTGATTACAATGAGGCATGCACGTCGATATAGCTAGAATGTCATTGCAACTCTGAAAGCCCTCTGCAGGGCGAACTCTGCCAGCGCAGCAGAAGAGCAGCTTGCCAATGCTGCAGAAGGGCGGCTTGCTAGCGTTGCACCACGGCGGTCTGCCAGCACTGCAGACGTAGGTGAACATGTGCGCATGTGTGCACCTACCAAGTAGGTGCAGGTAGACGGTCGTGCCGCCAGGCACATTGCACAGGTGCTAGGTAGAACGCGTGTCAACAGTTTCGCCAGCCGTGCACCGTTGAGCACGTCATGTCGTTCCGCAGGTTGACTTCAGAAAAATCTCCTGGACGACATTCGCCCACGCGTCGGATTTCGTAGTCGAGCGACTTGCGTCGACCAGTTCGACAATGCTCCGTCGACCCGCACTTCTCTACAGGCTCGTCGACAAGCGTCCTCTGCCAGCGATGTCGACCGCTTCCCGTCGAGCAAGGATTGCTCGAACAACTCCTTCGCTGAACTTCGTTGACCAAACAACTTCGTCGACGTGGTTGCTGTCAGAGGTCCACTGGTGATCCCCGATCGATCCTAGGGAAGGGTTACAGGCATGTTGGCCTGGGGGGTTATGGGCGCACTGACTCGCTACTTAACAAGCCCTTTTATCCCAATGGTCTAGTGGTTGGGATTCTGATATGGTATCAGAGCGAAGGTCTCGGGTTCGAATCTCGGTGTGTGCACTTCGGACATCCCAGTGCGGGGGGGTGTCAGAGGTCCACTGGTAATCCCCGATCGATCCTAGGGAAGGGTTACAGGCATGTTGGCCTGGGGGGTTATGGGCGCACTGACTCGCTACTTAACAAGCCCTTTTATCCCAATGGTCTAGTGGTTGGGATTCTGATAGTTGCCTAAGTCGGCGTCGACTTCTGCGGGCAGTCAGCGCCAACTTCTGCGGGCAATCAACGTCGACTTTTGCGGGTGGTCGACGTGGTCTTCTGCGTGCGCTCGACGTCTACTTTTGCAGGATGTCGACGTTGACTTCTGCGCGCTGTCGGCTACACCTCCCGCGTATCCGATTGCGAAGTCGGATTGCAAGGGCTGCCCATTATCGTCATATACGGTCCAATTAGCGAAATAACAGCCGACCTTCCCTTAAACAAAAACTGAAATGTTAGAAGATCCTGTGTTGTGCTGGGTAGTGCGGAGTCGTAAATAAAAACCCCATACGAGTTTTCAATCATTTATCTACCCACTCCAAATATGTTGTGATGATAAAGCTGCTAAGTATATTGAGAGAACTATGAAGTAACGGGAGAACGGCTGCTGCTGCTGCACGCGATGTTGATAGATCGCTGTAAGGAATGTCAAAAAATCTACCCCCCCCTCCCTCAAGAAGCCCCCTCTACTACACAAGTGTGTGTATATCGCGGAAACTCCGGCTCCTCATGTACATTTGCAGGGTAGGGTGGTTTTCAATATTGACCAAGGGCACCCAGCTATCTCCAGTTGGCGTGCGGTCCTTCCAGCGAACAAGGAACTCGATCCTCTTGATGCGTGTGGCGTGGCGAATCCGATGGCTCAGAATTTTCTCGGGCTGAACGATCGGCTCCGATGCAGGGCGAGTCATGGATGGTAGACGATGACGAGGGAATTGGCTCATGCTTGGGAGCTATGGGCGAAGCAGGCTGACGTGGAAAGATGGGCCGGCGTACCAGTCGGCCGGAAACAGTACTGTCATCACCTGGATATGAGACAGTGTTGAATAGAAGACAAGGGGTGTCTATTATCCGGATATCTCTTATAAACGGGGTAACCTCATTATAAAACACCTATTTGTGTCTACGAGATAAGACAGTGTAGGGGTAAGGGGTAATCGTACACAACGGGGTATCTTCTAAATGGTTTTTTGTCCATTTATAAGACTTATAAGAGACCCTAACTTTTCGCAATCGCCAGGTCGATCCGTGGCTACTTGCGATTCTCGTTTTTTACTTCTGGGGTGCCGCACTGTTGTTGTCCTGCAGCTAGGTTCGTGCCTTCTTCATTTTCCAGCACGCCAAGAATCGGTGTCTGGCTGCGCCGCAAAACTTGCATTTATCAGATTTTGTCGGCCGCGGCTTCGCATTGACCTTGTCGATATTCATCGGGTGGGCGGTCGTGGGGGGTGCAGATCGCTCCGTGCCGAAAGTCCTGTTCGGCATGTTGCGTCGTGTGACAGGTTGACCTCGAATCAACGCATCGAATCGTTCGGCTGCACACACTATGTCGCAGTAGTTAGTGTAGTTCGATGCGATCACTTGTCGACGGACTTCGGTTTTTATCCCCTCAGTATACGTTTGGATCCCCCCCCCCTCGGTCAAGTCGATAATTCGGTTGAAGAGGTTCTCCGTCTGCTGTGTGTACTGTGTTGCACTGCCGTATTGTTTATGCCGATGAATTTGCTGCCGCGCCATGTAGCCCGAATTAATCGGTTCGTGTCAAACACTATATGTGTTATTGTTGTGTAGGCTATAGTGGGTTAGCCTTTAGGGGGTACACAAAGCTAGGGTTTGCTACTTGTACTCCAACTTTTCATAGTTCAATCACTTCTCATTCTGACATGGCATTAGAGCTTAGGTTCTAGACCTAGGACTCACCTAAGGGGCCACCGTTAGAAGCGCCCTCGAGCGCCTTATCGTCCTAGCGCCCTCGAGCGCCGTTCTCCTAGTGCGCCCTCGTGCGCCTCGTCTTCTCCTGCTGCCTGTGCGCGGCTCGCTAGTGCCGCGCGCGGCCTTTTTTTTTTCCCGCGCGTCACCCCCTAGCAGCCCGCGCGCGGCCGTTTCTGAGCGCGCGCCGCCCGTTAGCCGCCAACGCCGCCATGAGCATCTCGTCGACCGGCCCTCCTGGCCGCGTGTAGCCCGCTAGCGACCGGCAGCCCCGCCCGTAGGCCGCCGCGACGCCCTCTCTAGGCCGCCCGCGCGCTAGTAAGGCCCACGAGCGGCCACGGCCCGCCCGCTACAGCCGCCCACGCGCACGCCCCTAGGCGCGCACCGCCGCGTAGCCCAGACCGAGCCGAGCCGCACAGCCCGAACCGAGCCGCGCCGCCCGAACCGAGCCACGCCGCCCGAACCGAGCCGCACCGCCCTAGCCGAGCCGCGCCGCCCGAACCGAGCCGCGCCGCCCTAGCCGAGCCGCGCCGCCCTACTGTGCCCCACGTGCAGCAGCTCCTGTTCCTGTTCCTACTGTACTACTGCTACTACTGCTACTGTTCCTACTGCCACTATGGCCACCCCATCCATTCTCACCTTTGACGCTGAGGGTCGCCCGATTAAGTTTGAGGTGTGGTTAGATGACCTTCACCTGTTCCTCCAGATCACTGACAAGGACGATGTCTCCCTATATGACCATACGTCAGGCGCTGCTCCCGCGCCTCCATCTACTGCTGACAGTACTGCTCGCTCCCAGTGGCAGACCCGTGATGCACACGCTCGCCTAGCCGTTCGCAGTCACCTACCGTTAGATGAGCGCGAGCACTTCGGACAGCATAAGACCGCCAAGGAGCTGTACGACGCAGTAGTCGCGCGCTACTCCTCCCCTGCCACAGCTGCTATAGGCCGTCTCTCACTGCCCTACCTCTTCCCCGACCTGTCCGCCTTTGCCACTGTAGCTGACCTCATCACCCACCTCCGTACCAGTGACCTCCGCTACCGTGCCGCACCCCCCCCCCGATTTCCTCGCCAAGAACCCCCCCCCGATGTACCTCACACTGTACCACCTTGTCACCCGCCTCCCTGACTCCCTTCGCACAGTCAGGGACCAGTTCCTCGCCCTCTCTCCCACTGACCTCACTATCGACCTCCTCGAGAAGGAGCTCCTAGCAGCTGAGAAGAGCATTGTAGCTGTAGGAGCCTCTCGTGGTGACCCCCGCACCCCCTTCTTTGAGGGGTGCTCCCCCTCCCCCCTCCTCCCCTCCATTCCGTCTGCTGCTGCTGTCGACTACCTCGGAGCTGAGGGGGTCGGGGCCGCGTCTGCTTCTAGTGGGAGACGAAAGGGCGGCAGGGGCAAAGGGGGCAGGGGTGGTGGAGGTGGAGGTGGGGGCAGCGGCGGTGGAGGAGGTGGGGGGGGCGGGGGTGGTGGCGGGAGTGTGAGTGGCGCGGGTGGTTGGGGGGTCAGTGGCGGCACAGGGGGTGGTGGCGGCGGCGGCGGCAGTGGGGGTGGTGGAGGTGGTGGTGGCAGTGGTGGCGGCGGTGGAGCGGGTGGCGGGCGCGGTGGAGCGGTGCAGCGTGGGGGGTTTGGCGGTGGCCAGAGGCAGCAGCAGCAGCGCCCCGGCGAGACTCCCTCGCCCCAGCAGCTCCGTGAGTGGTACTCTCAGCGTGGGGGGTCTGGGGGAGGGGGTACCTGCCCGTATGTCATCCGCACAGGTGACCGCACTGGCCAGACTTGTGGGAGGTTTCACACGGCGCAACGCTGTTTCTTTCGCCTCGACGACGCCTGGCGCGAGCAGTTTCCTGACGCCTCTGAGCTGCCCCGCTGGGCTGATCTGCTTAAGAAGGGGATTGATATCTTTGCTCTTGATTATGATGCTATTCTTGCTGCTATGTATGCATTGACTATTAGTGCAGAGGGTGACTGTTACCTGAGTGTACCGCCCGACCCGGGCATTGGGATCAGTGAGGCTGCAGCTCTAGGTGCTAGCGCGTCAGCTGCTCTAGGTCCTGGTGAGGCTGCTGCCCTAGGTGATAGTGCGTCTACGTCTGCTGGTGCCGCACCTACTGAGGCACTGCACACCTTCACACTGGACTCAGGTGCTTCCCGTTGTTTCTTCCGCGACCGCACTGCCCTAGAGCAGCTTCCTCGACCGGTTGCTGTCTCCCTGGCTGACCCCTCAGGGGGTCCGGTCCTTGCGACCTCCACCACTGCCCTCCCTTGTCCTGCTGTCCCGTCTGGCACGCTGTCGGGCCTCTACCTCCCCTCGTTCTCTACGAACTTGGTGGCAGGTTCTGCGCTCCAGGACGCGGGTGTTCACCAGTTCACCCCGGCCTACGAGCGTGTGACGCACTGCACGTGTGCGCGGACGGGTCGTCACCTGGCTACCTTCACTCGGCAGCCGGGGTCGGACTTGTACACACTGACCACTGAGTCTCCTCAGGTAGCTGCGTCTGCGTCTGCGTCTGCGTCAGGTCAGCTGTCGGCCCCCTGCTCGTGTCGCTCCCTGTCGCACAGGACTGTCCTCTGGCACCACCGCCTTGGTCACCCGTCAGTGCAGCGTCTTCGCGGCATGCACTCCAGGTACCTTGTCTCTGGTCTTCCCAGGGTTCTCCCTCCTCTCCCACCCTCGC
Organism: Closterium sp. Naga37s-1; assembly: GCA_947471745.1. Classification (NCBI taxonomy): domain Eukaryota; kingdom Viridiplantae; phylum Streptophyta; class Zygnematophyceae; order Desmidiales; family Closteriaceae; genus Closterium; species Closterium sp. Naga37s-1. Next base: position 2,934,953 of record CANJKZ010000006.1, read on the forward strand.
CTGCTCCTCCCTGTCTTCCCTGTGTTGAGGGGCGGCAGCGCGCCGCACCTCACTCCTCCTCGTTCCCTCTCACAGAGGCTCCCCTGCAGACTCTCCACCTGGATGTGTGGGGCCCCGCCCGCGTCCGGGGACAGGGCCACGAGCGGTACTTTCTGCTGGTCATCGACGACTACACGCGCTACACCACGGTCTTCCCCTTGCGTACCAAGGGTGAGGTCCCTGATGTCTTGATCCCCTGGATCCGCGCTGCTCGTCTCCAGCTCCGGCAGCGGTTCCAGTCGGACTTTCTTGTCCTGCGTCTACACTCTGACAGAGGTGGCGAGTTTTCCTCTGACCTCTTGGCAGCCTACTGTGCGGAGCACGGCATCACCCAGTCGTTCACACTCCCGGCCTCTCCGCAGCAGAATGGGGTTGCTGAGCGCCGCATTGGTCTTGTCATGGAGGTCGCTCGTACCTCCATGATCCATGCGGCTGCCCCCCATTTCCTGTGGCCGTTTGCAGTGCAGTACGCCGCGCGTCAGCTCAACCTCTGGCCCCGAGTCTCTGTTCCAGAGACCTCGCCTACCCTGCGTTGGATGGGGGAGGTTGGCGATGCGTCGGTGTTCCGCGTCTGGGGATGTCGAGCCTTTGTCCGCGATACGTCCGCGGACAAGCTCTCCTCCCGTGCCGTTCCCTGTGTCTTCCTTGGCTTTGTCCCTGACGCGCCTGGCTGGCAGTTTTACCACCCCACCTCGCGCCGGATCTTCGCCTCTCAGGACGTCACCTTTGACGAGTCGGTACCCTTTTACCGTCTCTTCCCCTACCACACTGCCCCGCTCCCCCCTCCGCCGCTCTTCCTCACGCCAGGTGCTGCTTCAGTAGACCCCCTGCTTCCCCAGGGTGCTGCTCCCTCAGGTGTTTCCCAGGTAGACCCGGTCGAGCCTGTCAAGGTAGCTGTTGACTCTGGTCCTGTGCGAGGTGCTGAGCGTGCTGAGCCTGGGGGTGCTGGGTCTGGGGGCGCTGAGCCTGGGGGTGCTGGGTCTGGGGGCGCTGAGCCTGGGGGTGCTGAGACTGCGGGTGCTGGGTCTGGGGGTGCTGCGACTGGGGGTGCGGAGACTGTGGGTGCTGAGCCTGGAGGTGCTGCGACAAGGGGTGTTGCGCCTAGAGGCACTGAGGCTGGGGGCTTTGAGACTGACCGTATTGCGCCTGCTGGCGCTCCTTCTTCACAGCAGCTGAGTGAGTGGTACTCCCAGCGTTGCACCCTCCATCGTGGGGCTCCTGGAGCTGGGGGGTCTGCTGGAGTTGGGGCTAGTCGTCCTGCGGGTGCCGTGTCGCAGCCGGAGCCTCCCTCCCCTCAGCGGCTGCGTGAGTGGTACGCTCGGCGCTGCAGCCTCCGGAGTGGAGCTCCTGGTGTTGAGGTGCCGCCCGCTGGAGACTGCTGGAGGTCCTGGAGCTCCTGGAGGTGCTACTGGTGCTGCTGGAGGTGCTGGCGGTGCTGCTGGAGCTGCTGGAGGTTCTACTGGAGCTGCTGGAGGTTCTGCTGGAGCTGCTGGAGGTACTGGAGGTGCTGGAGGTGCTGCTGGAGCTGCTGGAGGTTCTGCTGGAGCTGCTGGAGGCACTGGAGGTGCTGGAGGTGCTGCTGGAGCTGCTGGAGGTTCTGCTGGAGCTGCTGGAGGTTCTGGTGCTGTCTCTGCTGCTGCTGGGGGCACTTCACGGCCGTGGCCGTACTTCGTTCCACTCCTTCAGCAGGTTCTTGGTCAGCCGCCTCCTCCTCGTCCTCCCCCCTCCGTAGAGTGTCCTCCGCCTGTCCAGTCGCAGTCACAGCTACCGCCTGCCTCGCCGCTTCCTGGTCCTCCTCCCTACACTGGTCCGACAGGCGGTCTTACAGAGCGTCGTGAGCCTGAGTCTCGTCCTGTGTCGCCTGTGTCCCGTCCGGTGTCACCTGTTCGTACTGCTTGCGCTAGTCGCCGTGTACCACGTGAGCGTCCGCCACCTGTCCCTGGCACACACCGGATGTTACTGCGTCCCTCCACTGCTCCACAGCGTGTCCTTCTGCCGTCTCCTCCTCCGTCCTCTCTTCCTGCCCTTGCTGACCCGGAGTCTGACTCCGTTCGTGCTGCCAGTCCTACTGTCACGCGTCTCCTGGCCACTGCTGTCACTGACCCTTCCTTTGAGTCGACTGCTGCGTCTGCCCTAGTTGCTGAGCTTGTCGACTTTGCTGCTCGCTGTCGTCTAGACTACGCTGCCAGTCTTGTTGCTGAGTCTGAGTCTGTTTGTCCTCCGTCCGTCGGGGGTGAGTGTGCTCTAGGCACGGACGTCCTTGAGGACAGACAGGAGGACCTTGAGTGTCTTGCAGCCGCTGCGCCCCATCTCGTGTCCATGCTGATTACCCCTGAGGGAGACCCGGATGCACCAGACATCCCGACTCCTCGATCGTACGCTGAGGCGATCGAGGGTCCCTACTCCTCACAGTGGCAGTCAGCCATGGACGCAGAGATGGCTTCCTGGAAGTCCACAGGCACCTACGTCGACGAGGTTACCCCACCTGGGGCGAACATCGTCAGTGGCATGTGGATTTTCAGGGTGAAGCGGCCGCCGGGTTCTCCGCCTGTCTTCAAGGCTCGTTACATTGCTCGAGGCTTCAGTCAGCGAGAGGGAGTAGACTTCTTTCAGACCTTCTCCCCCACCCCGAAGATGACCACTCTTTGGGTACTACTGCACGTTGCTGCTCAGCGTGACTACGAGCTTCACTCTCTTGACTTCAGCACAGCTTTCTTGCAGGGCAGTCTGCACGAGGAGATCTGGCTGTGCCGCCCTCCTGGCTTCACTGGGTCGTTTCCTCCTGGTACCCAGTGGAGCCTCCGGCGGCCGGTCTACGGTCTCCGCCAGGCACCACGTGAGTGGCACGACACACTGAGGACTACTCTTGCGGCAAATGGGTTCGCTCCTTCTACTGCTGACCCGTCGCTGTTTCTACGCACCGACACTTCGCTGCCGCCGTTCTACATCCTCGTGTACGTCGACGACTTGGTCTTTGCCACTGCTGACACTGAGGCTCTCGCCCACGTAAAATCGGAGCTGCAGAAGAGACACACGTGCACAGACCTGGGTGAACAGCGCAGCTACCTTGGCTTGCAGATCACCCGGGACAGAGCACGCTGCACCATCACACTGACTCAGTCACACATGGTGCAGCAGGTCCTTCAGCGCTTCGGCTTCACCTGGTCCTCAGCACAGGCCACTCCTCTGGCTATAGGTTACTCGCTCTCAGCTCTGCCTTCGGATGAGTCCGTAGAGCCGAGTGGTCCTTACCCAGAGCTAGTTGGTTGCCTCATGTACCTGATGACTTGCACTCGTCCTGACCTAGCATACCCTCTTGGCCTTCTGGCCCGCTACGTGGCTCCTGGCAGGCACCGAAAGGTGCAGTGGGATGCTGCAAAGAGGGTCTTGCGCTACTTGTGCAGTACATCGGGCATGGGGCTCGTGCTTGGAGGAGGGAGCTCAGTTGTTCTCACTGGGCACTCAGACGCTTCTTGGGTTGACGACCAGGCTACTCAGCGGTCGTCACAGGGTTACACCTTCAGCCTTGGCTCTGGTTCAGTTTCGTGGCGTTCTACGCGTTCGTCTTCAGTTCTCAGCTCCAGTTGTGAGGCTGAGATCTACGCCACAGCCATGGCTGCACAGGAGTTACGCTGGCTCACCTACCTGCTGACCGACCTGGGAGAGCGGCCTAGTTCTCCTCCAGTGCTGTACGTCGACAACAAGGCTGCCATTGCCTTGTGTGAGGAGCACAGACTGGAGCACAGAACGAAGCACATCGCTCTCCGTTACTTCCTTGCTCGAGAGCTGCAGCAGCGCGGTCAGCTTCGTCTGCGTTACGTGGCCTCTCAGGCCAACACCGCTGATATATTCACCAAGGCACTTCAGCCTGGTGATCATCAGCGCTTCTGCACTTTGCTGGGGCTGGTGCCCACTTTTCCTCACTTGTTGTAGGCTTTACCTGTACTGTGATCTCTATATATATACTCCTGCCTGTCTGCTCTGCTAGGTTGAGATCACCCTTGTTGTTTGTGCTGCATATATACTTCTGCATGTGAACTGGCCATGTGGCCCTTTGCTTGTGCTCGGAATGTGTGGTGACGTTGTGATCCACCCTGAGCTTGCTTGCCTCTCTTGACTGGTCTTGTGACCCCTTGCTCTCCCCCACTTTGCCTATGGGGGTGTGTCAAACACTATATGTGTTATTGTTGTGTAGGCTATAGTGGGTTAGCCTTTAGGGGGTACACAAAGCTAGGGTTTGCTACTTGTACTCCAACTTTTCATAGTTCAATCACTTCTCATTCTGACAGTTCGAAACGTTGAATCAAAGCTGCCCGAAACTGCGCCCACGATCCCTCGCCTCAGATTTTGTCGCTATTGTAATTCCACTCGAGCGCCGGGCCACGCAACAGTGTCGCTGCGAGCCGAATCTGCATTGACAAACATCAGTGTCCCGCACGTTGGAATTAAATGTCCCCGGTAGCCTCGGAAGTACCGCCTCAAGATTCACTGTAGCTGCTGCCGCTGCTGGTGGGTGAAATTCTTTGGGCCGATGAGATGCGATTTGATCGGATGGTTGAAATTCCAACTTTTTCGTCAATAACCTGAGGTGTGGTCGGAAACCGGTTTGAGGGGGGCGTTTAAAAAAAGTGTGGAACTGGTCTATGTATCTGAAATCGGTGCTTTCAGTCGTCGCCCCCGCGGTTCTAGCGGTTGAAGTCTTCGCGTGTAAACGAGCTCTGATAGTGTGAGGATCGATAGGATCGAGTTCATAAATGAGGAAATGTATTGATTGATCCACCTGGGTACAACACGAGGGAATATATAGTCTCGACACAAGGGGCAATAACCAGGTGTTATGCGAAGGTTCCGAGGGTCGCGAAGCGTCCCGAATAGAGCTTTTCCGTATTCGATAGAAGGCATTTCGATGGCAACCGAAAAACCAGGAATTTGGTGCACTCAACCTAGTTCGGTGCTATAACTATAATAATATACAGGAAAGCACCTAACCTAGGAAATCAAGCAAAAGCATGCATGATAACATAAACCTAAGCTAGATAAAGCATAATAAAGTAAAGGCAAGCAAGCAAAGCAAGAATAAGCCGTCGTACTCTCACAGGTGAAGGCCGCCATAGACGAGGAGATCCGGAGCCACATCTCCAACGGCACGTGGGAGCTGGTCGAACGCCCGCGCGGTGTCAACATCATGAAGAACCGCTGGGTGCTGATGACCAAGTACCACATCGATGACACCGTCGAGCGCAAGAAGGCGAGGATGGTCGTGAAGGGCTTCACGCACGTGTACGGCACCGACTACGACGAGGCGAACGCGCCGGTCGTGACCTGCTGGGTGCTGGTCTATGTTAACGACCTGCTCGCCGCCAGTAGCAGCACCGCGATGCTGAAGGAGCTACTAGAGGCCGCCTTCAAGCTGCGTGAGATCTCGCCGGTCATGAAGTACCTCGGGCTGGAGATCGTGCGCGACAGGCCGGCTAGGAAGCTGTGGCTGCACCAGCAGAGATACGTCAACAAGCTACGCATGCGCTATATCGATGAGGAGCGGACCGGGCGGATCCCGAAGACGCCAGTCGTCTTCAACGCCTACGCCGAGCTGACGTTTGACGACGATGACGCTCGAAAGCGTGAAGAGTACCGGTAGAAGGTCAGCTCGCTGCAGTTCGTGGCGACGAGGTCGAACATCACCTTTGCCTGCAGCAAGCTGGGGCGCGGCCTTACGGTGAAGAGCGACCAGCACTGGCACGAGGCTGACCGCTGCCTCGCCTACCTCGCCAACACCCGTTACACCACTCTGGAGTTCGGCGGTGGGCCAGATTCGCTGAAGCTGGTCGGCTACGTGGTGTCAAACTATGGTTTGCATAGTTCATATAAGTGTTTGTAGTTAGTGTTAGTGTAGTTATATATTTGCTTGTTTGGTGGTGCACCTTTGCTAGTTTGCTATATGTACCTTGTGTGATATAGTGAACACCCCATTCTCGATTCTCCTTGGCTCAAACTATTCGACTCCCGCTTGGCCTAGGCTCCTAAGCCTAGGCCCTAAGTTAAACCCGTTGCCTAAGCTTACGTTTGTACGTTGACACGTGGACGCTGACGAAGCCGGCGAGAAGCAGAACTGGACGAGCACATGCGGCTACGTGGTCGTCTACGGAGGAGCCGCCGTCTCCTAATCGAGTCAGCGCATCAAGTGCGCGACACTGTCGTCGACCGAGTCAGAGTACGTGGCGGCCACGGATTCTTGCAGCAAGGAGAGACGCCGGCTTCGCTTCCTCCTTGCAGAATTCTAGCTGCTAGATGCTAGGACGCCGAGGCGAGCTATAGTGATAGATTTGACGCATTGGGCTTGGATGTAATCAGGTGTCTATACAGGCAGCTTAATTGGCCCATCGTGCTTGCCGATGCTGCACGATCCCGTTGTCCAGTCGATGATGGGGTTGTGCCGTCGCAGCCAATCACGTCACAGCAGCACGTTGCAGCCGTCCAGCGTCGTCGCGAGAAACTTCATGCTGAAGCCGAAATCGTCGCCGCATTCGATCCGCACCGTCCGTGTTTCTTCCAAAATCGCCAGAGGCGTCCCATCCACGAGGCGAGTGTCGATTTCGGGCAGACACCTGTCAAGTTGTGTTAATAGGAGTGGAGTGTTGGCCCCGCCCTCGCTTGGGCAACGCCGACGACTTGGTCGGATGTAAGGGAGAAGCAGCCGACCGTTCACAGTAAGGGAGCTGCTCGATGGGCTTCGTCGAGCTACAGAGATCACTGTGGTGTTGCCGTCGACCAAGGGTGCTCGACGGTTGCAGCTGACTGGGCTGGTTGACAAGTGTGCCGTCGACCAGGAGGAGCAGTTTGATGGGAGGTCGACGGAGCAGTCTGCCGACCTGACATGAGAGCAGCAGTCGACGAGGGGTGCTCGGCGACAGCAGGTGCAGTGCTGGTCGACGGAGGGGTCCGTCGACCAAGCTGTTGCTCGACGGGAGCTGTGCTCGACAAGGGAGTCGTCGACCAGAGCACTGGGTGGTCGACGAGCACATACAACTTTTGGTCAACTTTCCCCGAACAAGTCGACACAGACCTGGTCGTGTCCAGGTCGACCGGGTAACCTGTTTGACGAGTTCTACGGAGGCACGCGAACGTCGTCGAGGTTGCAATGGCGAAGGCGACTTCGGGCTGGTCCCCCGAAGTCGATGTGGCTCATCAGGTGCAGACGTAAGCCGACGGGTGCACAACGAGGCATGTCGGGCCAATCGTCTGCGCGCACCTGCAAGCGTGCGCAGTGCTGTATTTTACGGATCAGCGCTGGACAACCACTTTGCTGCAGTGCTGGCACGCCGTCGACCTGCTATGTTGGCAGGTCGCCTTTCTGCAGCGCTGGCGCAGCTCCTCTACGCAACGCTGGCAGGCGGTCGACCAAGCTGTGCTGGCGGTCGACCAAGCTGTGCTGGCGGTCAACCAGGCTAGCTGCAGAGTTGCTAGGTGCCTGATGTAGTCATTGTTGTCATTGCTTGTTCAAATATTATGGAATGCAATCTCTGCCTAGTGAAACTCTTGCCGATTTCTCTCGTGAATGTGCAAGCGCTAAGGAACTAAGCAAAGCTACGATCACTCCTAGTAGTTCGTGCCCACCCCCCCGTAGTCTAGCTCATTACCTTGTAGAATGACTCTCCGCATGGTGCAGTGAGCGTGGATGGCCCGCCAATTACCTTCATATAGGAGCTGACTTTTGCACCTACGTGTCGTTCGTAGGCCGGCAACCGCGTTAGTCGCCATGGTCGACCCTGTAGCTGATGCGGGAGTAGTGGACACCTTGGAGGCACGTTTGGCTGATGCGCGGAAACGCATTGAGGATGGCGAGTACGGGACGATCCCCTGGGCGATCGTTGAGTTTGGCATCCGGGCGCAGTGGGCGACGGAGCACCCTTCCCGTCCTTCCGACCGAAACGAAACGAAACGAAACGAAGGTGGCATCGACTACGAGGTCGGCGGCGGTGCACAAGTCAGCCGCAACGATGGCACGAAGCAGAGAGGCGTGATCAAGGTCGACGGTGGAGTCGACAGGAGTCAGGCGTGAGTGCAGCGGTCGACGGCAGCTGCATGCAGCTCACGTGGTGACATCGATGGTCAACGTCGCTCTCCCCTATGAAGCGGTGGAGGGTTCTCGGCGATGCCGCACGTGACGGCAGGCGGGATCGCCTCGGCGTATGGCTATTTCAAATTTTCGCCAGACCGAATCACCGTCACACTGCTGCAAGGTCGACGGGACCTCATCACCTGGAGGGAGTCGATAGAACCTCAGCTGGAGGTCGCCGGGCCCAAGGGCTTCGCCGACGGCACCGTGCTAATTCCGCCCGAGGAGGATGTCAAGCTGCGCGGGGAGTTTCGTGCTGCTCACTTGCTCACCTTCATGGTCATCTCGAGGTGCTGCTCGCCGGTGGTGCAGCTAGCACTCAGGAGCTATCGAGAGCGGTTGGATGCTGGACACCAAGCATGGCACTTCATCCTGTCGACGTACCAAGCGAAGGACGACCTGTATATCGGACAGCTGGAGGAGCAGATGACACACATTTGGATGGGCGAGCAGGAGTCGGCGACGGACTACTGCAACCGTGCTCGACGGATCCTGGCAGAGATGCGTTTGGCGGGCGCCGAATACTCAACGGCGTCCTACATCACCCAAGTCGTCATGGGCCTGCCGCGCGGCTACAACCTCATGAAGAGGATGATGATGGTGCCCGGCACGCGTGAGTCCCTCGACGAGGACTCCATCACCAGCTACATCATTCAAGACGAGGCTATGCAGGAGGCAGAGCATCCCACGGAGCTCCTTCCGCAGGCGAATTACGCTGCAACGACGAAGCAGAATCGTAAACAGGAGCAACGCGAGAAGCTGGGCGGAGGTGGTAGCGGAGGTGGGCGGTCGACGAAAGACGTCGACGAGAAGAGGTCGACGCGGGGCAAGGGCCGTGGAGGTTGTGGTCGATGACGGGAGTGCTGGATCTGCCACGAACCCGACCACCTTTCCTACGAGTGCCCTGACCGCGACGACAGCGACGAAGACGACAACGAGGGAGGCCGCGGTCCGTCGACCAACCGTCGCCCCCGTCGAGATGAGAAGCCGCGCAAGGAGAAGCAGACGTCAAAGAAAACGTCGTCGACGAAGGACGCCGACAACTCCAGCGGCAAGGGCTGAGGCGACGGGGAGGCTTTGTGCTCGATGGTCGGCGTGGTGGAGCCGACAGTCTCGCTGGCGCTGGAGGCTGGCGAGACTTTCAGGCGGTGACGTCAGCTGTGCAGGCAAACCCGATGGCAGTACTGCTCGACAGCGGTTGCTCCCACAACCTGATGGGGACGAAGGCGGTCTTCGTCGACATGGCTCCGAGCAACGGTGTGAAGCACATGCGTGGATTTAATGGGGCATTGCAGCCTGTCGAGGGTCGTGGAACCGTCGCTCTGCAAGGGGAGGCCGGGAAGCGGGTCCTCATTCCAGACGTCCTCTACGTTCCGGGAGTGCATGCGAACCTGCTGTCAGCTGGCCAACTGAAGGAGAGCGGAGTGCAGCTGCAGGGCGACGACGACGAGATGCTGCTCGTCGCCGCGACCGAGGAGGTGCTCACGCTACACCGGACGAGTTCTCTGCACCGACCTTTGCCCCTGCTCGACGCGGTCGCCGTCGACCGAGGTGGTGGCTCTGCGGACGATCGTCTCGGGGACGAAGTCGACCCCTGACCGGTTGCATGCGAGGCTCGCACACGTCTGCGTCGACACGATCAAGAGCTCGGCGAAGCATGAAGTTGCTGTTGGGCTCGACATCACGCCGTCTACCGGAGCAGACCCGCCGTGTGTCTCGTGCGTCGGAGGAAAGCTGACGCGGCACACCTTTCCCGAAAAGGGCTCGGACGCCGAGGAGGCACTGGCTGTCGTGCACATTGACATGTGCGGGCCATTTCGGGTGGCTGCCAAGGATGGCATCTTGTACTTTCTGCTGCTGAAGGATCGCCACACTCGGTTCGTGTGGGCAATGCCGGTCGCTAAGAAGAGCGATGTGCTTCGGGAGTTCCAATAGTGGCTGGTTCTTCGTTAGAGTATCTTTATAGGATACTTTTAACGAATTCTTACTTTCGTGGGTGTTCGGCTGGAGTTTCCCGGTCGGTGCAGAGTCTTTTTTCGCGGAGCCTCCATTCGCCTCGGCGATTTCCCCTGATGCCGGCCGGTCGTGACGTTTTTTATTCGCGCCATCATTTTCTCCTTTTTTCGCCCGCTCCGAAGTCGCCACGTCGTCGCCTTTTCCTGCTTTTCGTATCTTTACGCGATCGCCAGGTCGATCCGCGGCTACTGGCGATTCCCGTTTTTTGACTTCGGGGGTGCTCCACTGTTTCCGTCCCGGAGTGCCGCACGTGCTTTCTTCATTTTGTAGCACGACAAAAACTGATGCCCTGCTGCGCCGCAAAATTCGCATTTTGTCGGTTGCTGCTTCGCGTCGTATTTGTCGATATCCATCGGTTCGGCGAACGTGGGGGGTGCCGATCGCTCCGTGCCGAATGTACGGTTCGGCGTGAAGCGTCGCGTTTCGGGTTGACCTCGAGTCAGCGCGTCGTATCGCTCGGCAGCACGCACGATGTCCCTGTAGCTGTTGTAATTCGCCGCAATCACCTGCCGCCGAATCTCCATTTTTAACCCTTCGGTGTACGCCTGGATTTTTTCGCCTTCGGTCAGGTCGGTGATGCGGTTGAACAGTGACTCCATCTGCTGCGTGTACTGTGCTACACTACTGTATTGCTTGTGTCGGTGTATCTGCTGCCGCGCCATGTAGGTCGTATTAATTGGTTCAAAATGCTCGATTAAATCTGCCCGAAACGGCTGCCACGTTTTCTCCCCGCGGGCTACGTCGGTGTAGTAAGTCCATTCGAGAGCCGGTCCACGTAACAGTGTCGCTGCGAGCCGAATCCTTGCTGCATCGTGTTGCGGGGTCGAACAGCCAATGGCCTCGAAGTAAATTTCGAGGGTGGCCACAAATCGCCGGACGTCGGATCCCTTCGCGCTTGGATCGAACGCCTCAGGGAGCCTCGGTCGTGCTGCTTCGAGGTTCGGCGACAGTGGTGCCATCGGTCCGTGAAATGTCGGTGTCGCCACTGCTGCTGGAGTTGTCGGTGCTGCAGTCGCTGCGGTCGCTGCTGCTGCGGTGGCGAACCCTGGTTGGCTTGTCAGAAAAGCCTCGAGTCGACGAAGCGTCGCCTGCGTCTGCTCCATGTCGGTGCGGAGGCTCGCGATGTCGCTCGTGGTCGCGTAGTTGTCGCCTTGGCCTTCCATGCCTGACATCAACGCGTCCGAAAAAACCGAATCGAGGGGGAGCGAAAAACACGGAACCGGTTTTACGTACCCGAAATCGATGTTTAACTGCGTCGCCCCCGCGGTTTTTTAGGGGTCGAAAGAACTTCGCGTGTAAACGGGCTCTGATTACCAAGTGTGAGGATCTAGGATCGAGCTCAGAAAAGAGAATGTGAATTTTATGATCACCTGGGTACAACACGAGGCTATATATATGCTCGACACAAGGCCCCGTAACCAGGTGTTACGCGAAGGTTCCGCGGGTCGCGAAGCGTCCCGAACAGATCCTTCCCGAATTCGGTAGAAGGCAATTCGGTGGCAACCGAAGAGCCAGAATTCGGTGCACGCAACCTAGCTCGGTGCTATAACTATAATAAAATATAGGAAAGCACCTAGCCTAGGAAATCAAGCAATTCATGCATGCATATAATTTTCCTATGCTAGAAATAGCATAATAAAGTAAAGGCAAGCAAGCATAGCTGGCATAAGCCGTCGTACTCTCACAGCGCATCTCCGCACCCCAGGAAATCAATTTTTGATTTTTTCACTCGAAGGGACTGACGCCCTTTAGCACCTAGGAGCCGTTGTCTTCGCGTTCTCTCGTAAACGCGTGCAGCCATGCCTGCGCCTAGACTAAGCTGAGACGACGCCCTTCGCCATGGCCGAACATATCGACGTCACTACGCTCACACAGAACCGTTTGAACGAAATTCTGCGGCAGCTTCACGAAAACTCTGAAGAAATCGCAACACCGACGGCATAACGCACGTCCCTGCAAAATGACATCGCACGAGCACAGCAAGCATAATCACAAGCATCTGGCACTCCGGGACAAACTACACCATAGGCATCGCAGCACGAAAGTGTGGGGCAACCCGCGATCGCGGCCAGTGATGGTGTGTCCGCAATGACGGAGACGACGACCACGGCATGACACAACCCGAAGCGACGAATGCGGCCAAGAGTCAACCCCGCGTCACGATTTCTGTGCTGGCCGGCGAATCAGCATTGCCGTCGTCGATGCCGCTGAAGCCGCAACGTCCGCCATGCCTTGACCTGAGTCAACGGGGTGGTCCTATCGTTCAGGCATGGTTGTTTACGTTGAACGTTTTCTTCGACGCCAACTACGTCTGAGAGGATACGACGAAAATCCACTACGCCGTGTCGCTGCTGCGAGGACCCGCCATGGATTGGTGGCGCGTCATCGTCACAAAGCGGATAGACTACGCGACTCTACCAACAGGAGAAGGACAAACCGGACCTTGGGCGCCGTTGTATTTCGTGGAGGTGCCCCAATATCGCACGTGGGACGCGTGGTGCGCAGGTCTGCGTTCTCGATTCGAGCCGATTGCGGCTTCGATCGCGGCACGTCAGAGGGTCCGCACTTGGCGCCAACTTAGTTCCGTCCAAGACTACGCCAGCGGGTTTCTTGCGCTGTGTAAGCAGGTGGGCTATATGCACGTGTCTGAGTGCATTGACTGCTACATCGGCGGCTTGAAGCATGACATCGCTCAGGAAATCCAGCTCCGTGGCGTCACCGACTTTCAGGAGATTTTTGCTATGGCGGAGAAACCCGATTTCTTCCGCCGACCGAGACCGGGGTCCTACGAAACTAGCAGCAACTGGGGACATCGATCTTGTGGGATGAATGAGGGTGCTACGATACGTGACATCGCCGTGAATGCCGCTGCCGCACCGTTCAAAGGGCGCTGCTTCACGTGAAATCGGCCAGGACACCGCAAAAGCGAATGCCCGGAAAACGCTAAGGGAAAGGGGGAAGCATAGCAGCAGAAACAGACCAAGCAATAGGGAAACGCTGGGAGTCAATAGCAGACGGGCCCTCTACTGATAGGTAACGCCGCTCGCCCAACCCAACTGATCCTCACCGAGTGATTGTGCCGGTTCACGCAGTCGACCACACCCGGCCGAATAAGGAGGGTACTACGGTAGCCCCATACTGCTTAGTGGGAAAATTGGGACGGACTTAGTTAAAATTTTCGTAGACGGGGGAGCCAGCCACAGCCTGATCAACACTGCCACAACACGGAAGCTGAAACTGCCACTGGACACATGTTTACCTGAGATCGACACAAGACTGGTTGACGGCACGCCACTAGCGATACAGGAACGTGTGGACCTAGTTCAGATTCGTGTCAGAGGTCCACTGGGGATCCTCGATTGATCCTAGGGAAGGGATACAGACATGTTGGCATGAGGGGTTATGGGCGCACTGAGCCGCTACTCAACAAGCCCTTTTATCCCAATGGTCTAGTGGTTGAGATTCTGACATGGTATCGATTTGAAGGTCTCGGGTTCAAATCCCAGTGTGTGCACCTCGGGCATCTCAGTGCGGGGGGGTGTTAGAGATCCACTGGAGGTCCCCGATTGATCCTAGGGAAGGGATACAGGCATGTTGGCCTTGGGGGTTTTGGGCGCACTGACCCGCTACTTAACAAGCCCTTTTATCCCAATGGTCTAGTGGTTGGCATTCTGACAATTCGATGCGGGGGTAACTTCACGTTTAGTCAGGAAATGCTCGCGACAACCCTCGACGGAACCGACATTTTACTCGGCCGTGATTGGCTGCGACGACACAATCCGCGAATCCACTGGACGACGGGTGACTACACCGTGCGATCACGATGAAACACGCCGTAGTGGAAGGAGCTGACGTGTACGCGGTCGACATTCGAAAGGCCGAGGCAGTAGACAAAGGGGGGGGATTTACAGAAACCGCTAGCTGACATACCGGTTGATTTGGCAGCACTATTGAAGCAGTACGGTGGGATTTTTCCCAGATTACCTATACGACTACAGGATAGAGTTAGAACCGGGGGCACAACCGACAGTACAGCGACAGTTCTGACTGACCCAACCCGAACTGGACGAACTGAGGAAGCAGTTGGATTACCTGCTCGAGAAAGAGTTCATTCGCCCGAGTTCATCACCCTTCGCAGCACCGATACTGTTCACACCAAAAAAGGACAGGGGTTTTTGCATGTGCATCGATTACCGCGCACTGAACAGGGTTACCATCAAGTCCCATTACCCCATCCCACGAGCCGACGAACTGATCGACCAACTGTGCACAACTCGGGTTTTCTCGAAAACTGACCTTCGAAAAGACTACCAGCAGATCCGCGTCAACCCACCTGACTGCCCGAAAACAGCCTTCCGAACACGATATGGATCCTTCGAATACACCATCATGCCCTTCGGACTGACCAACGCCCCCCCCCCCCCCAATTTTCAAATGACCATGTATGAAGCCTTCCGCCCGCTTTTAGATTAGTGCGTCATCGTGTATCTCGACGATATCCTGATTTACAGCCCAGACAGAGCACATCACCTACAGGACATCGAAGCCGTCTTTAAAATACTGAGTGAGAATCGCCTACTGACCAAAGCCTACTGAGTTTCTACAAGAGAGACTTGGGTTTTGGGGACACATTATTTCAGCTGACGGAGTGGAAATAGACCGGAAGAAAATCGCGACGATTCAAGCGTGGCACGCGCCGACAAATTTGACTGAGCTGCAGAGTTTTTTGGGGTTCGTCAACTACGTGCGCCGGTTCGTCCCCGACATGGCAAGGTTGACTGCTCCGTTGACCGACCTGCTGAGGAAAGGGGTTCAGTACACGTGGGGGGAGAAAGAGCAAGCTGCCTTCTCGGCCCTCAAGAAAAAATTGTGCTCCCCGCCCGTGCTTCACATCGCAGATCCGCACCGTCCGTTCGAACTCATCACCGACGCAAGCGACATCGCCATGGGAGCAGTACCGTTGCAGGACTTCGGGAACGGCCTTCAGCCAATCGCGTACGAGTCCCGCAAACTTCACCCGCCCGAACGCAACTACCCAATACACGACCGCGAGATGCTGGCGATCGTGGACGCATTCAAAGTGTGGCGATGCTACCTCACCAGAGCAGACGTGACAGTACGGACAGATCACCGATCACTACAGTACCTCCGCGCCTAACCGAATCTCAATCCGCGACAGATCCGCTAGTTGGACTATCTGGAGTCCAACTTCCACCTACACCGTCACGTACAAGAAAGGCGCATCACACATCGCCGACGCACTCACTCTCCCAACAGCCCAACTCTTCGCCATCCTACTTGCCCAAACCAATCCACCGTTAACAGGCCTATTCACCCACAGATACAATACCGATTCATTTTTCACGACCGGAAATTCACAGCAGAAGGTAAGGGAGTTTATTACGTAAAGACAGGCACCAACCGCATCTGGGAACCCGCGTATTCAGTACTGAGAGAACTGCTACTGCAGGAGGCACACGACGGGGTTACCTCGGGTCACTTCGGGGTAGAAAAAACGTGACAGCAACTACAGCGGTATTACTACTGGCCAGAGCTGTTGACCGATGTACAGCACCACGTGTGCTCGTGTCCTATATGTCAGGTGATGAAGAGCTCGCGAAAAAAGAAAAGCGGGTCAGTTGCAGCCGATTCCACCGCCCGAGTGCGCCTGGCAGTAGGTGACCATGGATTTTGTCACAGGGTTATCTTCGAACCCTTGGGGTAACGACGCGGTAATGGTCGTCGTTGACAGGCTGACGTAAATGGCTCACTTCGCTGCATGCAGGAAATCAATCTCAGCCGAAGAAACCGTTCGCCTGTTCATCGCAACTGTCGTTCGACTGCACGGGATACCAGCCGCAATCATCAGCGACCGCGACACGAAGTTTACCAACAACTTTTGGAAGAACCTCTGGGAGCAGTTCGAGACCAGACTACAGTTCAGCTCGTCGGACCACCCCGAGACCGACGGTCAAACGGAGCGGACGAATCAGACGAAGGAGCAGTTGATTCGTGCCACGTGCGACGACCCGACAACTTGGGAGCAGCAGTGGTCGCTGATCGAGTTCGCAAAAAACAACGCCACGTCAGCGACAACGCAGCAGTCCCTGTTTTACATGAACTACGGGCAAAACCCAACAGTGCCCATGGCGCCGAGTCCAGACAACCCAACGCCGCGCGCACAATAGTTCGCTGAGATTCTGCAAGCTACCCGCACCAGAGCCGCAGAAGCAATGAAAAAAGGCAACGTCATTGCTATACGCACCGCTGACCGCCACTGCCGCCCAGTCACGTATCAGTAAGGAGATTACATACTTCTCGACACACTGAACTTAAGACTGCCCGTCGTACCGAAACTTCGACCGCGATACTGTGGACCGTTCCAAATCAGCCACATGATCACCCCAGTTACCGCCCATTTACTGTTACGGACAGACTGGTACATCAGCCCATCGTTCCACGTCAGCCTGCTTCGCCCTTACATCCCAACCACGAGCCAACTGCCTCGTCACTACCCGCCATCCATGACTCGCCCTGCATCGGAGCCGATCATCGAGCTTGAGAAGATCCTGAGCCATCGGATTCGACACCCCACAGGCATCAAGAGGATCGAGTTCCTCGTTCGCCGGAAGGACCACACGCCAACTGAGGATAGCCGAGTGCCCCTGGCCAACATCGAAAACCACCCTGCCCTGCAAGTGTACCTTAGGAGCCGGGGTTTCCGCGATATACACGCACTCGCGTAGCGGAGGGGGCTTCTTGAGAGGGGGGGGGGGGGGGTAGTGTAAGGAATTTTCTCGCTATTCCTTGCCGCGACTGTCAACATCGCGTAGAGTAGCAGCCGTTCTTCGCCCGTTACTGCTAACGGGGCTTCGCCAACTTCGCGCGCACTGTTTCATCAAACCTCGCACTGCTGGAGCAGCCGAGTTGGCCTACGCTTCGGGACTAGCCTGAACCTCGCGCGAGCATAGCACTAGCTAGCTCGCACGCTCCACGTTACCGTTTGCATGTTTTCATGCCTTCGCCCAAACTTTGTACTCATTGAACACTGTAGTGCAATCCTCGCTGCCTAGATTCATTGCACCTGTAACAATTGTGCAACTAATATCGTGTTTGGACCTCGTAAAATTCTCGTCACTCAATTGGCTGTTTCTTCCTTGCAACCGGCGAGGGGCACAAGTGATGTTCGTGCGCGCGCACAGTGAGTGTCGTCGAGTGGTCGCTGACGAGTGGGACAAATTTTGTATTCCTGGCGATTCGCCCTGAGCGGGTCGCAGCATCAAATTCTGTCACACCCGTCGCACAGTACGTGCGGGGACAAGCTGGATGACACCTAGCTAAGGCGGCGGGTTAGAACCGTCTGATATCTCAGGGTCCTCAGATCTGACGGTTCAAATTTTTCTACTGATTTCGACGTGGACGCCCTAAATGGAACGGACATATTACAGCAAGCAACACGGCTCGGGCTTGATCAACCTCCAAACTTGGTTGGGTGGGAGGGAGTCAAATGGTTCGGCGCGGAATGTTCACTCGTTGGTTAGCGCCTCGGAGACGGCACAGAAAATCGAAATTGGTCATCGCGCGATTTGGCCGACATTTCGCATGCAGCATTAGAGATGCGAGGGCCTAACATACCGCCATAACGATGGTCAAGTAATTTTCCAAGAAAACGTATATTCTCACCAAAGCTGATTAGAATGTGCGCCTCTCGTGCCGCTAACGACCTTGGAAGCCCATGAGCGCGTTCCGCCAGGTGGTATCTGGGAAGGTACCACATACGAGTTTTCACATCAACTACGTTCAGACTAAATACTGCAACATAATTACTAGAGGACTGGAATCTAGCAGGCATTTCAGAACTGTCAAGATTGTATCGAAACCAAATATTGCTAGCTGCTGCACTTACACAAGCGCGAGCATTCGCCGATATCTTAGCCAGTTTGCCGCACATCACGCCGGAGCGCAGTCACACAGCCTCCGAAGGATCGTAACCTCTCACAATCAACTTCTCCTCTCTCTTCGCTGCAACTTCTCCACGCCTGCTCTCCTTGGTTCTGCGGCCAGAGTCTACCTTCACACTCTGCACATTCTTATTCACTCGTCTCGCCCACGCACCTCTAATTCACGAACGGATTATTTTCGCTGCGGAGCTTCCGACACAGGCCAGCAGCAGCATCTCTTCGTCGCGTCGCACACCAATGGAAATGCTACGCCGCCACGCGAGGCAGCCAGCGGCTGTCTTGCCTGAGGAGATCTTGCAGACGAGCGTATTTGGCCGACGGCAGCACAAGCACCGACACCAGCGCCAGAATCGCCGCCAGCTCTCTGCAACGTTTCCTGCTGTTCTCTTCTTCTTCCTCATTCTGGAGACCTTTGCCCACATTGCTCACGGTTAGTAGCACTCTCCGGACCCTCGTTTCCCAAGTTTACCGTAGTCGCAAATCGGGAGAAAGTGTAATATCTCTCTTCTGCACACCTTCAACCCTTTGAAACGGCACTTCTCGTTTGACTAGTTTGAGACACCTCCAGCTCAAAACACTTTGCGATGTCTCCTTGCGCCCTGTCAACTCTCCCTTATTGCAGGCGCCATTCCCAAGACACATGCGGCGTGTCAGTACAACTCGCGAGCAAAGAGATTCATCCGAGTCGAGCGATTCAGTACCTCGTAAGCCCCTTCTCTCGTGCGCACTCCGCGCTGTGTATTGCTCGTACCACCCGCATGGTCCTTTTCCCAATCTACCTCCGTCATCTCCGTCGTCTTCCGGCCCCAGCATATTGTTCGTTTTCGCGAAGTCACATATCACCGTCTCGCCGTACGTAGCAATATTTTGCTACGTACGGCGTACGTTTCCATTCTATTTTACTCGACCTTTTTGCGGAATCGACACCTTAATCGCATCACACCTCCCCTCCTGTGTCTTCCCCTCCCTCCCGTTTCTTCCCTTCCTCCCGTCTCTCCCCTCCCTCCCGTCTCTCCCCTCCCTCCCGTCTCTCCACTCCCTCCCGTCTCTCCACTCCCTCCCGTCTCTCCCCTCCCTCCCGTATCTCCCCTCCCTCCGCGTGTCTCCGCTCCCTCCGCGTGTCTCCCCACAGTAAGGTCTTGAAGCGCACCGATGCGTGGGCCCCGAGTCGCGGTGCCACGACGGTGACAGGCGACTGTCGCTACACACTGGACGACCGATGCAAGATAATCAAGGGGCCTGGTACGTGTTCGATTCAACGCTGGTCAACGCCAGTCAACGCATGCAGGTCTCATGTGTATTATGCGGTGATTTGAGCCGTACTCCCCATTTCCCAACCCCGCAATCAGCGCCGTGTAACCCAGCCGCTCGCCATAGCAATAAGGGTATGTACTGCCTCTTCACCTTCCCTACTTATCACCGTCCTCTTGTTCCCCTCCACCCATTCCCCCCCCCTCTTCTTCTATTTCTCGATTTCCACCCTCATTCTTTCTCTTCTCTCCCGCCCTCCCCACCCCACGTTCTTCTTTCGCGCCCACCAACCTCGCTCCTGTATCCGAACTTAGCTGGCTGCCGTTCCAGCCAGACCTGTCTCTGGTACGGCGGCTCCGTGCCTCTTGACTCGGCGGCCGCCGCGAAGCGCGTCAAGGGCGGCGGCGAGGTCGCCGCGCCGCTTCTTCCGCCGGAATGCATGGACCGCGCTCGCGCGAGCGGCAAAGACGAGCCATCCGCCATGGCTTACTGCTATTTCCAGACCGCGTCGTGCGCTGACGTGTACTCTCCCATGGATCGCGGCGCCAGGGGCGACGGCAAGTCCGACGACTCCTCCGCGTTTCTAGCCGCGTTCAACGCCGCGTGCAGCGCGGCGAAGAAGGCGAACAAGCGCACCGTACTCCGAATCCCCCGCGGAAAAACCCTCCTCCTTAACTACGTCACCATGCAAGGCCCATGCGGCCCGGGAGTGACCATCAAACTGGACGGGAAAATCGTCGCGCCAGAGAACCCGCCCTCCTCAAAATCCTGGCCGGGCGATTTCAGCGGCGCGGTGCTGCAAGCGAAGCAGGCGCACGGGCTATGGATAGTGGGCGACGGGGAGATGGACGGGCGAGGCGACCGGCGCTGGTGG
The DNA here is from genome assembly GCA_947471745.1 of Closterium sp. Naga37s-1. Taxonomy (NCBI): domain Eukaryota; kingdom Viridiplantae; phylum Streptophyta; class Zygnematophyceae; order Desmidiales; family Closteriaceae; genus Closterium; species Closterium sp. Naga37s-1. Next base: position 2,955,210 of record CANJKZ010000006.1, read on the forward strand.
CCCATGTATCACGGGAATGAGCTCCCAAGGGAGCTGAAGCGGCCCGTTCTGCTGGACATATTCGCTAGCTACAGCGTGACGCTCGCGGGTTTCAAAAACAGGTACGCTGTAGCCGCCTCGCCGTGGGAGTGTGTTCATCCCTTTCACGAGTTGTTCCACTTGTCAGCTGAAGCTCTCGCCTCTTGTCGCAGCAGCACCCACCTCCACCACCGTACTCACCCTCTTCCTCGCTCCCGCTTTCCTGCGCTCCCGCACTTCCGCTTTCCCGCTCTCCCGCTCTAGCTCCCGCCGCATTCGCGCAAGAACCCCGCGGGAATGCACCTGAACATCTTCCACATGCGCGTGTCGAATGTGTCTAGCATTCGCCTTCTGACAGCTTATGAGTCGACCCAATACCCCTCTCTCCCCCCTCTCTCGCTTCCCCTCGCCTTCTCTACCTCCACCCGCGCCGTGCGCATCCGTGCAGGAACCCCGCGGGCATGCACATGAACATTTTCCGCAGCGGCTACGTGCGCGTGTCGAACGTGACAGTTGAGTCGCCTGCTGACAGCCCCAACACAGACGGCATTCACATCGGCTCGTCCAGCGACGTGGTTGTGGAGTTCAGCAACATTCACACGGGTACGCGCTTTAGTATCTAGTGAGCTTGGGATTTGACAAACCACTCCAACACAGCAGATGGCTATGGATTACGTGGGAACGATCTGTCTTACGCCAACACTCTTATTTACCTGCTCTCGTTCTCCCCCTCCCCTCTCTCCTTTCTCCCTTCCTCTCCTCCCCTCTTTCACCCTCCTTCCCATGCCCCGCCTCCCGTTTGTTCCCTCTTTTCCTCCTTTCCCCTCCCGTGCCCTCTTTTCCCCGTTTCCCCTCTCTCTCTACCAGGCGACGACAACATTTCCATAGAAGAAGGGGCGCATAGAGTCACCATCGCCAACATATGGGGCACGGCTGGCCACGGCATCAGGTACGGCACGGACGCAGATTTGGCAGTAGGTTCGGGAATCTAGGCATAGCAAGAGATCAGGTATGGGATGGAATTGCAACGGCTGCCAGGTTTGGGGGGCATTTGAGGGTGTGGATATTAGTAGGTTTGCGATGGGATAAGCTCTATGTGTGAACTGACGTGTGATGGCGTGTCATATGGTGTGGTGTATACCAAGTATATTATGATTCATGACACAAGGCAGCGTATTACCAACCTCAAGCACCAGACACAAGCCCAACCTCAAGCCATTAAATGTGCACTTCCATACATATATTTTATCTCTCCTCCTCCTTGCCATCCTCCCCCCCCCACCCCCCAACCCCTCCACCCCTCCTCCACTGCCCTTCTTCCCTATCTTCCCCTCTTCCTTCGCCCTCTTCTCTCTCCCTGTGCCATCTGCAGCATCGGTAGCCTTGGAGCACACGGCACAGTGGCATGTGTTTCCGATGTGACTGTACGCAACGTGGTTCTAACAGACACAGACAATGGGCTGCGCATCAAGACGTACCAGGGGGGCCGCGGCCTGGTGAAGAACATTCAGTTTAAGAACGTGCTTATGAAGAACATCAAGCTTCCGATAGTGATTGATCAGGTAATTGAACGGCGCTTTCACCTTGACCAGGAGGTAGCACATCTGACCCTGCCTGCATAGTGTGTGCCTTGCACACACGATTTGTTCTTGACAGCTAAAACATATCCTGGTTGGTATTGCACCTCCTACCGTGTTCTCAGTACTCTACACCCTCGCCTGGCCTCTTCACCTGCCTCTCTCTATGCAAGTTTTCCTCCTTCACATCACCAAACTGCTCCCTTCACACCTGTTCCCACCTTCACATCCACCTTCCTCTAACACATCAGAACTACTGCGATCGCTCGACTCCTGGAGTGGTGTGTGAGAAGCAGACAGACAACGTTGCGGTGCAAGGGGTGAGCTTCAGCAACATAGAGGCCACCACGACATTCAAGCGCGGGCTGCTGCTCAACTGCAGCTACTCCGTGCCGTGCCGCGACATCCACCTCTCCAACGTGCGCGTCACACCCGCGTCTAAGAGCGTACAGATCTCCCCGGTGATTCGTAACGTGTATGGCAAATTTGACAGCAAGACAAGGCCGGTCCCGACAGATCAGTTCCGCACTTCTGGGTTCAGCTTGATGGCGTATCCCCGTGTGAATCAGATGGCATCACTCTGCTCTTCATCATCAAAGGGCATGTGATCCAATGGCTACCGGAATGTCAGCAGTCATGTTATGTCAGCAGGATTGAACACAATGGTTACCGGCGGTAAGTTATGGTAGCTACGGGTTAGGCGAGGGGATTAGGTGCCAAGCTCCTCACTTGGCAATACCTTTTATGGCAGCTGCCAGCTGCTTGTTTATGCTAGACTTCATTATGGAAACACCACTACCAACCAGTGTTGCTTTGCAGCCTTGTTAGTTGAGAATAGGTGCAATTGTAATGCCAACATACCTAGTGTGCTGATTGTTAGAATCTAGTAGTAGGGATGAATTGACTAGGTGAGGGTTTGGTACAAATATGAAACCCTAATGGGGTTGTACCCCATATTGACTACCCCACTACAGCCTACACATATATGACATGCATATAATTTGACACACCCCCATAGGCAAAGTGGGGGAGAGCAAGGGGTCACAAGACCAGTCAAGAGAAGCAAAGCAAGCTCAGGGTGGATCACAACGTCACCACACACACTAAGCACAAGCAAAGGGCCACAAGGCCAGTTCACATGCAGAGGTATATATGCAACAACAACAGCACAATGATCTCTACCTACCAGGAGCAAGCATGCAGGTATATATATATATATATATATATATATATATATATATATATACATATCACAGTACACGCAGAGCCTACAGCAAGTGAGGAAATGTAGGTACAAGGCCCAACAAAGTACAAAAGCGCTGATGATCACCAGGCGGAAGTGCCTTGGTGAATATATCAGCAGTGTTGGCCTGAGTGGCCACGTGAGCAAGACGAAGCTGACCACGCTGCTGCAACTCTCGAGCAAGGAAGTAACGCAGAGCGATGTGCTTCGTTCTGTGCTCCAGTCTGTGCTCCTGACACAAGGCAATGGCGGCCTTGTTGTCTAAGTACAGCACTAGAGGAGAACGAGGCCGCTCTCCCAAGTCGGTCAGCAGGTAGGTAAGCCAGCGCAACTCCAGTGCAGCCATGGCTATGGCGTAGATCTCAGCCTCACAACTGGAGCTGAGAACTGAAGACGAGCGTGTAGAACGCCAAGAAACTGAACCAGAGCCAAGGCTGAAGGTGTAACCCTGTAACGACCGCTGTGTAGCCTGGTCGTCAACCCAAGAAGCGTCTGAGGGCCCAGTGAGGACAACGTCGCTCCGTCCTCCAAGCACGAGCTCCATGCCCGATGTACTGCACAAGTAGCATAGTACCCTCTTAGCAGTATCCATGTGCACCTTTCGGTGCCGACCAGGAGCCACGTAGCGAGCCAGAAGGCCAAGAGGGTACGCAAGGTCAGGACGAGTGCAGGTCATTAGGTACATGAGGCAGCCCACTAGCTCTGGGTAAGGACCACTCGGCTCTACGGACTCGTCCGAAGGTGGAGCTGAGAGCGAGGGACCTGTAGCCAGAGGAGTGGCCTGTGTCGAGGACCAGGTGAAGCCGAAGCGCTGAAGGACCTGCTGCACCATGTGTGACTGAGTCAGTGTGATGGTGCGGCGTGCTCTGTCCCGGGTGATCTGCAAGCCAAGGTAGCTGCGCAGCTCACCCAGGTCTATGCACGTGTGTCTCTTCTGCAGCTCCGACTTCACCAGGGCGAGAACCTCAGTGTCAGCAGTGGCAAAGACCAAGTCGTCGACGTACACGAGAATGTAGAACGGCGGCAGCGAAGTGTCGGTGCGCAGAAACAGCGAGAGTCAGCAGTCGACGGCGCAAACCTAAGAGCCGCAAGTGTCGTCCTCAGTGTGTCGTGCCAGTCACGCGGCGCCTGGCAGAGACAGTAGACTGGCCGCCGGAGGCTCCACTGGGTACCAGGAGGGAACGACCCAGTGAAGCCAGGTGGGCGGCGCAGCCAGATCTCCTCGTGCAGGCTGCCCTGTAAGAAAGCTGTGCTGAAATCAAGAGAGTGACGCTTGTAGTCACGCTGAGCGGCAACGTGCAGCAGTACCCGAAGAGTGGTCATCTTTGGGGTGGGGGAGAAGGTCTGGAAGAAGTCGACTCCTTCGCGCGGACTGAAGCCTCGAGCAACGTAACGAGCCTTGAATACAGGCGGAGAACCTGGCGACCGTTTTACCCTGAAAATCCACATGCTTCGACGATGTTTTCCCCGGGAGGGGGAACCTTGTCGACGTAAGTGCCTGTGGACTTCCAGGATGCCATCTCTGCGTCCATGGCTGTCTGCCACTGAGAGGAGTAGGGACCCGTGATCGCCTCAGCGTAAGAGCGCGGGGTCGGGATGTCTGGAGCATCCGGGTCTCCCTCAGGGGCAAGCAACATGGACACGAGATGAGGCGCAGCGGCTGCAAGACACTCAAGGTCCTCCTGCCTGTCACGTCCGTGCCAAGAGCACACTCACCCCCGACGGACGGAGGACAGACAGACTCAGACTCATCAACAAGACTAGCGGCGTAGTCTAGACGACAGGCAACAGCAAAGTCAACAAGCTCAGCGACTAAGGCTGACGCAGCAGCAGACTCAAACGACGGGTCAGTGACAAAAGTGGCGAGCAGACGCGTGACAGTAGGGTGAGCAGCACGAGCGCGGTCAGACTCAGGCTCAAGACCGTCAGACAGAGAAGACGCAGGAGGGGACGGCAAGGGAACACGCTGCGGAGCAGAGGAAGGATGCAGGGCCATGAGGTGTGTGCCGGGGACAGCCGGCGGACGCTCACGAGGAACACGAGGAACACGACGACCTGTACGACCAGTGCGGACAGTGCGAAGAGGCGAGACAAGACGAGACGCAGGCTCACGACGCTCAGCAAGACCGCCCGTCAGCTCAGTGTAAGGAGAAGGAGCAGGCAGCGGTGAGCCTGGCTGTAACAGAAGACCAGTAGAAGACGGGAGGCTAAGAACCTGGCGAAGCACGGAGCCAGGCGGTGGCAGAGACAAACGTGACGGCGGAGCGAAGAACAGTCGCGGCGGTGCAGTGCCACCAGCACCAATAGCTCCAGCACCTCCCGCAGCTCCAGAACCCCCAGCGCCAGCACCCGCAGCAGCTCCAGAACCTCCAGCTCCGGCGCCACCAGCGCCAGCACCTCCAACAGCTCCAGAACCTCCAGCGTCAGCACAAGCAGCAGCTCCAGAACCTCCAGCTCCAGCGCCACCGGCGCCAGCACCTCCAACAGCTCCAGAATCTCCAGCACCAGCACCCGCAGTAGCTCCAGAACCTCCAGCTCCAGCGCCACCAGCGCCAGCACCTCCAACAGCTCTAGAACCTCCAGCACCAGCACCCGCAGCAGCTCCAGAACCTCCAGCTCCAGCGCCACCAGCGCCAGCACCACCAACAGCTGCTCCAGGAACTCCAGTAGAAACAACTCCAATAGTAGAGTCACCAGCTCCAGCGCCTCCCGCAGCAGGGCCCCTAGCGCCAGCAGCGCGACCCTAAAGGCTAACGTACCACTCACGCAGCTGCTGTGGGGAGAGAGGGACAGCGCAGGCTCTAGTGCCTCCAACACCAGCACCTCCCACAGCAGGGCCCCCAGCTCCAGCAGCTCGAGCCTGACGGCTAACGTACCACTCACCCAGCTGCTGTGGGGAGAGAGGGAGACGACGACGAGAGTGCAGCGGCGAGGCACCAGCGGAGCGACTACGGAGACGGCCGCTCCAGGGAGACTGCTCACCAGACGCCTCAGCGCCCCCACGTGCAGCACCCCCAGACTCAGTACCCCCAGGCTCAGCACCCCCAGACTCCTCACGCCCAGGCTCAGCACCTCCAGGCTCCGCACCCCCAGGCTCAGCACCCCCAGGCTCCGCACCCCCAGGCTCCGCACCCCTAGGCTCCGCACCCACAGGCTCATCACCCCCAGAAGCAGCACCCCGAGCAGGACCACCCTCAGCAGAACCTGAGTCACCAGTGACCTCAACCGGCGCAGTCAAGGGAGGAGGGTCTACCTGAGACACACCTGAAGGAGCAGGACCGGGAGCGAGGAGGGGGTCTACCTGGGGAGCACCTGGAGCGAGGAAGAGCGGCGGGGGGGGGGAGAGGGGCAGTGCAGTAGGGGAAGAGACGGTAAAAGGGAACCGACTCGTCGAACGTGACGTCCTGAGAGGGGAATACACGACGCGAGGTGGGGTGGTAAAACTGCCAACCAGGCGCGTCAGGGACAAAGCCAAGGAAGACACAAGGAACAGCGCGGGCGCAGAGCTTGTCCGCGGTGGTATCGCGGACAAAGGCACGAGAACCCCAGACCTGGAACACCGACGCATCGCCAACCTCTCCCGTCCACCGCACTATGGGCGAGGTCTCCGGCAAGGAGACACGGGGCCAGATGTTGAGCTGATGCGTGGCGTAGCGGACCACAAACGGCCACAGAAAATGGGGGGCAGCCGCATGGACCATGGAGGTACGAGCGACCTCTATAACCAAGCCAATGCGGCACTCAGCAACCCCATTATGCTGCGGAGAGGCCGGAAGCATGAACGTCTGGCGAATGCCCTCCCCACGACAAAAGCTCTGCAGAAGGTCGGAGGAAAACTCCCCAATTCTTTCAGAGTGCAGACGCAGGACGGGAAACTCCGTCCCGAACCGCTCGCGGAGCTGGAGACGGGCAGCGGGGATCGAAGGGATCAAAACATCAGGGACCTCACCCTTGGTGCGCAAGGGGAAGACCGTGGTGTAACGCGAGTAGTCGTCAACAACCAGCAGGAAGTACCGCTCACGGTCCTGCCCACTGACGCGGGCTGGGCCCCACACGTCCATGTGCAGGGTCTGCAGGGGAGCAGTCGTCGGGGGAAACGAGGAGTGAGGAGCGGTGCGTTGCCGCCCCTCGACACAGGGAAGACAGGGAGGAGCAGGCGAGGGTGGGAGGGGAGGGAGAACCGTAGGAAGACCAGAGACAAGGACACGGTGGTGCATGCTACGAAGGCGCTGCACCAAGGGGTGACCAAGACGGTGGTGCCAAAGGAGGGTCTGGTGCGACAAAGCGCGACACGAGCAAGGGGCCGCTAGCTGACCTGACGCAGACGCAGACGCAGCACCCTGAGGGGACACAGTAGTCAGTGTGTACACACTCGAGCCAGGCGCACGGGTAAACGTGGCCAGGTGCCGTCCCGTCCGGGAGCACGTACAGTGGGTCACGCGCTGACCTCCAGGAGTGAACTGGTCAACCCACTGGTCCTGGAGGTCAGCACCACTCACCAAGTTCGTAGAGAACGAGGGGAGGTGAAGACCTGACAGGGAGCCAGACGGGACCGCCGGACACGGCAGGACCGTGGAGGAGTGCGCAAGGACTGGACCCCCAGAGGGGTCTGCTAGGGAGACTGCAACTGGCCGACTGAGCGGCGTGAGGGTGGTGCTATCGCGAAAGAAGGAGCGGGAAGCACCTGAGTCAAGTGTGAGGGTGTACAAGGCCTCAGCAGGTGCAGTACCAGAGAGAGCAGACGCACCAGCACCTGGAGCAGCAGCCACACCAGCACCTAGAGCAGGAGACGCACGAGCACCTAGAGCAGCAGCCTCACCAGCACCTAGAGCAGCAGGCTCTATACCCAGGTCAGGCGGTACGCACAGGTAACAAGCACCGTCAGCACTAGTAGGCAATGCATACATGGCAGTGAGAATAGCATCATAGTCAAGAGCAAAGATATCTACCCTATGCCTAAGCAGCTCCAGCCAGGTGGGGAGCTCAGCCTCGTTGCCAAACTCGGTACGCCAGGCGTCGCTCAGACGGGCGAAGCAGCGGGACTGTGTGTGACCAAGCGTCCCGCAAGCCTGACCAGCCCGATCACCTGTGTGAATGACGTACGGGCAGCGAACGGTACTCCTAGACCCTCTACTCTGAGCGTACCACTCACGAAGCTGCTGGGGCGTAAGTGTCTCGCACGGACGCCGCTGCAGCTGCAGCTGGCCACTGCCAGACGCTCCCAACTGACCAGCTCCAGGGCGACAGCTACGACGGCTACCGCCACAACCCCAACTAGCGTACTACTCACGAAGCTGCTGGGGCGTGAGAGACTCGTGCGGACGTCGCGGGAGCTGCATCTGACCACCGCCAGTAGCAACATTAGCAGTAGTAGCAGTAGCAGCGCGGGCAGGGCAGGCGCGACAGGCAGGCAGGCAGGCAGGCAGGTGCTCACCAGTGGCGGGAAGGGCAGGCGCTCGCCGGGCGTCGGCAGGGTAGGCGCACGACGGCGGCGACGGCGGGGCCGCAACAGTGGCTGCAGAGTAGGGCCACGTCAGCTGCAGGGCTGGGGCCACGACAGCGGCAGGGCAGGGCCGCGGCAGCTGCTGCAGGGCGGGGCCGTGTCGGCGGCAGGGCGGGGCCAGGCGGGGTCGCGTCGGCGGCAGGGCGGGGCCGCGACAGCGGCAGGGCGGGGCCGCGACAGCGGCAGGGCGGGGCCGCGTCAGCGGCAGGGCGGGGCCGCGTCAGCGGCAGGGCGGGGCCGCGGCAGCGACCTGGCGGGGCCGCGCCGGCGGCAGGGCGGGGCCGCGTCGGTGGCAGGGCGGGGCCGCGTCAGCGGCAGGGCGGGGCCGCGACAGCGACCTGGCGGGGCCGCCTCGGCGGCAGGGCGGGGCCGCGACAGTGGGAGGGCGGGGCCGCGTCGGCGGCAGGGCGGGGCCGCGACAGCAGCAGGGCGGGGCCGCGTCAGTGACAGGGCGGGGCCGCATCAGCGCCAGGGCGGGGCCGCGTCAGCGGCAGGGCGGGGTCGCGACAGCGGCCTGGCGGGGCCGCATCGGCTGCAGGGGGGGGCGGCGCTCTGGCCTGACGGGCTTGCAGGGGCGGCTCGCTGGCCTGACGGGCTTGCAGGGGCCGCGCGCGGGCCTTACGGGCCTGCAGGGGCGGCGCGCTGGCCTTACGGGCCTGCAGGGGCGGCGTGTTGGCCTACGGGTCTGCAGGGCGGTGCGCGCGTAGCTAGGGCAGCAGTAGGCAGCGCGAGGGCTGCAGGACGGCGCGCGCAGCGCAGCACGTCACAAGGCAAGGCAGGGGAAGGCGCGCGCAGGACAACACGTTGGGTAGCGCGGTAACCGCAACGGTAGGTGGGCCCGGAAGAAAAAAAAAGACGGTCCTAAGGACCTAGTGCTCTGAAACCATGTTAGAATCTAGTAGTAGGGATGAATTGACTAGATGAGGGTTTGGTACAAATATGAAACCCTAATGGGGCTGTACCCCATGTTGGCTACCCCACTACAGCCTGCATATAATTTGACACTGATTAGGGCCAAAAATTGGTTCTGGGCCACCCTGTCTGGTGTAAAAATTCTCATACTGCTAGAAACAGCCTAAAAAAAACTTGTGCGTCGATTATGACAGGGTATATTACCAGTTTTAATTTTACGTGTGCATTGTCTCGGTTGGTTAGATATATGACTAGGAATGTAAGATGTTCAAATTCCGGCGGAAGACTGTTACGAGTGCAATTGAGAGAGCGAGCGAGAATTGCACTATCGAAGCAAAATAATATAATCAGCGAAAGGAATGAGCGAAACTAAATAGCGAAGGCCACAGTGGTAACGGTAACGAACTGTGGTTGACACGTGACGGGCCTGTGACTGAGGTCGGGAAAGTGTCGAGGCGGAGGCCTAGAGCGCGGGTTACCAGCCGAGCCGGGAGGCCAAGTTGCGATGTGCGAGGTGGCGGGAAGATTGTCGAAGCGAGGGTCGCGAGTGGTAACGGCGCTGATTGTGGTGCTACAGTGATGTACGCGCTAAGCAGGGATGCGGCGTAAGGAAATGGGAATTTCCTTACACTATCCCCCCCCTTAAGGAGGCCCTCCTTACGAGAGTGCGTGTACGTCCCGGAAATTGCGGCTGCGGAGATAGTCGGTGAGGACGGGGTGGTTTTCATTCTTGTCCAGGGGAACCCAATTGTCTTCTGTTGGGGTGCGGTCTTTCCATCGAATCACGAACTCGATCCTACAGGCTCCACGTGGGTTACGAATGCGATGGCTCAAAATCTTCGGATGTGATTACTGGCTCGGTGGGTGGTCGTGTCATGCTGGCGGGTCGGTGGCGGGGCAGTTGGCTTGTGGATGGTACGTAAGGGCGGAGGAGGTTGACGTGGAAGGACGGGCTGGCGTACCAGTCTGCGGGGAGGTGGTGGTGGGCGGTAACGGGGGTGACCATGTGGCTAATGCGAAATGGCCCGCAATATCGGGGGCGGAGTTTCGGGATGATGGGGAGGTAGAGGTTTTGAGTGTCGAGTAAAACAAAGTCGTCGGGCTGGTAAGTGACGGGACGACGGTGGCGATCGGCGTTGCGTTTAGCGATTACGTTTTATTTTTTTATTACGTCTGCTCCTCGGGTCCGTGCTGCCTGTAAAATTTCGGCGAACTGCTGCGCACGTGGTACGGGGTTGTCGGGATTCGGGGTCATGGGTACTGTGGGGTCTTGTCCGTAGTTCAGGTAAAACACTGATTGTTGGGTCGTGGCGGATGGCGAGTTGTTGTACGCGAACTCGATGAGTGGCAGTTGCTATTCCCACGTGCCTGGATCGTCGCACGTGGCTCGGATAAGCTGCTCCATGGTCTAGTTTGTCCGTTCTGTCTGTCCGTCCATCTCGGGGTGGTACGAAGAACTGAACTGTAGTCGTGTGCCGAACTGCTGCCACAAGTTCCGCCAGAAGTTCCTAGTAAACTTCGTACCTCTGTTGCTAATGATTGCTGCTGGTATCCCGTGTTGTCGAACGACGGTGGCGATGAAGAGCCGAGCTGAGATGGTTTTCTTGCATGCTGCGAAATGTGCCATCTTTGTCAACCGATCGACGATGACCAGGATCGCGTCGTTTCCACTCGCCACGGCCGGTAACCCCTTGATGAAGTCCATTGTCACCTGCTGCCAAGCACGCTCTGGGGGTGGTATCAGCTGCAATTGCCCTACCGGCCGCTTTCGTTATGATTTCATGAGCTGGCAAGTGGGACACGATGCCACGTGTCGCTGTACGTCGGTCAACATTTCGGGCCAGTAGTAGTACCGCTGTAGCTGCAGCCGTATTTTCTCTACCCCGAAATGACCCGAGGTAACGCCGTCGTGTGCCTCTTGTAATAACAGCTCCCTTAGTAGAGTATACCCCGGTACCCAGATGCGGTCGGTGCCGGCTTTTACGTAATAAACTCCTTTTGCCGCTGCGAACTGCTGCGAATTGCCTCCTGTGAAGAATGGGTCGGTTTGATACCCGTGGGTAAATAGTCCTGTTAGTAGTGGGCTGGTCTGGGCGAGAAGTACGGCATGGATTTGGGCAGTGGGGCGGGTCAGTGCGTCGGCGATGTTGGATGCTCCCTTTTTGTAGGTGACCGTGTAGTGAAAATTTGACTCGATTAAATCGAGCCAGCGAATTTGTCGGGGTTGAGATTTGGCCGTGCGCGGAGATACTGTAGTGATCTGTCCCTACTGTCACGTCGGCTCCAGTCAGGTAACATCGCCAGACTTTGAAAGCGTGCACGATCGCAAGCATTTCGCAGTCATGTATGGGGTACTTCTTCTCGGGCGGGTGCAGCTTCCGTGATTTGTACGCGATGGGCTGGAGGCTGTTGCCGAAATCCTGTAACAGTACTGCTCCGATGGCGATTTCGTTTGCGGCCGTAATGACTTCGAAAGGGCGGTGGGGGTCGGCAATGCGCAGGACGGGTGGTGTACAGAGAACATTTTTCAGGGTAGAGAAGGCAGCATGCTCTTTCTCCCCCCACGTAAACTCTACCCCCTTTTGCAGTAGGTCAGTCAGCGGGGCAGTCAGCTGCGCCATGTCGGGGACGAACCGACGGACATAATCAACGAACCCTAAAAAACTCGGTACTTCTGTGAGGTTCGTCGGGGGGCGCCACGCTTTTACCGTGTCCAGCTTCTTTGGGTCAATTTCGACCCCAGCCTCCGAAATCACGTGCCCCAGAGATTCTAACCGGTCCTGAAAAAACTCACACTTTGATCCCTTGGCGATTCTCGTCTAAAATTTTAAGCACTGCTTCTAAGTCTGTTAAGTGCTGCTGCTTATCCCGGCTGTAAACTAGGATGTCGTCGAGGTACACTATCACGCACTTATCTAATAGACGTCTAAAAGCCTCGTTAATGGTCATCTGAAATGTCGCGGGGGCGTTGGTCAGTCCGAAAGGCATGATAGTGTACTCGAAAGATCCGTATCTAGTGTGAAAAGCTGTCTTGGCGCAGTCCAATGGTTCGACCCTAATTTGATGGTAACCCCCTGTAAGTCAATCTTCTTATATACTCGGGCTATTCGTAGTTGGTCTATCAGTTCGTCAGCGTGGGGAATTGGGTATCGCGATTTGATGGTTACTCGGTTCAGTGCTCGGTACACATGCGAAAGCCTCCGTCTTTTTTCGGTGTGAATAGTATCGGTGCGGCGAACGGTGACGAACTCGGTCGGATGAATTGCTTCTCTAACAGGTAATCTAACTGCTTCCTGAGCTAGTCAAGCTCCGGCTGTGTCAGTCTGAACTGTCACTGTACAGTTGGCTGTGCTCCTGGTTCTAACTCTATTTTGTGGTCGTGTGCGCTCTGAGGTGGCAGTCCTTCCGATAAATCATCTCGGAAAATCCCCGGGTACCGTTTCAACAGTTCCTGTAGTTTGGGCGGTTCAGCTGCTAGAAGTTTCTGAAAATCACTCGGCGCCTCTGCTTCTCCCACTACTGCTATATCCACTGCGTACACGTCAGCTCTAGCGGTGATAGCCCGTTTCATCGTAATGGCGTTGACGTGGACCGTTCAAGACTCGAGCGACTGCCAGCGAGGTAATTCGACCCAGTTACCACTGTTTCGCACAGTGCAGGTACCCGTCGTCTAGTCAACTCGCGGGTTGTATCATCGCAGCCAATCACGTCCCAGTAAAATGTCGTGCCCATCCAGTGTCGTCGCGAGCATTTCCTGTGTAAACCCGAAGTTCCCCCCACAACGGACTTTTACTCTCTCCCGTATGGCCAGAGAGGCGTGCCGTCGACTAAGCGTACGTCTATCTCCGGTAAGCAGCGGCTAAGCGTCAGTTGGAGTTTTCGAGCGGTCGCGGTATTAACTAAGCTGTGACTTGCTCCTCCGTCGATACAAATCTGGACTGCTGTCCCCTGTATTTTCCCGTAATGGATTACTGGGCAATCCGTCGCTGTGCCCTCCTTACTCAGCCGAGCCCGATCGATAACATGAATCGGTACTGTGTAGGGATGAGCATATTGGCGAACACCCGTTCGGTTCGTCTCGAACATGTTCGAGACGAACCGAACGGGATTTTTTTTTGGCCAAAAGTGTTCGTTACGAACATGTTCGACGTTCGCGCGAACATGTTCGCTGTTCGCGCGCCACGATGGGCCGAGGCGCGTCGAACACGAACATGTTTGTGTTCGAAACGCACGTCGACGAACACCTAAAGTGTTCTTCGACGAAATTGCCGCGACCAATTTTAGGGACTCGGCCATACCAATTGCGGCTCTTTTTTTTTAGCATGTCGACCATTGCGCTCCTAACAGCCCGCCCACCCCACAACCACCTACCACACCTACACCTTCTAGGACTAGCATAGGCCCTCAAGTCGTTGAAGTATGGCGTTTTGGCATTATAGTGACGTAATAGTTCAATACTAAGGACGTAGCATATACTCCATAGTACCAGATTAGTATCTAGCATCACATTAGGGTTTGCACTACCGTTGAACTAGTCTTCTCTCCACCGTTAGCTTTAAGATCATAGTGACAATCTCCTTCATAAACATTGCAGCAGGCCGCATTACAGTTGTAGCTAGGGTTTAGGTTTCTGCGGCGGTGGCGGAAATGTCCTCCCCTAAACAAGTTAGTACAGGGCGGGCCGGACGCGGCGGTAGTCAGGCCGGCGTGCCCTCGTCTGCACCACGACCAATGAAGGCTCGACCTGGTGACGGCCCGGGAGGAGTTGGTGCGAGTTTCGTCGGTGGGCTTCTGGCCATGCTCGTGCCGTCATCCCGGGTGTCGTACCGTTACAGTGGTCAACGGCCCCGTCCTTCTGAGCAGACGCGCAACACCACTCAGACCGACAGTGCGGCGGCGGAGGAGGAGGAGGAGGACGAGGAGGAGGGGGAGGAGGGGGAGGGGGAGGAGGAGGACGCGGAGGGTAGCGGTGACGATAGTGAGCCGGGGTGGACACCCGAGACTCATGGCGGTGGTGGTGCGGACGGGGGAGGAGATGAGGATGAGGAGATGGAAGGGTTGGAGCCAGAGGGGGTAGAGGAGGGGGTTGGTGAGGGAGGAGGGGTTGCCGCGGCTACCGCAGAGGAGGCATCTCAGCACGTGGGCGGAGGACGGCCGCGCGGAGGTGTTAAGGTTGGGCGAAAGAGGCTGTTGATTGGGACCAGGAAGAAGAAAGCCGAGAAGGAGAGGACACGGGCGTATCCTTGCACCTTCAGAGGGGTGGATCTGGGCGAGGGTGTGGTTGCTCCAGAGTTCCTCGACGATGATGGACAGCCCGAGAGTAGCCTGGGGAGTGGCAAGGGGGGGCGGAGGAAGCGGGGGTGGCAAGTACATATGTTTGGGCCCAAGGGGACAGATGACAAGCGGCAATGCAAGATTTGTACCGATCGCATTTCTTGGCGGGGATCTACAACCACTCCAGGCGAGCGCCACTTCGAGAGCTTCCACACTGCTCACATGGATGTGTGGTATCATCGTTACCACAACCCACATCTGCAACTGCCGGGCGAGACGTTCCCGAGGGGGGGCTATGTGGGAGTGCCGGACGGCTACGTATACTATTGGCCGCATGCAGAAAAGTGGCCAAACATCCCAAAGAAGGGTGGGAGGGCGGAGGGGCGAGGGGCTGAGGGGTCTGGCGTCGCTGGGATCAGGACCTACATGTCGACCGCTACCTTGAGCTGCAGCATCCGATCACAGTGTTTCTGGCCTCGACTCAGGTATGTGGTGAGATCGGATCGGGACAAATGGCATGTGTGTGGCATGTGTGCGGCATATGTATGGCATGTGTGCGGCATGTGTTAGGCATGTGTGAGGCATGGGTTAGGCATGTGTGTGGCATGTGTGTGGCATGTGTGAGGCATGTGTATGGCATGTGTGCGGCATGTGTTAGGCATGCGTGCGGCATGTGTTAGGCATGCGTGTCGCATGTGTGTGGCATGTGTGAGGCATGTGTACGGCATGTGTGCGGCATGTGTTAGGCATGTGTGCGGCATGTGTTAGGCATGCGTGTGGCATGTGTGTGGCATGTGTGATGCATGTGTATGGCATGTGTGCGGCATATGTGTGGCATGTGTGAGGCATGTGTGTGGCTTGTATGCGGCATGTGTTAGGCATGTGTGCGACATGTGTTTCGCATGTGTGCGACATGTGTGGCATGTGATTTGTGTGTTGTGCAATTGGTTTCGTGATGTGCGAGACATGTTTATAACAACCATGCTCCTCTTATGCCCCGGCCCACCACGCCCTACCCGAAGCAGGGCCTGTCGAAGACGGACAAGGATAAGGTCGAGAAAATGCGCCTGTCTGAAGAGCAGTGGGACATGTTGAAGGAGCTAAGAACATTTCTCAGCCCCTTCAACAAGGTCTCCAAGGCAGCCGAGGGGACGGCGTACCTGACGCTGTCGATGGTGGTGCCGTACTACAACGGCCTCATCGACGCCATGGAGGCCCGATTGGCAAAGGGGCCCTCTGCGCTGCTGAAGCCGCTGGTCGAGAAGGCTCTGCGAATCCTGAAAGTATGAGTACATCAGCAGCAACGAGGGCTGGATCGCCACCTTCCTGGATCCTTCCATGAAGGCGGCGTGGTTCGACGACCCCCACTGGGAGACACAGTATCCACAGACGTCGCGGAGGGAGAGGCCGCGCCCGCCATCGAGCGTGGTGATCACGTTGGTACGCGATCGGGTGGCCGAATACTAGGCAGCGGCGAGGGAGCTGGCTCCTAGGCCCACCACACTTCCCACGGTGGTCGAGGAGGAGGAGGGAGAGCAGGGGGGGGAGGACGAGGACAACCTCTATCCCCCTAGTCGCCGACGCCTTGCGGCGCGTCTGTCTGCGAGCCAGGCGGCCGGGGGGGGTGGTCTTGTGCAGGACGACGAGGTCAGCAGGTACTTGTCGGAGAGGGTGCGGTACGACGTCTCTGCGCTAGACTACTGGCGCACTTCCACAAACATAGAGGCGCTGAAGCGGATGGCGAGGGACTATCTCGCCATCCCTGCCACGTCTGCTACGAGCGAGCGGGTGTTCTCATTGGGCCGCAACCTCATTTCGTGGAAGGGTCACCGCCTGAACACCGAGAGGTCGCGAGCCTGCATGATTCTCCGCTCCTGGTATGGATCGCACCCTGGACAGAGGATCGGCGAGGGCCGCCGCCCGAAGGGGGCCGCAGCACTAGAGATTGCTATTGAGGGTGAGGGTGTGGAGGAGGAGGAGGAGGAGGAGGAGGAGGAGGAGGAGGAGGAGGAGGAGGAGGAGGAGTAGCAAGAGCAAGAGGAGGAGGAGGAGGAGGAGGAGGAGGAGGAGGAGGAGGAGGAGGAGGAGGAGGAGGAGGAGTTGGGGGATGAGGTGGAGGTGGAGAAGGCGCCTGAGGTGGAAGTGGCGGAGGAGGCGGGTGAGGGGAGAGGGGTGGACGCTGCAGCGGGTAGAGGAGAGGGTGTTGTTGGTAGCGAGGGTGGGTCAGGGATGTAGTTGTGGGTTAGTGGGCGCTCGAGCGGCGCGTTGGTGACGTTGGGATGTTGAGTTTGTGTTGGGTAGACTTCGAATGTGGACATGTTCTCTGCTACTAGTTGGCCATGCTTATATAAGTAATTACAGTCACTGAGAACACTCTATAATCCCATATACAATGATGCATTGGCATTGGCAGTGTTTAAATCTAGAGTCTTGTAGTGCCCCCCCCTCTAGGGCGAACACGTTTTGGACGAACGTGTTCGTGTTCGCCAAAACTTAAGAAATGTTCGCCTGTATTGGCGAACTTCGAACACCCTTTCTACTGGAAAGTGTTCGGCGAACCAAACAGTGTTCGGTTCGCCGAACGGCTATGTTCGACCCCAGGCGAACACGAACATGTTCGTGTTCGACATATGCTCATCCCTAGTACTGTGGCTCGGTGAGGGTCGGTGAGGTTGGTCGAGCAGGTAATCTCGTCATTAGTTGGCCCGTTCTCTACTGACTGCTGGCGTTTCCCTGCCTCTAATATTCCTTTTCCTGCTCTGCTCCACGGCGCCTTAGCTCTTCTGGACACTCACTCTTGCGGTTGCCCGGCCTGTTGCAAGCAAAGCAGCGCCCCTTAAACGGTCCGGCAGCTGCATTCATCGCAACGGCATGTACAGTGGCGTGCTCGGTCGGTCCCCGAGGGCGATGTCCGTAGTAGGACCCCGGTCTCGGTCGGCGCAATATATAAATTTTCTCGGCGAGCGCGAGAATCTTGTTGAAGTTCGAAAGTCCGCGTAGCATGATTTCGTGCTAGATGTCCGGCTTCAGCCCACCGACGTAACGGTCCACCCGCTCCGCTTCGTGCATGTAGCCGACTTGTTCGCATAGTGCGAGAAAACAGCTCGTATCGTCTTGAACCGACCCGAGCTGTCTCCAAGTGCGTAGTTTCTGAAGCACCAAGATTGAAGCTGCGATCGACTCGAAACGCGCCCGAAGCCCTACGCACCACGCGTCCCACGTGCTGTACTGGGCAGTTTCGCAGAAAGAACACCAGCTAACGGCCGGCCCCGTGGGCTCTTCCTCTTGCGACGGCGGCTCGTAGGCGTGCGGCGAGGTGACGATCACTCGCCATCAGTCCATGGCAGGGCCCCGTAGTAGCGAAACTGCATATCGAATCTTCGATGCGCCTACGACGACGTAATTCGCGTCTAAGAACACGTTCATCGTGAAAATCCACAATTGAACCGTCGGGCTCCCGCGTTGGCTAGGATCGAAACAGGGCGATCGTTGCGGCTTGAGCGGCATCGGCTCGTAAATGTCGTCAGTGCCTGCCGGTGCCGCAAATTTGACGTGGCGATGCGTTTCGGGCAGCAGATTCACGGTCAGAGCGGCCCTGGTCCTCGTCATGTCGGGCATTGACTGGGCTGCGCCATCACTGGCTACGCATGAGCGTTGTCCCACGCTGTCGTGTTGTGACGGTGTTCCGAACGAGATGACGATTGGCTCGTCCGACTGTGTAGGTACATTTGCAGGTGTTGTTGTTGGTGCAGGTGCGTTCGTCGCCGACTGCCGGCGGGCGGCGTTGAGCTCAGCCGTGAGCGTCTCAACTTCGAGAGCGGAATTTTCGAGCTGGCTCACAAGGCGATCGAGCTGCTCCTACGTCAATCTTGCGAGGTTAAATTCAGCCATGTCAGAACCATATTGTAGGCTGTAGTGGGGCACTCCTTATGGGGTACAATATTGTTAGGTTTTGCCTATACAAACCTTGTACTGCCCTATTTCTAGTTATTCCTCATTCTTATTCTCACATGGTATCAGAGCAAAATCGTTCCTAGGGCCCACCGAACGTTCCGCCCTGCCCAAACTGATTTTTTTTTTAGCTGCCCCTGCAGCCGCGCTACCCTTGCAGCCCGCGTGCTGCCTCTGCAACCGTGCTGCCCCTGCAGCCATGCCTGCCCCTGCTGCCCGTGGGCGCTGCCTCTGCAGCTGTACCTGCCCCTGCAGCCTGTGGGCGCTGCCTCTGTAGCCGTACCTGCCCTTGCAGCCCGTGGGCGCTGCCCCTGCAGCCGTGCCTGCCCCTGCAGCCTGTGGGAGCTGCCTCTGCAGCCCGCGCACCGCCCTCCCGAGCCGCGCTTAGCCCCTGCAGCCCGTGAGCGCTGCCCCTGCGACCCGCGCGCCGCCCTGCCGAACCGCGTGTCGCTCCTGCTCGTCGCGACGCCCCTGCGGGACCCGTGCGGCGTCCCCCCCCCTGCTCGTCGCGGCGCCCCCTGGACGCCGCCCCTACTCGTCGCGGCGCCCTCGGGGCGTCGCCCTTACTCGTCACGGCACCCACTGGGCGCCGTCTCTGCTCGTCGCGGCGCCCCCTGGGCGCCGTCCCCCCGCCCTGCAGCAGCTGCCGCGGAGCCCCCTTCCGCAGTCATGGCCCCGCCCTGTAGCAGCTGCCGCGGAGCCCCCTGCCGCAATCGTGGCCCCGCCCCACAGCAGCTGCCGCGGAGCCCCCACCCTGCCCCCGTCACGGCCCTGCCCTGCCGCTGTCGCGGCCCCGCCCTGTAGCTGACGCGGCCCCGCCGTCGCCGCCGTCGGCCCTTCCCGCCACTGGTGAGAAAATGCCCTACCCGCGCTTCCCGCGTCCCTGCCTTACTAGCGCGCTGCCGCGCCGGCCTGCCTGCCTGCCTACCGCGCCTGCCTCCCAGCCGAGCCGCGCCGCCCAACTGAGCCATGCCGCCCAGCTGAGCCGCACTGCTCAGCCGCGCCGAGCCGCCCCGTCGAGCCGCGTCGTGCTGCCGAGCTGTGCAGCCCTGCTCTACTGAGCCGCACTGCCTTGCCCGCAGTGCTACTACTACTACTACTGCTGCTGCTGCAACTCGTGGTGGCCAGATGCAGCTCCAGCGACGTCCGCGTGAGTCCCTCACGCCCCAGCAACTTCGTGAGTGGTACACTAGTTGGGGTTGTCGGGGTGGCCGTGGTGGGAGTCGCCCTGGAGCGGGTCGTTCGGGAGCTTCTTGTAGTGGCCAGGTGCACCTGCAGCGGCGTCCGCGCGAGATCCTTTCGCCCCAGCAGCTTCGTGAGTGGTACACTAGTTGGGGTTGTACGGGTGGCCGTGGTGGGAGTCGCCCTAGCGCGGGTCGTTCGGGAGCTTCTTGTAGTGACCAGGTGCAGCTGATACGGCGTCCGCGCGCGACCCTTTCGCCCCAGCAGCTTCGTGAGTGGTACGCTCAGAGTAGAGGGCCACGGATTATTGCTCGCTGCTCGTGCGTCATACGCTCTGGTGCTCGGGCTGGTCAGCCTTGCGTGACGGTTGGTCACACAGAGTCCCGCTGCTTCTCCTCTCTGAGCGACGCCTGGCGTACAGAGTTTGGCGATGACGCTGAGCTCCCCTCCTGGCTGGAGCTGCTTAGGCGGAGGGTAGATATCTTTGCTCTTGACTATGATGCTATCCTCACTGCCATGTATGCATTGCCTACTAGTGCTGAGGGTGCCTGTTACCTGTGTGTGCGGCCTGACCCAGGTATAGAGTCTGCTGCTCTAGGTGCTGGTAAGGCTGCTGCTCTAGGTGCTGGTGCGTCTCCTGCTCCAGGTGCTGGTGAGGCTGCTGCTCTAGGCGCTAGTGAGTCCACTATTCCAGGTGCTGGTGCGTCTGCTCTTTCTGGTACTGCGCCTGCTGCGGCCTTGCACACTTTCACCCTTGACTCGGGTGCTTCCCGCTCCTTTTGCGACTGCACCACACTCTCGCCGCTCAGTCGGCCAGTGGCAGTCTCTCTGGCTGACCCCTCTGGGGTCCGGTCCTTGCACACTCCTCCACGGTTCTGCCGTGTCCGGCGATCCCGTCTGTCTCTCTGTCTGGCCTCCACCTCCCCTCGTTCTCCACGAACTTGGTGAGTGGAGCTGACCTTCAGGACGCGTGGGTTGACCAGTTCACTCCTGGAGGTCAGCGGGTGACCCACTGTTCGTGTACTCGGACGGGCCGGCACCTGGCCACGTTCACGCGCCAGCCTGGGTCGAGCCTGCACACCCTGACTACCGTGTCTCCTCCGGTTGCTTAGTCTGGTCAGGTAGCCGCGTCGGGTCAGGTGTTTGCTGCAGCGTCCCGGTCTGGTCTTGAGTCTGCCCCCTGCTCGTATCGCCTCCTGTCTCACCAGACTCTCCTCTGGCACCACCGCCTTGGTCACCCCTCCCTGCCTCGTCTCCCGTGTCCTTGTCACTGGTCTTCCCCGGTCTCTCCCTCCCCTCCCCCCGGGGACTGCCCCTACCTGCATTCCTTGCGTCGAGGGGCGGCAGCGTGCCGCTCCTCACTCCTCCGAGTTCCCTCCGACCGAGGCTCCCTTGCAGACTCTTCACATGGACGTGTGGGGCCCAGCCCGCGTCCGTGGACAGGGTCACGAGCGCTACTTTCTGCTGGTCGTTGACGACTACTCGCGTTACACCATAGTCTTCCCCTTGCACCGCAAGGGTGAGGTCATTGAGGTGCTGATCGACTTGATCCGCGCAGCCCGTCGCCAGCTCAGTGAGAGTTTCGGCTCGGGCCTTTCTGTTCTGCGTCTGCACTCTGACAGAGGTGGAGAGTTTTCCTCCGACCTTCTGCGAGCCTTCTGTCGTGCGGAGGGCATCCGCCAGACGTTCACGCTTCCGGCCTCTCCACAGCAAAATGGGATTGCTGAGCGCCGCATTGGCATGGTCATGGACGTCGCTCGTACGTCCATGATCCATGCGGCTGCTTCCCATTTTCTGTGGCCGTTCGCGGTTCAGTACGCGGCGCATCAGATCAACCTCCAGCCCCGGGTCTCCATCCCGGAGACCACACCTACTCTGTGGTGGACGAGGAAGGTTGGCGATATGTCTGCGTACCGTGTCTGGGGATCTCGAGCTTTCGTCCGCGAAATGTCTCCGGACAAGCCGTCCTCCCGTGCTGTTCCCTGCGTCTTCCTTGGCTTCCTCCCTGATGCGCCTGGTTGGCAGTTTTTCCACCCCACCTTGCGCCGTGTTTTGTCCTCTCAGGACGTCACGTTTGACGAGTCGGTTCTTTACTACCATCTCTTCCCCTACCGCACTGCCCCCCTCCCCCCCCCCGCCGCTCTTCCTTGCGCCAGGTCCCGCCCTGGTAGACCCCCTCCCCCCTCAGGGTCCTGCCCCCTCAGGTGTGTCCCAGGTAGACGCAGTTGAGCCTGTCAAGGTAGCTGTTGACTCTGGTGCTGCTAGGGGTGCTGAGCCTGCGGGTGTCGGGTCTGGGGGTGCTGAGCCTGGGGGTGCGGAGCCTGCGGGTGCTGAGCCTGGGGGTGCGGAGCCTGGGGGTGCGGAGCCTGCGGGTGCTGAGCCTGGGGGTGCGGAGCCTGCGGGTGCTGAGCCTGGGGTTGCTGAGTCTGGGGGTGCTGAGATTGCGGGTGCTGAGCCTGGGGTTGCTGAGTCTGGGGTTGCGGAGCCTGAGGGTGCTGAGCCTGCGTTATGGAGTCTGGAGGTGCTGAACCTGGCGATCCTTAGGGTGCTTCGTCCCGTTGGGAGCCACTCTCTCCACAGCAGATGCGCGAGTGGTTTGCTCGGCGCTAGAGCCGTGCTACTGGAGCTGGTGGTGCTACGGGCGCTGGAGGTCCTGCTGCTGCTGGAGCTACTGGGGGTCACGGGTCCCGGAGGTGCTCGTACTGGAGGTACTGGAGCTGCTGGGCCTGGTGGTGCTGCTGGAGCTGGAGCTGCTGGCGGTGCTGGAGCTGGCGGTGTTGCAGGAGCAGGTGCTACTGGAGGCACTGGAGCTGGAGCTGTTCGAGCTACTGGGTCTTCTGGTGGTCCTGCTGGCGCTACTGGAGCAGCTGGAGGTGCTGCAGGAGCTGGTGGTGCTGCTGGAGTTGGAGCTCCCGCTGGGGGTGCTGGAGCTGTCCCTGCTGGTTTTGGAGGCGCTGCGCGGCCGTGGCCGTACTACGTTCCGCTCCTTCAGCAGGTTCTTGGTCTTCCGCCTTCTACTGGTCGTGCTCCTTCTTTAGAGTGTCCACCGCCTGTCCAGTCGCAGTCATAGTTGCAGCCCGCCTCCCCACCGCATGCTCCTTCTCCTTACACTGGTCTGACCGGAGGTCTTGCTGAGCGTCGTGAGCCTGCGTCTCGTCCTGCGTCGCCTGTTCGTGCTGCTAGCACTAGTCGTCGTGGTTCGCGTCAGCTTCCTCCTCCTGTCCCTGGCACGTACCGGATGGCTCTGCGCCCTTCCACTGCTCCGCAGCGTGTCTCTCTGCCGTCTCCTCTTGCGTCCTCTCTTCCTGCCCTTTCTGACCCGGAGTCTGCCTCCCTTCGTGCTGCTAGTCCTACTGTCACGCGTCTCCTAGCCACTGTTGTCATTGACCCTTCCTTAGAGTCCACTGCTGCGTCTGCCTTAGTTGCTGAGCTTGTCGACTTTGCTGCTCACTGTCGTCTCGACTACGCCGCGAGTCTTGTTGCTGAGTCTGAGTCTGTCTGTCCTCCGTCCGTCGGGGGACAGACAGGCAGGAGGACTTTAAGTGCTTTGCAGCCGTTGTACCTCATCTTGTGTCCATGCTGATTGCACCTGAGGGAGACCCGGATGCACCAGACATCCTGACTCCGCGCTCTTACGCAGAGGCGATAGAGGGTCCCTACTCCTCTCAGTGGCAGTCAGCCATGGACGCACAGATGGCATCCTGGAAGTCCACAGGCACCTACGTCGACGAGGTTCCCCCTCCTGGGGTGAACATCGTCAGTGGCATGTGGATTTTCAGGGTGAAACAGCCGCCGGGTTCTTCGCCTGTCTTCAAGGCGCGTTACGTTGCTCGGTGCTTCAGTCAGCGACAGGGAGTTGACTTCTTCCAGACCTTCTCCCCGACCCCGAAGATGACCACTCTTCGGGTTCTGCTGCACGTCGCTGCTCAGCGTCACTACGAGCTTCACTCTCTTGACTTCACCACTGCTTTCCTATAGGGCAGCCTGCACGAGGAGATCTGGCTGCGCCGCCCACCTGGCTTCACTGGGTCATTTCCTTCTGGTACCCATTGGAGCCTCCGGCGGCCAGTCTACGGTCTCCGCCAGGCGCCCCGCGAGTGGCACGACACACTGAGGACTACGCTTGCGGCTCTTGGGTTTGCTCCTTCTACTGCTGACCCGTCGTTGTTTCTCCGCACCGACACTACTCTGCCGCCGTTCTACATCCTCGTGTACGTCGACGACTTGGTTTTTGCTACTGCTGACACTGCTGGACTGGCCCACGTGAAGTCAGAGCTGCAGAAGAGACACACGTGCACAGACCTGGGTGAGCTGCGCAGCTATCTTGGCTTGCAGATCACCCGGGACAGAGCACGGCGCACCATTACCTTGACTCAGTCACACATGGTGCAGCAGGTCCTTCAGCGCTTCGACTTCACGTACTCCTCGCCTCAGGCCACTCCTCTGTCTACTCGCCACTCGCTCTCAGCTCTGCCTTCGGATGAGTCCGTAGAGCCGAGTGGCCCGTACCCAGAGCTTGTTGGCTACCTCATGTACCTGATGACCTGCACTCGACCTGACTTAGCATACCCTCTTAGCATCTTGGCTCGCTATGTTGCTCCTAGGAGACAACGACCAGAGAACATGGCTGCAGCTAAGAGGGTGTTGCGCTACCTGTGCAGTACGTCGGGCATGGGGCTCGTGCTTGGAGGACGGGCTCGAGTTGTCCTGACTGGTCACACAAGACGCTTCTTGGGTTGACGACTTGGCTACGCAGCGGTAGTCATAGGGTTACACCTTCACCCTTGGTTCCGGCTCTGTTTCGTGGCGGTCTACCCGCTCGTCCTCTGTTCTCAGCTCCAGTTGTGAGGCTGAGATCTACGCTGGGGCCATGGCTGCACAGGAGTTACGCTGGCTCACCTACCTGCTGACCGACTTGGGAGAGGCGCCTCGTTCTCCTCCAGTTCTGTACGTCGACAACAAGGCTATGCTGGCCTTGTGTCAGGAGCACAGATTGGAGCACAGAACGAAGCACATTGCTCTGCGCTACTTCCTTGCTCGAGAGTTGCAGCAGCATGGTCAGCTTTGTCTTGCTTACGTGGCCTCTCGGGCCAACACTGCTGATATCTTTACCAAGGCACTTCAGCCTTGTGATCATCAGCGTTTCTGTACTATGCTAGGTCTTGTGCCTACCGGGCCTCACTTGCTTACCTCTTGACTTTGCTTGTACTGTGATCTATATATACCTGCACCTGCATGCTTACCCTTGCTAGGTTGAGATCACTGTCTTCCTTGTTCACCTTGATTTATAATCCTGCGTGTGAACTGGCCTTGTGGCCTTGAACTTGTGCTCAGAATGTGTGGTAACGTTGTGATCCACCCTGAGCTTGACCTTGCCTTGTTCTCTTGCTTGCCTATGGGGGTGTGTCAAAACCATATTGTAGGCTGTAGTGGGGCACTCCTTATGGGGTACAGTATTGTTAGGTTTTGCCTATACAAACCTTGTACTACCCTGTTTCTAGTCATTCCTTGTTCTTATTCTCACAAGCCATGGCGGGGGTGTCGGGCAAACTCAGCGGGAGCCTCGGTTGTGGCCGTGCGTGCTTACGAGAGAGCACTTCGAGCGGCGGTGCTTGTTCGCTGAGAGGCGTCTTCCCCCCCCAAAAATGGAGATAGTGGGGAAGCAAAGGTGTGGATGCGGTCCGAGAGAAGATTGTAGGCTCTAGATACCAAGTGTTACGAATGCAATTGAGCGAGCGAGCGAGAATTGCACTATCGAAGCAGACCAGTACAATGAGTGAAAGGAATGAGCGAGAACTAGATAGCGAAGGCCACAGTGGTAACGGTAATGAACTGTGGCTGGTGCGCGATGGGCTTGTGACTGAGGTCGAGAAAGAGTCGAGGCGGAGGCCTGGAGCGCGAATTACCAGCCGAGCCGGGAGGCCGGGTTGCGATGTGCGAGGTGGCGGGAAGATTGTCGAAGCGAGGGTTGCGAGTGGTAACGGCGCTGACTGTGGTGCTACAGTGATGTACGCGCTAAGCAGGGATGTGGTGTAAGGAAATGGATATTTCCTTACAGAGACCGAACATTTTGCGGCTTCTTGCACTTCATCACAAGGAAAATCCTCGCCAAATCCTATTACACTGTTTGGGAAAGGGCAAGAAAGGTATTCTTCCCTGATATTTGGGGCATGGTGTGTCAAAATAGCTTCTATGTTGTGTAAGCCCTAGTGGGGTAGCCTATACTGAGTACAGGCTACCCGCGTACGCGGGCAGCATGGTACGCGGGTATCCTATTACGCGTGTGCCTCTGTTGCCAGCACGCCCTGCTGCCCGGGCGTGCGCTCTGCTGCCCTGCGCCCCGTGTGCGCCCTGCTGCCCGCGCGCCCTGCAGCCCGTGCACATGCTGCCAGCACGCCTTGCTGCCCACGCACCCTTCTGCCCACGCGCCCGGCGCACCCTGCTACCCCGCGCCCCGCACGCCTTGCTGCACTTGCACTGCCCTAGCCGCACGCGCACAGCCCTAGCTACAACAGCTGCCTCCCTCAGCTGTCGCTACAGGCTCCCACTACCGCTACGGATGCCATTGCAGCCCTTGCGCCGCTGCTGCTGACTGCCACTACCCGTCATGGCTACGCCGCCGGTCTTGGTAGTTGACGCCGACGAACGCCCGTACAGGTTAGGGTTGTGGCTTATGTGCCTGCGCGTGCATCTCCGGCGTTCCATTGGAGATAGCGTCTCCCTACTCGAGCACACATCGGGGTCACTTCCTGTCCTCACGACTCCCACTAAGCCTGCTCTTGACGCTGGCGAGGACATGCAGAGACAATACTAGGCGGACAGCCTTGCCTACAGACAGTGGAAGGAGCGCGACGCTGTCGCACAGCGTGCCATCCGAGCTCTCCTGCCGGTTGACCAAAGGACCACTTTTGACCAGTGACGTCGGCCCAGACTTTGTTCGACGCTGTTGTTAGACACTACTCCTCCACTACACCAGCGGTGTCCGTTGTTGGGGTAGGTGTAGCCGCTGGTCGAGGAGGCGAGTGTAGGTACCTGTACGTCTGCTCCTCCAGGTGGTGCCACCAGTGGAGGCGGTGGTTCTAGGGGTGGTCAGCAGCGACAGCAGCGTCAGCCAGAGATTTACTCGCCGCAACAGCTTCGGGAATGGGTTTCTTAGCGACGCATCCCTGGTAGTATAGAGGCTACTAGTCTAGGTGCCTGTGAGCCTGCTCGCATAGGTGCAGCTCTTACCAAGGCTTTGCACACCTTCATGCTCGACTCAGGCGCCACTCGCTGCTTCTTCCGCTATTGCACCACAGTCACACTGCTCACTGCAACTGTCCCGGTCACTCTGGATGACCCCTCTGGGGGCCCAGTTGTAGCACGTGCCTCCATCGTTCTCCCGTGTCCATAAGCCCCTTCCGGCTCGCTTGTAGGTCTCCACCTCCCCTCGTTCACTACGAACTTGGTGAGTACCGCTGTCCTCCAGGACCAATTTGTCACTATGATTACTCCTGGGGGTGAGCTTGTGGCGATCTGTACGGACTTATTGACTAGTGCCCACCTCACCACGTTCACTCGAAGAACCGAGTCTGGCCTGTACACACTGACCACTGAGTATGCACTGGTGGTTGTGTTGGGTCAGTTAGCCGCGTCTTGTTCGTGTCGCCTTTTCACGTACCCGTCTCTCCTTTGCCACCACCGTCTTGGTCACCCCTCCCTGCCGCACCTGGGTGGCATGCACTTTTGTCTCCTTGTCTCTGGCCTCCCCAGGTCCCTGCCCCTGCTCCCGCGCTCGCTTGCACCGCCGTGCCTTCTCTGCGTTGAAGGGCGGCAGCGCGCCGCTCCTCACTCCTCCTCGTTGCCTCAGACCAGTGCTCCTCTGCATACTCTCCACATGGACGTGTGGGGCCCCGCCCGCGTCCGTGGATAGGACCACGAGCGCTACATTCTGCTGGTTGTTGACGACTACACGCGCTACACCACGGTCTTCCCCTTGTAGAGCAAGTCGGATGTCTGTGGTGTTTTGATCCCCTAGATCAGCATTGTTCGTCGCCAGCTGAGCGTACGGTTTCCGCACGACCTTCAGGTCCTATGACTGCACTTTGACAGAGGCGGTGATTTTTCCTCCCACCTCCTTGAGGACTTTTGTCGTGCGGAGGGCATCATCCAGTCATTCACGCTTTCGGCCTCTCCACAGTAGAATGGGATTGCTGAGCGTCACATTGGCTTGATCATGGAGGTTGCTCGCACCTCCTTGATCCATGCGGCTGCTCCCTATTTTCTATGGCCGCTTGCGGTCCGATACGCAGTGCATCAGCTTAACCTCTGACCCCGTGTCTCCGTGCCAGAGACCTCGTCCACACTACGTTGGACGGGGGAGGTTGGCAATGCGTTTGCGTTCCGGGTCCGGGGAGCGCTCTCCCTTGTCTGCGATGCCACTGCAGGCAAGCTCTCTCCTCGCACACTCCGCTGCGTCTTCCTTGGCTTCCCCACCTACGCCTCGCCCTGGAAGTTTTACCACCCTGCCTTGTGCCGCGTCTTGTCTTGACAGGACGTCAGCTTTGATGAGTCGGTCTGCTTCTACCGTCTCCACCCGCATGCATCTTCTCTAGTCCCCCCGGCACCCCTCTTCCTGGTCCCAAGCCCCTCCCCCCCCGGTAGACCCTTCCCTCCCACAGGGACCTGCTCCCTCAGGTGTGTCTCTAGTTGACCCACCCCCCTTGGTTGAGCCTATGGAGGTCTCCTTTGACACCTCTAGCCCAGTTGAGGGGGGTGACCCCGCTGCTGACGACACGGCGGCGACTTGCCGCTCCCCGTGCTTGGAGACCCCTCCTGGTTTTCCGCCTCGACCGTCCTTGCTGCCTCCGTAGCCTGTCGCTGTGGACTCCGATGGTGCTGGAGTTGGTGACACTGTGGGTGAGGACTCTGGAGGTGCTGGTCATAGGGGTGCTGATTCTGGGGGTGCTTGTTCTGGAGGTGCTGACTCTGGGAGTGCTGCGAGTCCTAGTGGTGGTGGAGTGGTGGGTGCTCCTTCTGTAGGTTCTGGCGTTGGATAGCAACAGCAGTCTCGTCGACAGGAGACTCTCTCGCTGCAGCAACTTCGCGAGCGGGTTATTCGGCAAGGCCGCTCTAGTGCTGGAGCTTGGGGTACTGGTGCTGGAGGTGCTGGAGCTGTTAGTGCTAGAGGTGCTGGTGTTAGAGGTGCTGGAGCTACTGGTGCTGGAGGTGCTGGTCCTGGAGGTACTGGTGCTGGAGGTACTGGTGCTGGATGTACTGGAGCTCGTGGTGCTGGAGGTGTTGGAGCGGAAGGTGCTGGAGGTGCTGTAGTTGGAGGTACTGGAGCTATTGGAGCTATTGTTGTTGGAAATGCTGGAGCTGGAGGTACTGGAGGTACTAGAGCTACAAGTGCTGGAGGTGTTGGAGCTGGAGGTACTGGAGCTAGAGGTGCTGGAGGTACTGGAGCTGGAGGTGCTGGGGGTACAGGAGCTGCTGGTGCTGGAGGTGCTAGAGTTGGAGGTACTGGCGTTGGATAGCAGCAGTCTCGCCGCCAGGAGACTCTCTCGCCGCAGCAGCTTCACGAGTGGGTTGAGGCCGCTATGGTGCTGGAGGTGTTGGTGCTCGAGGTACTAGAGCTGGAGATACTGGAGCTGCCGGTGCTGGAGGTGCTGATGCTGGAGGTACTGGAGCTGGAGGTGCTGGTGCTTGTACTGCGCAGCGGCGACCATTTTTCTTCCCACAGCCGCAGTCGTCACTGCCACCACCGACTCCGCACTTCGCCAGGTTCTTCGTCTTCCGTCTTCCACTGGCCTTACTCTACCTCTCCTGTGTTCTCCACTTGACCAGTGACAGCCACCGTTACTGCCTGGCTCCCCACTGCCTGCTCCTTCCCTTTAGCCTAAGCAGACAGGCTCCATGACAAGGCATCGTGAGCCTAAGTCTCGTCCTGCCTTCCTTTTCGTACTGTCAGTCGTGCTCGTCGTCCTCATCCTCCTCCTGTCCCCGGCACACATACGATGGCACTTTGTCATTCCTCTGTTCCACAGGGTGTTGTTCTACCGTCTCCTCCATCGTCCTCTCTTCTTGACGTTCCTGACCTTGAGTCCGACCTTGCTCGTGCTGCTAGTCCTACTATCACTCGTTTCCTGACCACTCGGATCACTGAACCTTCTTTTGAGTCTACTGCTGCGCCTGCCTTTGTCACTGATTTGCTGCTACCTGTAGTCTCGACTACGTCGCAAGTCTTGTTACTGAGTCTGAGTATGACTATCCTCCGTCCGTCGGGGTTGAGCTTGCCCTAAGCTATGACGTTCTTGAGGATAGGCAGTTTGAGCTTGAGTGCCTCGCAGCTGCTTTACCTCGTCTCGCGTCCATGCTACTTTGCCCTGAGGGAGACCCGGATGCACTAGACATCCCGACCCCACGCACTCACATAGAGACGATCACCGGTGATTACTCCTCTCAGTGGCAGACAGCCATGAATGATGAGATGGCTTCCTGGAAGTCCACAGGCACCTACGTCGACGTAGTCGATGGCATGTGGATTTTGAGAGTGAAGCGGCAGCCGGGTTATCTGCCTGCCTTCAAGGCGCGCTACGTTGCTCGAGGCTTCGGTCAGCGACAGCGGGTCGACTTCTTCCAAACCTTCTCCCCCACCCCGAAGATGACTCCTCTTCGGGTGTTACTGCACGTTGCAGCACATCGTGACTATGAGCTGCACTTCCTCGACTTCTCCAAAGCTTTCTTGCAGGGCTGCTTTCACGAGGAAATCTGGCTGCGCCGCCCACCTGGCTTTACTGGGTCATTTTATGAGGGTACCCAGTGGAGCCTCTGGCGGCCACTCTGCGGTCTCCGCCAGGCGCCCCGCGAGTGGCACGAGACACTGAGGACGACACTTGCGGCTCTTAGGTTTACTCCTTCGACTGCTGACCCATCACTGTTTGTGCGCACCGACCCTTCTCTGCCGTCGTTCTACATCATCGTGTACGTCGACGACTAAGCCTTTGCTACTGCCAACACTGAGGTGCACATCACCCGGGACAGAGCACGGCGCACCATCACTGTTGTTATGTGATGCTGTCATTTGCATTCACATCTGGCTGCCTCCCATCATATGTTCATGCGTTACATGCGTGGTGTGAGCGTGTGCAATAATTTGTGTTTGGTGTGGTTTGGATTTTCTGAGTGTTTGTGAAGTTCTCTTGCTTAAGCAGATATTTGAGATAACTTCTCTGTTCAAGAGCTTTCCAACGAATCAAGAATCGTCGCGATCGGAGCACGGACAAGAAGGATACGAACGGTTGAAGTTCGTATGCTTGTGATATTTCGTTGCGGCTTTGAGAATTTGTGGGGTGACTCCATATGGGGTATAGACCATTTGGGGTTGAGAAATTCATCACCATCACTGTAGATGATGCCAAGTAGTTTGGAGAAGCCAAACCAGGCTGGCAAGTGTGGCCAAGTTGGCTGAGGTGGAATTGGGAGGTTGGGAAAATGACAAGGGTCAAAGTTGGGTTCCTATAGAGAGAGGATTTGATGTGCTTATGGGGTTTCCTTGGTTTGGGGCTCCCTTGGGACCTTCCTTCTCATCCTCCTCATCCCCTCCTACCTTGTTTCTAGATACTCTAATTCTCTTGTGTGGAGCTTGTGTAAACTATTGTGATTGAATTAAGTTTGAGTTCTAGCATACCCCCTAGTGCGCCAAAATTTATAACACAAGTTTTGCTTCATCTATTGATACGATTTGAATTGAGAATTGTAGCCACGGTCAAGAGCTACAACATATGTCAAAATTGTGATGTTTTGACAGTGAACTTATCGTCGACGGCGTTTCTTGTAGAGTCGAAATTTCTGTCCAGAAACGTAGTCCAACGATTTTGAGTTATTCTGGCCCCTAATCTGCATAGACTTCATCTTTTATCTCTAACAACTGTGATTCAGTCACACATGGTGCGCTAAGTCCTTCAGCGCTTCGGCTTCCAGTTCTCCTCGCCACATTCCACTCCTCTGCCTACAGACCACTCACTTTTAGCTTCATCTTTGGACGAGTCCGTAGAGTCGAGTGGTCAGTATCCTTGCGCGCTACGTTGCACCTGGGAGACACCGACCAGACCACTGGCGGGCTGCTAAGAGGGT
The DNA here is from genome assembly GCA_947471745.1 of Closterium sp. Naga37s-1. Classification (NCBI taxonomy): domain Eukaryota; kingdom Viridiplantae; phylum Streptophyta; class Zygnematophyceae; order Desmidiales; family Closteriaceae; genus Closterium; species Closterium sp. Naga37s-1. The sequence goes on from CANJKZ010000006.1 coordinate 2,986,984, forward strand.
GTTGCATTACTTCTGCAGTACAACAATCATGGGCCTTGTGCTTGGAGGACGGGGTTCAGTGATACTTACAGGACACTCCGACGCTTCTTGGGGCGACGACCAGATGACTCAGCGGTCGTCACATGGTTACTCTTTCAGTCTCGGTTCTGAATCTGTCTCGTGGAGGTCCACTCGTTCGTCTTCTGTGCTTGGTTCCAGCTGTGAGGCCGAGATCTATGCTGGGGCTATGGCTGCACAGGAGTTACACTTGATGACCTGATTGCTGACAGAATTGGGTGAGCGGCCTCGTTCTCCTCCTGTTCTGTACGTCGACAACAAGGCCATTATTGCCTTATGGCCGCTTTTACTTGATCTTGAGATGGTGATCTTAAGATCCACCCTGAGCTTTACTTTGCTTTGTTCTTTTGCTTGACTGGTCTTGTGACCGCTTGTTGTGTTTGATACCCCCCAATTCGCCTATGGGGGTGTGCCAAAATAGCTTCTATGTTGTCTTGGCTATAGTGGGGTAGCCTATACTGAGTACAACACATTAGGGTTAGCACTACTTGTACTTCTCATTCATGCTAGTGGATTCATTCTTGCCACGTGATTTTGACATGGTGCTGATGTTACCGTATGAGTGAGTGCATGCAACTGAATTAGAATTCATTACGGTGGAGTCTACTCCTAGCGAAAACAGCCCGAACACTTCACGTCAGTTTGGGTTCGGCCTAGACCTCGGCCCGAACCACATTCCTAGTCGCCCCGCACCAATCCCAACACTTCTGAGCCACGCGCATCACGAGGTCCTCGCCTAGCTAGTTTCTGCCCTATAAATGCTCACATTCTTCATTATCTTGTCATTCTGCATTCACATCCTTTTTGTAAAGTCTTCCGCGCACTCTGTTTAGTACAACGGGCGGCACTGGCAGAGCGGGCGACTCAGGTGGCGTTGGCGGCGCATACAGCGCGGACAGCGCAGGCAGGGCGCTTGCAGGCAGCGCAGGGTAGCGCGCGGGCAATACAGGTCGTGCGCGTAGCGTGCAGGCAGCGCAGGGCTGGGCAGGGCTAACGCGCGGGGCGGGGCTGCTTTCGCGCGCATGGCAGATACACGCGGAGCGCGTGCGGGGTAGGGCAGTCGCCCGTGGGTGGGGTATTCAAGCGAGCAGGGCTAGGGGCGCGCCACGGACAGAAAACGATCGCGCCCTAGGGGCGCGCGACGGGCAGCGGAAAGGGAGGCAGCTTTAACGGTAGGCCCTAAAAAAAAAATGTCCTAAACCTAACTGCTCTATGCCATGTTAGAAATAGTAGGAATGTGAATTAGGTGAAGGAAAGAGGGTACAAGACAAGTGTCGAGAAGATGTTTGTACCTTCAAAGGCTAACCCCAACATAGCCTAGATAAACACATATTTTTTTAAACTCATAACAAAACGGGAATGCAAATCGAGTACCACACGAGTGTCTCAATTGCATTATCGTCTCAGCATTATTTTATGAACCCACGAAGGACAAATGTGGACCCTCGTTTTAAACAATTGGCTCATGCCTTTTTCACTCAATTGCATCCGTAACAAGGGACGTGATATTTCAAAGATCCTAAGGATGTATTCCTAGCTTCGGGTCATCCGGTCTTTGAGTGATCTCTAAACGAAATTTTCGAGCCACGTGTTATCCGACCCAAACTTCAGGTCTTCCGCTTCGGGGGTTGGCGAGCTTCAGCGAAAATTGTGGACAAAAATATGTTTTCCCAAGTAAAACTTTCACGGAGCTACAGTGTGACAATTCTGAAGCGGTGGCAAAATCCACACTCACACTTTGATCAACATTGCACATTTCAACCTTGTACGCCCTGATCTCGATAATTGTATCCCCTCCCCATCCCCCCCTTGTTTCAAAAATACCTAAGTCTTGAAGTTCTAGTCGCTTTATGCGATTTGCCCCACGAGAAAGTTGTACCCAGAGTATGTACCCGTAGGGTGTACGCTTAGGGGTGTGAAATTATAGAGAATAGGGTGTACAAATTCGGAATCGCTCACCAGTTTTGCTTGGCGATCGCAACATACACCAACGAGAGCTACGATTTCGACTAGCCAGCTATATACATATATGTATATAAATATATATGTAACCGTCAACAAATTCCGGTTGATATTTCTCAACGGGCAAGCGAGTCTGTCCAGGGAGCTTGCTGCCCGGGGGAAAAAAAAAACCCCCTTATAGGGAGGGCATGCCATCCGAGGGGGGCATCAACCCTAGACACATTGTCGCATGGTGTTTAGGGTGCGTGTCTTTTGGTGTAGAGGCTCAAAAAAGTGGTCGACCTTTTGCTGGTAACCCGTTTCGTTAATTTAGTTAACGACTGTTTGCAATAATTGTGTTTATATGTTCAAATATGGATGAAACTGAAGGACAATGAACTGGGGCCGATTTTTCATGTGCCCGTTTAGCCAAACGTGTGTTCTTCTTCTCATTCACCGTGAATTGCGACGGTAACGAACGACACCGTACCTCATTACTGATTCCAGATTCATTCAGAATCTACGTCGGCGTGACTTGGGGTTTACTGTATAAAGTCCAACTTTGTTGTGCCATGTGATTTTTTAGGAAAAAACAAATCGCGATACGGGACCCAAAGTTGAGATACTCGAGTACAGGTCGACCAAGGTTCAAACGTTAAAAATCGACTAAAAAACCTGAACTTTGCAATAAAATTCAAAAGACACGCGCCGATAGGGGTTGATGCATCCGTAGGATGGCATGTCATCAGATAGGGGTTTAGTTTGTTTTTGCCCGCCGGTCAGGTCTACTAGGGTAGACGGTCCGTCGACCCAGTCAGAAATACTCCCTAAGTCAGCAGGGATGGGGATTCTAGCGAGCATGTCTGCCGACTTCTCCTCAATAAGTCCGTTTGAACGCGATTCGTTACCCCATTGCCATTTTCGGTCTGAGCAAACATTTTGCTGACAGTGAATGTGGGTCCTAACTGTTGGACCGAAACGTAACTTTTACGGGGACTGGGAACGGGCCCTTTCTGCTAGGTGTCTACGCCTTTTCCTCCAATATTTCTTTGTCCAAAAAATCCTGACCAATAAATCCTGTTCCATTATTGCTTTCACCAACGCCATCATCCATCACACAACTTACGAAACGCCCACTTGATGGCGAATGAAGCAACGCGTTCCTTGCAGAGACTCCTATCGCAGCGATCACACATGGCCAAGACCTTGCCGCGCTCGTCGCGGGCTGCGTCCCGTCATAGAGGTCCCCCCTGCCGCGCGCAGAAGCTCCGTGGAGCAGATGATGCGCTGCGATGCCCATTAAAGCACCCGTGGCCGATCGGCCTCCTCACCTCTTCTGCTTTAACCAGTTAGCTTCTCCTCTCTCTTCCCTGCGTCTCCTAAGCTTCTGCTCTCGTTCGTTTTACGGCCAGAGTCCATCAAGCCCCCCTTCTCACTCCGCCCACCTCTTCCAAATAACGCCACGCAATCGTTATCGCCGCGGAGCCTCCGACACACGCCAGCAGCCGCAACTCTCCTTGGTGTGGCACAAAAGTGGAGCTGCTGCTACGGCACGCCAGCCAACCAGCGGTACTGCCTCAGGGAATGTCGCAGACGAGTGCATCTGGGCCACAGCAGCGACAGCAACGCCAGCACCGTCAGAACCCACAGCGCTCTGCAACGTTTCTTGCTGCTCTCTTCATCTTCCTAATTCTCGAGACCTTTGTGGGCATCTCTCACGGTTAGTAACACTCCCCTTTCGCACCCTCTATCCTCCTGCAACGTGGCTTGTTAGTTTGCCACACATTTGCCAGAATCTCCGTAGTCGGTGCCAGCGAGTACCGAGAGGTTTGACACTTTTGGCACTTTTGACACTTACTTTTGGCATTTTTGCTCCCCATCAAACGTCTCAAACCTCTCATTGCGCGCTCCCAATCCTCTGAAACGGTAGTTCGCGTTCCAGCAGTTCAAACGTCTCCTGTTTCACTTTTGAGACGGCCCTCGACTCATGGGCGCAACGCTTGTCAATCCTCTCGAATGGCGACGAGACTTGCTCCCACCCGTGCATGTGTGTGCCCGCTCTCATGTTCGAGCAGGCGAAATTCCCAAGTTACACGCGGCGTGTAAGTTCGATGCGCGTGCCAAGAAATTCATCCGAGTCGAGCGATTCAGTACCGCGTAAGCCCCTGTCGCGCGATCGCCTGGGCAGTATTCGTACCATCCACCCACCCTTTGTCTTATTCTCCATCTATTTCCGTCATCTCCTCGCCTCTGCCGTCCTTATTCTCTTATTTGTCTAGTTGCGCCGATTTACCTTTTACCATTTCGCCACCACAATGCAATTTTCCTTCTTTCCCACACCTCTTGAAAATTCACATATCTACCTCTTCTCACTTCCTCCGTCCTAACCTAACCTCCTGTGCTTATTCCCCTCCCCCACCTCTGCGTGTCTCTCTTCACCCCCCTCCGCGTGTCCCACAGTAAGGTCTTGCAGCCCATAGATGCGTGGGCCCCGAGTCGCAGTAAGACGACGGTGACAGGCGACTGTAGCTATATACTGGACGACCGACGCGAGATAATCAAGAGGCCTGGTACTCGCTCGAGTCAATGCTGGTCAACAAAGGTCAATGCATGCAGGTCCTCATGTGTTGATGAGGTGATGTGAGCCATACTCCCCGTTACCTAGCACAATAAGCTCCTGTTGTCAGAACCATATTATAGGCTGTAGTGGGGTTGACAATATAGGGTACAACACTTTTAGGTTTGCATATTTGTACCCACCTGTTTCCTAGTTCATTCATTCCTCGTACAATTCTCACATGGTATAGAGCGGGTTCCTAAGTGGGACCGTTTTTTTTTTAAGGGCCCACCACCTGAAAACCCTTTTTTTCCTGCCCTGCCCGAAGCGCGCCTCGGGCTCTGCCCTACGGCCGCCCTTAGCGGCCTGCCCTGACGTCGCGGCCCTTAGAGGCCCGCCCTGCCGCCCTTACGCGGCCCTTAGCGGCTCGCCCGCCCCTTCGTCACGGCCCGCCTGCCCCTCCCCTTCGTCGCAGCCCAGAGCGGCTCGCCCGCCCCTTCGTCGCGGCCCTGCGCGGCCAGCCCGCCCCTTCGTCGCGGCCCGGCGCGGCCCGCCCGCCCCTTCGTCGCGGCCCTTCACGGCCCGCCCGCCACTTCGTTGAGGCCCTACGCGGCCTTGCCCGCCCCTTCGACGCGGCCCTGCCCGCCCCTTCGACGCGGCACTGCCCGCCCCTTTCGACGCGGCCCTGCCCGCCCCTTCGTCGCGGCCCCTACCCTGCAGCACCAGCCGTCGCCCGCCCCTGCTGCTGCCGTCGCGCCTCCAGCCACCGGAGCGACCGCCGCTGCCGTCGCCGCTGCGGCCCCGCCGTCGCGGCCCTGCCCACCCTGCTGCCGAGCCGCGGCCCTGTCCTGCCGCCGAGCCGCGGCCCTGTCCTGCCGCCGAGCCGCGGCCCTTACCCTGCTGGTGCGCCACAGCCCTGCCCCACCAATCGCGACCTCTCCCCTCCCGCCACTGGTAAGAGCACCGCCGCACCCGCACCGCTCTACCGAGCCGCGCCGCCCCTGCAAGTCGCACTGCTCCTGCTACTACTGCTGCTGCCCCTGCAGTCATGGCTAGCCCTAATGTCCTTACCTTCGATGCTGAGGGTCGAGCGGTCGATTTTGAGGTCTGGGTCGATGATCTGCAGCTGTTTCTGCAGTGCGATAGCAAGGACGGAGTCTCGCTTTTTGATCTCACGTCTGGCGCCTCTGCTGCACCTGCTGCTGATGCTGACAGCACTGTTCGCTCGCAGTGGACCACACGCGATGCTGCTGCCCATCTTGCTATTCGTAGTCACCTGCCGTCTGCTGAGCGCGCGCACTTTAGCCAGTACAAGACCGCTAGGACTTTGTATGACGCTGTTGTTGCGCGCTACTCCTCCGCTGCCACTGCTGCCCTTAGCCGCCTCATGCTGCCGTACCTGTTCCCTGACCTAGCAGCTTTCGCCACAGTCGCTGACCTCATTACGCACCTCCGCACTAGTGACACCCGCTACCGCGCTGCGCTTCCTGCCGAGTTCTGCGCCGCGAACCCCCCCCCTATGTACATCACTCTCTACTACCTTGTCACCCGGCTCCCTGACTCCCTTCGCTCGGTCAGGGACCACTTTCTCTCCCTTTGCCCCACCACACTCACCATTGACCTCCTCGAGGAGCGCCTCCTAGCAGCCAAGAAGAGTATAGTCGCTGTAGGAGCCTCTCGTGGTGACCCTCGTGCCCCTTTCTTTGAGGGGTGCTCCCCCGTTCCCCTTTTGCCTTCTGTTGCCTCTGTTGCTGCTGTCGACCTCGTTGGCACCGAGTCGGTCGGCGCTGCGTCTGCTCCTAGTGGGAGGCGCCGCAACGGCAGGAGCAAGGGGGGCAAGGGTGCTGGAGGAGATGGTGGGGGCGGCGGTGGTGGCAGTGGAGGCGGCGGAGGGGGTGGGGGTGCAGGTGGGGGTGGTGTCGGGAGTGGGGGCTCCGGTGGCGGCAGTAGAGGTGGAGGCGGCGGAGGCAGCGGCAGTGGGGGTGGAGGTGGCGGCGCCGGAGGTGGCGGTGGGGGTGGCGGCGGCGGTGGTGCTGGTCAAGGTGGCGCTGTGCAGCGGGTGTCAACGGGAGTTGTGTTTGGCCCCGTCCTCGCTTGGGCGGAGCCGACCGTGGGAGCCACGAAATCGTGGTGGACCGTGGGAGCCACGAAATCGTGGTGGTCCGTGGGAGCCACGAAATCGTGGTGGTCCGTGGGAGCCACGAAATCACGGGGGAACGTGGAGCCACGAAACCGCGGGAGGACCGCGGTGGCCGAGAAATCGTGGGAGGACCACGAAATACCCGGTCAACCAGGATACCCGGGCGACGCGCGCGAATGTCGTCAGGGGTGTTTCTGCAAGCACGATTTCGGGGGTGGTATCCCGAGATCGACGTGGCTGGTGGGCGCCGTCACGGGTGAAGTGTCTGCGCTGGGCATGTGACGGGGAGTTGGGCGCCAACCAGCAGCACGCACCTGCGAAGCTGGTGCACCGTTGTCCCGCGGATGCATCGCTGTGCAGCCGACTTACTGCAGCGTTGGCACACCGCGGACAGGCAACGTTGGCAAGCCGCGACTCTGCTCTGCTGGAGCACGGTCGACCAAGTCGTGCTGGCACGCGGTCGACCGTGCTGCGCTGGCAGTCGACCAGCAGCCTTGCTAGGTCTGATGTAGTCAGTGTTGCCAATGTTGATGCTAATCATTCTGGACCTTTGTTGTTATGTTTTCCTAGTGAAACTCTTGCCAATTTTCCCCGTGAACTAGCAAGCAGTGTTAGCACTTGGAAACGACTAAGGAACGAACGAACGCAGAGATCACACGAGCATCCGTGCCTAGCCCGCAGTCTAGCTCCCGTTGCAATAGTTATCTCCGCATGGTGCGGTGAGCGTGGAACGAACACGCGACGAAACCTTCGGTTTAGCTGACTTCTCACTCACCTAGCTTGTTCGTAGACTGACAGCTGTGCGGTAGTCACTATGGTAGAAGCCGTAGGTGACGGAGGGGTGGTGGACACCCTGGAGGCACGGCTGGAGAACGCGAGGAGAAAGCATGAGGCCAACGAGTATGGCGACATCCCCTGGACGGTCGTCGAGGCTGGCATCCGCTCCTTGTGGGCGACGGAGCACCCTCCCTCTCGGCCTGCGTCTCCTCGACCGGTGAACAACGCGAGCGGCGTTGACGCGGATGTCAACGCGGGTGGTAGCCAAGTTGGCAGCAGCGCGGGAGGCACGTCGAGGCAGCGAGGTGTGATTCGCGCCGATGAAGTTGGCGGCGTTCGGGCGCGAGGGATGCAGTCATCGGCGGCTGCAGGGGCCCCGCGAAACTACGTCGGAGGCAGACGAAGTGAATTGGCGCCGATGTCGGCGACACACGTGACCACGGGAGGAATTGCGCCGAGCTACGGCTACTTCAAGTTTACGCCGGACAGGATCTCGGTCACCCCTCTGCTGGTCGGTCGTCCCGACATCCTCACGTGGAAGGAAGCCATCGAGCCCCAGCTGGAGATGGCCGGGCTGATGGGTTTCGCCCGCGGAACCGTGGCGACGCCGGAGGAGCACTACCCCGACCTGCGAGCGGAATTTCGCGCCGTGCAGTTGCTGACCTTTACGGTCATTTCGCGGTGCTGCTCGTCGGGCGTACAGATCGCCCTGAAGTCGTGCAGGGAGTACCTCGACGCTGGCCACCGGGCGTGGCATTTCATCGAGTCAACTTACCAGGTCACCGACGACTTGTTCATCTCCCAGCTTGAGGGGCAGTTGACGCACCTGCGTATGGGCGACGAGGAGACCGCGACTGACTACTGCAACCGAGCTCGGCAAATTCTCGCCACCATACGGATGGCTGGCTCGCAATACTCGACGGCTTCGTACGTCACGCACGTCATGCAAGGACTCCCGAGCAGCTACAATCTGCTGAAGTGGCTGTCGATGGCGCCGAGCACGCGGGCGACGCTCAACGAGGACACACTGACCTCGTACATCCTGCAGGACGAGGCGATGCAGGAGGCTGAGCGGTCCCAGGAGCTCCTCGCGCAAGTAAATTTCGCGGCCCCCGCGAAGCGAGGTGGTCGCCCGGGACAGCGCGGGCAGTCTGGTGGCAGTCACCGCGGTGGCGGGAAGCCGACGAAGGACGCTGACAAGCAGAAGTCGTCCAAGGATGGCGGTTGTGGAGGAGGAGGTCGACGCCGGGAATGCTGGCTGTGCGGCGATCCCGATCACCTCTCCTTCGAGTGCCCCGACCGCAGCGATTCCGACGACGACGACGCGAAGAGAGACCGCGGAAGTTCTGGCAGCCGTCGTTCGCGTCGAGGAAACCAACCGCGAAAAGAAAAGCAGTCGATGAAATCGACCTCGGCGAAGGACGCCGACTCTTCCGCGGGTGGCAAAGGGCGAGACGGTAAGGAGGCGTCGTGCTCGCTGGTCGGTATCGTGGAGCCGACTGTCTCTCTGGCGCCGGAAGCTGGCGAGGATTTCGAGGCGGTGGGGGCAGCTGTGCAGGCGAACCCCGCGGTGGTCCTGCTCGACAGCGGCTGCTCGCACCACCTGATGGGGACGAAGGAAGCCTTCGTCGAATTGGGGTCGAGCGGCGACGTGAAGCACGTGCGTGGCTTCAATGGGGCGCTGCAGGACGTTCGCGGCCGTGGTACGGTTGCGCTGCAAGGGGAGGCCGGGAAGCGAGTGCTCATCTCCGACGTTCTCTACGTCCCGGGCCTGCAAGCAAATCTGCTTTCGGCTGGCCAGCTGAAGGAGAGCGGGGTGACGCTGAAGGATGACGGAGATCGGATGTTGCTCGTCTCCGCGGCGGGAGACGTGCTCGGTCGCGCGACGTACACCGACCGGGTCCTCTGCACTGACCTACGTCCATGCGCGGTAAAGGCGACGACGCCCGCGAAAGAGGAGGTGGCTCTGCGGGCGATAGTCTCGGCTACGAAGGCAACCCCGAACAGGCTTCACGCGAGGCTTGCGCATGTTGGCATGGACACGATTCGGAGCTCGGCGAAGCACGAGGTCGCCAATGGGCTGGACCTCAAGTCGGTGTCTGGCGCCGACTCACCGTGTGTTTCGTGCGTCGGCGGGAAGCTGGCGCGGCACACCTTCCCCGACCACGGCTCCGAAGCAGACGACGTCTTGGCCGTCGTGCACATCGATTTGTGCGGGCCATTTCGCGTGGCTGCCAAGGACGGCAGCCTGTACTTCTTGCTGCTGAAGGACCGCAAGACCCGCTATGTGTGGGTGAGGCCGGTCGCCAAGAAGTCGGACGTGCTGCTGGAGTTCCAGAAGTGGCTGGTGCTGGTGGAGCGGCAGGCGAAGCATTCGGTGCTGCAACTGCGCTCTGATCGCGGAGGGGAGTTCCTCGGAAAGGACTTCACCGCCTTCGTGGACAGCAAGGGAATCGTCCACGACTTGACCTGCCCCTACACCCCGCAGCAGAATGGCATGGCGGAGCGGGAGATGAGGACGGTGGTGGAGACGGTGCGGACGATGCTGCTGCACATGGGCGTGCAGCACCACTGGTGGCATCTCGCTCTGCGGCAGGCCGTCTGGGTTCGCAACTGCCTGGAGCGGTCGACGCTGCCCGCGGGGACGACACCGTACCAGCTTCTCACCGGGCAGAAGCCCGACCTGTCACTGGCGCGGGTGTGGGGCTGCATGGCACAATTTCTCGTCCCTGAGCAGCAGCGCGGTGGGAAGCTGAAGCCGAAGGCCCGGTGGGGCCTTCACCTCGGCGTGTCGGAGGAGAGCAAAGGCTGGGAGCTCCTCGACCTCGCCGACAATCGGGTGGTCACCACGTCGGACGTGGTGTTCTACGAAACCCTGTCGCTGGAGGTGTGGAAGTCGGAATTCGGGCCTGCGTCGGGGCGGACGCGGGCCAACCCGCCGACGGACACCTCGACGGCGACGCTTCCTCTGCTCGCCGAGGTTGGTGAGCAGGCTGATGAGGATGTCGCGGTCGCTCCTACCTCGCCATCTCCTGCCCCTTCTTCCTATTCCCTTCCCGTCGAACTGCGTGGCCTTCCTCCGGTGTCGGCCTCCGGCGATGAGGGGAGTCGTGGGGCGTCGCCTGTGGCGCCGGCCAAGAGCATCGCCGGTGGCCGACGTGATGCCCAGCCAGTCGCGGAGAAGCGGGCCGCGGATGTGCAGCCAACTTTGGACACCGCGAAAGAAGCCGCGAAAAACACCGCGAAGGAAGCCACGAAGAACACCGCGAAGGAAGCCGCGAAGAACACCGCGAAGGAGACCGCGGATGAGACCGCGGACGAAACCGCGAAGGAGACCGCGGAGGAGACCGCGAAGAAGCCCGCGGAGGAAACCGCGGAGCAGTTGGCAGGGGAGCTCTCGAACGGGAAGCGCGTGCCAGAGAAGCCGTCGACAGGGGAGCCGTCGAACGCGGAGCTCGCTTCAGAGGAGCGGACGACAGGAGAGCAGTTCGATGAAGGCACATCGAGCGACGTGGTGGAGGTGCAGCCCGGACCTCGGACGTCGGGCCGAATTCGGAGGCCACCCGACTTCTTTGTCCCTGCTGCCTTCACCACGGTCTATGATGTGGACGACGACGACCTGGCATACGATGACGCCGAGGACGATGAGGAGCTTTCGGAGCTTGACCCCGACATGCACGCCGATCCCGAGCACCGTTGGGACATTTCGACCATGACGGTGAAGGAGGCGTTGGCGAGCTGGAAGGGCCCGGCGGTGAAGGCCGCCATGGAGGAGGAGATTCGTAGCCTCATCAACATGGGCACTTGGGAGCTGGTCGAACGCCCGCCGGGGGTGAACATAATGAAGAACCGGTGGGTGCTGACCACGAAGTACCGCATTGACGACACTGTCGAGCGCGAAAAGGCGAGGCTGGTCGTGAAAGGCTTCACGCAGGTGTATGGCGCTGACTACGACGAGACGTACGCGCCGGTGAGCAGCTACGTCACGCTGAGGATTTTCCTCAGCATCGTCGCCATCCTCGACCTCAACCTGATGCAGCTGGACATGAAGAACGCCTTTTTGCAGAGCAAGCTCGATCGCGTGCTGTACATGTACCAGCCGGACCACTTCAACGACGGGACCGGCCGGGTGTGCAAGCTGCTGAAGAGCCTCTACGGGCTGAAGCAGTCGCCGCTGCTGTGGTACACGGCTCTCAACGACGTATTGGTGGGCGCCGGGTGGAAGAAGAGCCAAGTTGACGAGGCTCTGTATTTCAAGGTCGGCGACGACAAGGTGACCTGCTGGGTGCTGGTTTACGTCGATGACCTTCTCGCCGCGAGCAGCAGCACCGCGATGCTGAAGGAGCTGAAGGAGCTGCTGGAGGCCGCTTTCGAGCTGCGCGAAATTTCGCCAGTGCAGAAGTATCTCGGCCTAGAGATCGTGCGCGACAGGCCGGCGCGAAAATTGTGGCTACACCAGCAGGGCTACGCCGACAAGCTGCGCAGGCGTTTCATTGACGAGGAGCAGACCGGAAGCACTCCGAAAACGCCGGTCTCCGTCGCCGCCTACGCGGAGCAGACATTCGACGACGAGGAGGCGCAGGAGCGCGAGGAGGAAGAGTACCGGCAGAAGGTCGGCTCGCTGCAGTTCGCGGCGACGACGACGAGGCCGGACATCGCATTCGCGTGCAGCAAGCTGGGGAGCGGCCTCACGGTGAGGAGCGACCAGCACTGGCGCGAAGTCGACCGCTGCCTCGCCTACCTCGCCAACACGCGAGACACCGCCCTGGAGTTCGGCGGTGGTCCGGAGTCACTGGAGTTGGTCGGCTTCGTGGACGCCGACGACGCGGGTGACAAGCAGAACCGGATGAGCACGGGCGGCTACGTGTTCATCTACGGAGGGGCCGCGGTCTCCTGGTCGAGCCAGCGCATCAAGTGCGCGACGCTGTCGTCGACCGAGTCGGAGTACGTGGCGGCCGTCGAAGCCGGCAAGGAGGGACGTCGCCTTCGCTTCCTCCTCGCGGAGTTCCAGCGGCTGGACGCTGGGAAGCCGACTGTCCTCAGGGTGGACAACAAGTCGGCCATCACGGTCGCCGAGGGCATGGGGTTGACGGGCAACCTCAAGCACGTGGAGCGGCGACAGGCCTGGCTGCAGCACATGGTGAAGCGCGGGAAGTTTTCGCTGAAGTACATCCCGACCGCTGAGCAGCCAGCCGACTTCCTGACGAAGGCGCTGCACTACCCGGCCTTCAACCGGTGCTCCGTTGCAATCGGCCAAGTGCGCCTGGCCGATGTGGGTGACGGTGACAACGACGTGCAGCAGTAGGTGCCATGCCCTTTTGCATGGCTGGTGCGGTGACCGGCGTGCTGTGCGTTGTGTGCACGCCGACGGGCTATTCTCCGAGAAGTACTGCCGTGTGGGCCGAGGGGGAGGGCCCAAGCGTGAACGCGGCAGGGGAGTGTCAACGGGAGTTGTGTTTGGCCCCGTCCTCGCTTGGGCGGAGCCGACCGTGGGAGCCACGAAATCGTGGTGGACCGTGGGAGCCACGAAATCGTGGTGGTCCGTGGGAGCCACGAAATCACGGGGGAACGTGGAGCCACGAAACCGTGGGAGGACCGCGGTGGCCGAGAAATCGTGGGAGGACCACGAAATACCCGGTCAACCAGGATACCCGGGCGACGCGCGCGAATGTCGTCAGGGGTGTTTCTGCAAGCACGATTTCGGGGGTGGTATCCCGAGATCGACGTGGCTGGTGGGCACCGTCACGGGTGAAGTGTCTGCGCTGGGCATGTGACGGGGAGTTGGGCGCCAACCAGTAGCACGCACCTGCGAAGCTGGTGCACCGTTGTCCCGCGGATGCATCGCTGTGCAGCCGACTTACTGCAGCGTTGGCACACCGCGGACAGGCAACGTTGGCAAGCCGCGACTCTGATCTGCTGGAGCACGGTCGACCAAGTCGTGCTGGCACGTGGTCGACCGTACTGCGCTGGCAGTCGACCAGCAGCCTTGCTAGGTCTGATGTAGTCAGTGTTGCCAATGTTGATGCTAATCATTCTGGACCTTTGTTGTTATGTTTTCCTAGTGAAACTCTTGCCAATTTTCCCCGTGAACTAGCAAGCAGTGTTAGCACTTGGAAACGACTAAAGGAACGAACGAACGCAGAGATCACACGAGCATCCGTGCCTAGCCCGCAGTTTAGCTCCCGTTGCAATAGTTATCTCCGCAGCGGGGAGGCTTTGGCGGTAGCCAGCGCCAACAGCAGCAGCGCCCTCCTGAGACCCTGTCGCCCCAGCAGCTTCGTGAGTGGTACGCTGGGCGTGGGAGGTCAGGGGGTGCTGGTCCCTGCACTTACGTTCTCCGCACCGGCGACCGCAGTGGAGAGACGTGTGGAGGACCGCACGCCACACTGCGCTGCTTTGGCCGCCTGACTGACGCTTGGCGTACGCAGTTTCCTGACTCCTCTGAGATCCCTCGCTGGGGTCATCAGCTTAAGTCGGGGGTTGCTATCTTTGATCTTGATTACGATGCTATCCTTGCTGCTACGTATGCTAAGTCTATTAGTGCTGAGGGTGGCTGTTACCTGCGTGTTCCGCCCGACCCGGGCATTGAGGCTGCTGCTCTAGGTGCTAGTGAGTCTGCTGCTCCAGGTGCTGGTGAGTCTGCTGCTCCAGGTACTGGTGAGTCTGCTCTCTCAGGTACCGTGTCGGCTCAGGCCTTACACCCTTTCACCCTTGACTCGGGTGCTTCCCGCTCCTTCTTTCACGACTGCACCACACTCACGCCGCTCAGTCGGCCGGTGGCAGTCTCTTTGGCTGACCCCTCTGGGGGTCCGGTCCTTGCGCACTCCTCCACGGTCTTGCCGTGTCCGGCGGTCCCGTCTAGCTCTCTGTCTGGCCTCCACCTCCCCTCGTTCTCCACAAACTTGGTGAGTGGAGCTGACCTTCAGGACGCCTGGGTTGACCAGTTCACTCCTGGAGGTCAGCGGGTGACCAACTGTTCGTGTACTCTGATGGGCCGTCACCTGGCCACATTCACTCGTCAGCCTGGGTCGAGCCTGTACACCCTGTCTGCCGTGTCTCCTCCGGTTGCTGAGTCTGGTCAGGTAGTTGCGCTGGGTCAGGTGTTTGGTGCAGCGTCCCGGTCTGGTCATGAGTCTGCCCCCTGCTCGTGTCGCCTCCAGTCTCACCAGACTCTCCTCTGGCACCACCGCCTTGGTCACTCCTCCCTGCCTCGTCTCCGAGGCATGGCCTCCCGTGTCCTTGTCACTGGTTTTCTTCGGTCCCTCACTCCCCTCCCCTCGGGACCTGCCCCTACCTGCGTTCCTTGCGTCTCGGGTGCTTCGTCCCGGCGGGAGCCACTTTCTCCACAGCAGCTGCGCGAGTGGTTTGCTCGCAGCTGGAGCCGTGCTGCTGGAACTCGTGGTGCTACTGACGCTGGAGGTCCTGCTGCTGCTGGAGCTGCTGAGGGTTGTGGTGCCACGGGTCCCGGAGGTGCTCGTACTGGAGGTACTGGAGCTGCTGGGCCGGGTGGTGCTACTGGAGCTGGAGCTGGAGCTGCTGGAGGTGCTGGAGCTGGCGGTGCTGCTGGGGCAGGGGCTGCTGGAGGTACTGGAGCTGTAGCTGCTGGAGCTGCTGGGTCTTCTGGTGGTTCTGCTGGAGCTGGAGCTGCGGTGGGTGCTGGTGCTAGAGGTGCTGCTAGAGCTGGTGGTGCTGCTAGAGTTGGAGCTGCCACTGGGGGTGCTGGTGCTGTCCCTGCTGGTTCTGGAGGCGCTGCACGGCCGCGGCCGTACTTCGTTCCGCTCCTTGAGTAGGTTCTTGGTCTTCCGCCTTCTACTGGTCCTGCTCCTTCCTTAGAGTGTCCGCAGCCTGTCCAGCCTGAGTCACAGTTACAGCCCGCCTCTCCGACAGGAGGCCTTACGAAGCGTCGTGAGCCTGAGTCTCATCATGCATCGCCTGTTCGTGCTGCTCGCACTGGTCGTCGTGTCCCACGTCAGCGTCCTCCTCCTGTCCCTGGCACGCACCAGATGGCTCTGCGTCCTTCCACTGCTCCGCAGCGTGTCCCTCTACCGTCTCCTCCTGTGTCCTCTCTTCCTGCCCTTGCTGACCCGGAGTCTGACTCCCTTCGTGCTGCTAGTCCTACTGTCACGCGTCTCCTGACCCTTGTAGTCAATGACCCTTACTTTGATTCCACTGCTGCGTCTGCCTTAGTTGCTGAGCTTGTCGACTTTGCTGCTCACTGTCGTCTCGACTACGCCGCGAGTCTTGTTGCTGAGTCTGAGTCCGTCTGTCCTCCGTCCGTCGGGGGACAGACAGGCAGGAGGAATTTAAGTGCTTTGCAGCCGCTGTACCTCATCTCGTGTCCATGCTGATTGCACCTGAGGGAGACCCGGATGCACCAGACATCCCGACCCCGCGCTCTTACGTAGAGGCGATAGAGGGTCCCTACTCCTCTCAGTGGTAGTCAGCCTTGGACGCAGAGATGGCATCCTGGAAGTCCACAGGCACCTACGTCGACGAGGTTCCCCCTCCTGGGGCGAACATCGTCAGTGGCATGTGGATTTTCAGGGTGAAGCGGCCGCCGGGTTCTCCGCCTGTCTTCAAGGCGCGTTACGCTGCTCGAGGCTTTAGTCAGTGACAGGGAGTTGACTTCTTCCAGACCTTCTCCCCGACCCCGAAGATGACCACTCTTCGGGTTCTGCTGCACGTCGCTGCTCAGCATGACTACGAGCTTCACTCTCTTGAGTTCAGCACTGCTTTCCTACAGGGCAGCCTGCACGAGGAGATCTGGTTGCGCCGCCCACCTGGTTTCATTGGGTCGTTTCCTCCCGGTACCCAGTGGAGCCTCCAGCGGCCATTCTATGGTCCCCGTGAGGCGTCTCGTGAGTGGCACGATACACTGAGGTCTACGCTTGCGGCTCTTGGGTTTGCTCCTTCTACTGCTGACCCGTCGCTGTTTCTGCGCACCGACACTTTGCTGCCGCCGTTCTACATCCTCGTGTACGTCGACGACTTGTGCTACTTGTGCAGTACGTGGGGCATGGGGCTCGTGCTTGGAGGACGGGCTCGAGTTGTCCTCACTGGTCACGCAGACGCTTCTTGGGTTGACGACTTGGCTACGCAGCGGTCGTCACAGGGTTACACCTTCAGCCATGGTTCCGGCTCTGTTTCGTGGCGGTCTACCCGCTCGTCCTCTGTTCTCAGCTCCAGTTGTGAGGCTGAGATCTACGCTGGGGCCATGGCTGCACAGGAGTTATGCTGGCTCACCTACCTGCTGACTGACTTGGGAGAGGCGCCTCGTTCTCCTCCAGTTCTGTACGTCGACAACAAGGCCATGCTGGCCTTGTGTCAGGAGCACAGATTGGAGCACAGAACGAAGCACATTGCTTTGCGCTACTTCCTTGCTCGAGAGTTGCAGCAGCGTGGTCAGCTTGCCCGCCTGCGCGCCTTGCTCTGCGCGCCTTGCTCTGCGCACATTGCTCTGCGCTACTTCTTTGCCCACCTGCGCGCCTCTCCTACTGGCCCGCGCGCCGCCTGTGCCCGCTCGCACCCAGCCACTGCCGGCCCGTGCGCCACCTTTGCCACGCCGCGCGCCGCCCTTGCTCGCTCGCGCGCCGCCTTTGCCGCCCGCGCGCCGTCTTTGCCGCCCGCGCACCGCCTTTGCCTACCAGCATGCCGCCTCTGCCTGCCAGCGCGTCGCCTCTGCTGCCTACGTGCCGTCTCTACTGCTCGAGCACCACGTCTACCTGCCTGTGCCCCGCGCTGCAGTCATGGCTACACTAAATGTCCTTACGTTCGACCCTAACGGCCGCCCGATAGAGTTTGCCACATGGCTCGATGACCTGCAACTGTACCTAATGACCGATGCTAAAGACGGTGTTTCCCTGTTTGATCACACGTCTGGCTCCTCAGTTGCTCCTCCTGACACAGTTGGCAGTCTCTCTCGCTCACAATGGCAGACCCGTGACGCAGCTGCTCGTCTAGCTATTCGCAACCATCTGCCGTTAGCTGAACATGCTCACTTCGGCCAGCACAAGACCGCTAAGGACCTATACACCACTGTAGTCGCTTGCTACTCTTCCCCTGCCACTGCTGCTCTCAGCCACCTTATTCTGCCCTACCTGTTCCCAGAGTTGTCCTCATCTGCCACAGTTGAGGACCTCATCTCCCACCTTCGCGCTAGTGACGTTCGCTACCGTGCTGCTCTCTCAGACAAGTTCTTAGCCTCGAATCCGCCCCCGATGTACATCAGCGCTTCTGTACTGTGTTGGGCCTTGAACCTGTTTTGCCTCACTTGCTCACTTCTTGACCTTACGTGTACTGTGACATATATATTTTTTTGTATGTATACATATATATATACTTGCATGCTTACTCTTGCAAAGTAGTGATCACTGTACTGTTTGCTGTCTTATATATAACTTTGCATGTGGACCGCCCTTGTTGTCATTTGCTTGTGCTCAGAGTGTGTGGTGACTTCGTGATCCACCCTGAGTTTCCTTTGTTTCTCTTAACTGGTCTTGTGGCCACTGGTTCTCCCCCACTTTGCCTACGGGGTGGTGTCAAAACTAATTTGTATGTTTTTAGGTTGTAGTGGGGTAGCACATATAGAATACAACACAACTAGGGTTTGGTACTTGCTTTCCTGACTAGTCACACCATTCCTGTCTGATAGTTTATAACACTAGAGGCCCTCGCGAGTAGCTTGGCTGACTCGCTGAAGGCATTTGAGAGCTAGCGTGCAGAGGAAGCAACCTAGGCAGGGAGTAGATGTAGTCGGAGGAGTAGCTCTCGGTATTTTTTGCCTTTTGCTTGTATCATGGACCGTATGCTTCTCTTTACCGTACTCTTGTTTTCCAATCCAAGGAGACACTCAGTAGGAAGGAGCTGAGGCAAACTGATGAGCCCTTGCTAGGGAGGATCTAGACATGTTTCATACAAGCAAAGAGGGTTACCACATTCACTATGACAGGCTTCATTATTCACTTCCGCTTCGAATCACGCTGTGATCAATGCTGAGCAGAATCCTGACTTGACCAAGTCCCCTGTAATATACCGTACAGTACTGTACGGTATGTGGTCTTTTGTGGAGAGGCAGTGCGGGACTGAGGGACAACATGGATGGCAGCCTGCATATTCCAGTAATACCCTAAGGGCATGTCCAGCATGTACGTTTCGGATCATTTTTGTACCTTCTCACGTTTCGCAGTTAAAAAAAGCCCATTGTACCTAAAAACGAATCCAGGGTAGGTTGAGTCCATAATGGCTGAGCGTTCAAGTGCGCGGGCATAACCGCCCCCCACGCAAATTTCTTCAAGACTCTGATCGCATGAAATGAAACCGAGTAAACTAGTTCCTTCGTCAATCGTCGTGCACAAATTATTGCGCAAGCGATTTTTTTCGCTTGAGAAAAAACTACTGTAGTGGGCAAGACACAATTCTGTACCCTTGTTCGCCCACACCACACGCGAATTCTAGTAACGTGATTCAGACGACTTGATGTACATACAGGGGGCATGCCATCTCGTGCACAGAAGCTGATCATGTCCAGGCTTTTTGTAAGATGCAGTGTTACTGTTGGAAACAAGTAATTTAACGCTCCTGTTGTGCCGAAACAATATACTGCAAACGAGGCAAATCACAGCGAAGCAACGGCGAGTCAACCGAGGAGGTTGACAGAAAGTAACAGCTGGAGGTCACGCGAAGGTCAAAGGTCAGCAACCTTTGACTCGACGAAATACAGCGCGACAGCAAGGACAAACAACTGACTCGATATTGAGCAGTTGCCCGAGTTGTCATTGTATCGAACCGCAACAGCAACAGTAAAACAGTTAGTTGCACCTTCTCATATTCCTTGTAATCTTATAAAAGCCTTTGTAATACTTTGCTATAATCAATCTATCTTGCTCTCACAAACTAGTGCAAGGTGGTTCAACAAGTTCACTAAACGCTTCCGCAATTACAATATTCCTACTCAAGATCTTAGCCTTGAAAAGATCCTAAGGGCTTTTCTCAGCCCAACATGCTATGAGAACTACAAGGCAAGATCCAACTTCATTCAAATCTCCTACAACATGAGAAGGCATGGCAACACAGAAAGAGAGAGGCTCTTCTACTGGCTCTCCTGGCACTACTCTTACTCCACCTCCAGCCTCTGGCCTACAGATAGAGGGAGGCACGGCAACAAGACCAGCTCCTGATTCTACTGAAATACTTGCGAACCAGGCAACCGGCTTTGATCCAAACATGATGGAGAAATTCTTCTCCTTCATGTCCTTCTACGAGCAACACCAGCAAGCAGCACCCACGCAATCAAACAACAGCGACAACAACAATGGCATCACTCCAAAGAGCCTTGACGACTCATCCTATGCGCGCGGAAAACAGCAGCAACCTACCTTTGCCTTGTACGAGCCTCAACGTGGCTACATCAACTTCATGCCACCCCAGCAGCCTTCATCTGGACAAGAGAAGACACTGAGGCGCTTCACGTTCAATCACAGTTCGCACACGTTTTGAAACTGCTTACATCGACACCATTTGACGGAAAGGATTTTAATACCTGGTCATTCGAGTTTGAGCTGATTATGGAAGGCGCGTAGATTCTCGGATTCTTCGACGGATCCCTGCCATACTCAAGAACACACGGGACGCAGTACGAAAAGCAACAGTACACGTATCAGTCGCTGATGGCGTATACAATTCTTCTGCAAAACATAACGCCGAACGAGCAGCAGAACATCCGGTCTTATCGTGGATACGGCAACTCCACCGAGCTCGCGTACAACCACCTGAAGAACCTGTATCAAGCAACAGACAGTGTTAATCAAAGTCGTCTCATGGCACAGCTGACAACAGTGGAAATAAAACCCGACGAAAAGGGGATGGTGTATATCAGCCGTTGTCGCGGACTGCGCGACAGACTCTTTCGCTGCGGAGGATCGATATCCGAACAAGCCTTCGTGACAGTTGTCATCACTGGCCTCGGTCCTCATTGGCGCTCCACTCGAGCCATTCTCCGAGCTCACGGGAAGATCTTCGAAGTGGCACTCTGCGCCGAAATTCACGCTGAACAGCAGGACATGGACCTGCATGAAGAACGTCACAAGAGAAAAACGTCAGTACCTGAGTTCGCCTTTCACACTCAACGACGCTACAACAACAACAACAGCCGGCAGAATAAGCATCAACTACAACGGCACGTACCACCATTCTGCCATCTCTGCAAGAGGTCAGGACATCCTTGCACTCACTGTCCAAATCAGCAGCAGTCAACACCACCGCAACGTCAACTTCAACCTTCAAGTAGTCAAGTGGCTTCGACACAGGCGCATCCAACTACTCAAGTGCAGTCTTCAACGACATCGACAACACAACCTGCATAAGGTTCAAGAAACATCGTGAGCTGCATGGCAAGAATAACGGACTCTTGCATCACCGAATCGCCACCACACTACTCACCAGAAGAACTGCTCGATGAAAGCACTCCCCACCGTGAATCACTGGAGCCCAACCCGACGTACGCAGCCATCGCCCAGACTGAGCCGTCCGGGAAAGACACCTGGTTCTTAGACAGCTGCTGCGGACAGCACATGTGCTCTTCGAGTCGCTTCGTCCAACGGGAACACCAACTTCAGCGCAAAGTCGTAATCACTGTCGCCAACAACCAGAACCTGCGCATACGATGACAGGGGATAGTTCAACTTCAGTCTCGAGAAACCAACATTATTCTGCAAATGTCAAAGGTTTTAATCGCAGAAGGACTCGGCTACAACTTACTCAGCGTCAGTCAACTAATGGCGAAGGGAATTCATCTCGAAGCAGACAGCACCACTCAGAAGTTCAAGCTGTACTACAGGAAGGGTGGACTCTACATCGCCAAAGCAGTCTTGAAGAACAATGTCTTTGTTCTTGAATTTGTTCCAGACCAAGGCACCACCGACACCGACGCCATCGTCAACTTCACCTCTTGGACACACCCGCCAGATCTCGACCCCGACTTCAGTCCTGGAGGCTTCTGGTACTCGCACACTATACCTAAAGCAGAGCGAACGAGAGCGTTAGTAACGATCCAACAAACATCAACAGCAGCAGAGACAACATCGGGAGTTTTAGAGACAACATCGGCAGCAGCAGAAACAACATCGGCAGCAGCAGAGAACCCATCGGCAGCAGCAGAAACAACACCGACAGGAGCAGAGACAACACCAACACCACCACCAATCGCAGGCCCTTCGACAGCACCAGTCTTGATCAACGACATACCACCGACTCCTGCGCAACAGCTGACTCCCACTCTGCGCGAAGTCCAGAGAAGCGCCAACTTCACCGCCGGCTTCTATTCCAACTCCGACCTGTACAAGCGTTCACCAGGACACCGCTCCAGCGAATCAATCTGGCATGCAAGAATGGGACACCCGAGCAACACAATGTTAAACAACACGATAAGAGCAGGCGTTCTTGACAAGGACTCACTACTCCTACACGATGGCAGAGAGCTTCAACGAGTCCGCGGAACGTGTTTTACTTGCCCCGAAGACGACTTACCCCACCAGCCGTTAGTCTCTCACCACAAACCGAGCGCACCAGCATATGCTCCACTGGAGAAAGTGTACAGCGACATACTGTACAATCACGAACGCGGACAAGGAGCGTATAACTACGTCATCACATTCATCGACGCCGCCACACGATACGTCTGGCACTTCAACCTCCCGAGCCGCGACATGGCCTTCGGAGCCTTCGTCGCCTGGCTTCCAGCAACAGAACGGGAATCAGGATTGAAGCTGAAAAGCTTCCAGTCAGACGGGGGAGGAGAATATCAGTCACAGAGGTTCAAGCAGTACCTGGCAGAGAAAGGCATCAAGCGGCTCATTTCCCTTCCCTACGCCCATCAACAGCAAGGCGTGGCATAAAGGATGAACAGAACCCTCCAGAACACCATGCGCAAACTACTACGTGGCATGCGGCTACCCAACCGCAAGTGGCCCGAAGGAATGGATCTACACAACTTGCTTTTGTCATCATCGCTCCCAAACAAAGCATCACTGCACCTGCTGTAGACAGGAAAATTGGGCAGCACAAAAGTGTTACGCGTGTTCGGCTGTATGGTCGATTCTCCCAACGCGCACAGCGGGGACCACATTTGGGCATCGAGAAGAGCTACAACGTGTGGAAGAATTTTTACGTCCACTCCAAGGAAACAGTAGCAGCACGTGACGTGATTTTCTACAAACGACTCGCCCTCCCAACATACCCTGCCAACCTGGAAGAAGAACGAGACCCCACAGGTGGATTTCAGGGTGACCGAGCCTTCGCTTCGGCAGCAGATGAAGCTGACTGGGACGAGCAGAACGTGGACGGAGCATCGGAGGAAGCTAGACCCCTACCCTACTGTTCGGTGGACATCCCGATGGACGACAACAACCCTCGCGAAAGCATCAACATCGAAGTCTACTACGACTTCGCCGACAAGGGTTACGTTACACCCCAGCCAGTGAACACCGACGTTTCATAATGCATAGGACCCCATTTCTTACCCGATCGAGAAGCGGGAGATGAGGCAGTTTATCCCGAGGACACAAATCTCCCTCGCTACACACAGAGTGGGCTGCAGATACTGGGACTCGTCACCGCAGTCCACGGACCATTGCCGCCTAAGGAGCCTACCACAGTTTAGCATGCTCTAGGGGGGGAGCACAGGGAAAAATGGCGCGAAGCCATGGACAGAGAGTTAAAAGCGCTGGAAGAACGCAACACCTAGAAATTCGTACCTACCGGAGTGGCACGCAACAAAACCATCCTCATGGGGAAATGGGTCTTCCGCGTGAAGACAAAAGCTGACGGAACGATCGACAAGTTTAAGGTGCGCTGGGTCGTACGCAGCTTCGACCAAGAGCACGGACAAGACTTCACCGAAACCTTTGCGCCAGTCAGCCGACACACCTTACTACGGATTCTCCTCGCGATAGCCGCCATGAAGCAAAAGAAGCTCCGCCAAATCGACACCGCTAACGCCTTTGTGTACGCTCCCGTCGATGCTGAGATCTTTGTCGAGCAACCGCACGGCTCTAACGCAGACCCCAACCAATTCTGTCAACTGCTGAAGTCCCTATACGGCATTAAGCAAGCTCCAAGGCTGTGGCAGCAATACCTATACGCTCGACTAATCCGCATCGGATTCCGCCAACTACCGTACAACCAAGGGATGTACCGACTCACGAAAGGTGCCGACTATATCCTACTCATCGTCTACGTGGTCGATTTACTCTACATCGGTTCAACCGACGGCATTACAACCTGGTTTGAAGGGGAGCTGCAGCGGGACCTCACACTCATCGTCTCCTCAACCGTCACACAGTACTTGGGACTCAACATACAAGACGGAGAGAACGCCATCTAGTTCAACGCCGCAAAATCCGGCGACACCATCGCCAAGCGCTTCGGAATATCCCCAGCCGCCATCACCACACTGTACCGCTACACAGATAGAAATTGCAAGGAAACCTCAGCTCTGCTCAAACCCGCCGGCATACGCGACTACCAGCAAAAGCTGGGATGTCTGCTCTTCGCAGCCGTTACCTGCCGACCGGACCTACTCAGCGAGCCAACTCGCCACCTACCTCAAGAAGCCTGAAGCAGATCACATGGCCAAGCTCGACCGCGCTCTTCGCTACCTTATTAGCACCCCGACGATCGGCCTTACCTACCACAAGAGCGGAACCTCTACACCTAAGCTAATCGGCTACGTGGAGACTAACCACGCCGGTGACTCTGACAACAAACGATCGCGCACCGGCTACATCTACCAACTCGAGCCTATTGGACCTATCTCGTGGCAGTCGAGCAAACAAGAATTAATCGCTCTCTCCTCAGCTGAAGCAGAATATATTGCACTCTGCTCAGCCACGAAGGAAGGATTGTACCTTCGCGAACTACTGGAAGAAGCGAAGCAGGATCAGTTACCCAGCTTCTCCCTGTTCTGCGACAACTAATCGGCCATTCGCATAGCGAATAAGAACGGGTTCGCAAATCAAACAAAGCACATCACCCTTCGGTACTTCTTCGTGAAAGACGAGATCGAGAAGGGGAGACTCGAGCTATCCTACTGTCCTACATCCGAGATGGCAGCCGACTACTTGACCAAGAAACTTGGAAAGCAGAAGTAGGAGTACTGCATGCTGCTGACTGGACAAAGCCACGTCACCAGGAGCGACACTCCAAAAGCAAAGGGGAGTGTTGGAAACAATCAATTTAATGCTACTGTTGTGTCGAAACAATAGACTGCAAACGAGGCAAATCACAGCGAAGCAACGGCGAGTCAACCGAGGAGGTTGACAGAAAGTAACAGCTGGAGGTTACGCGAAGGTCAAAGGTCAGCGACCTTTGACTCGACGAAATACAACGCGACAGCAAGGACAAACAACTAACTCGGTATTGAGCAGTTGCCCGAGTCGTCACTGTATCGAACCGCAACAGCAACAGTAAAACAGTTAGTTGCACCTTCTCATATTCCTTGTAATCTTGTAAAAGCCTTTGTATTACTTTGCTATAATCAATCTATCTTGCTCTCACAAACTAGTGCAAGGTGGTTCAACAAGTTCACTAAACGCTTCCGCAATCACAATATTCCTACTCAAGATCTTAGCCTTGAAAGGATCCTAAGGGGGGGATTTACAGAAACTGCTAGCCGACGTACCGGATGATTTGGCAACACTTTTGAAGCGGTACAGTGGGATATTTCCGAATGACCTGCTGACGGGACTGCCACCTCAGCGACCGCACGACCACAGGATAGAGTTAGAACTGGAAGCACAGCCGACAGTACAGTGACAGTTCCGACTGACCCAACCCGAACTAGACGAACTAAGGAAGCAGCTAGATTACCTGCTCGAAAAAGAGTTCATTCGCCCGAGTTCATCCCCCTTTGCAGCGCGGATACTGTTCACACCGAAGAAGGACGGGGGGTTTCGCATGTGCATAGACTACAGAGCACTGAACAGGGTTACCATCAAATCCCGCTACCCCATCCTGCGAGCCGACGAACTGATCGACCAACTGCGCACAGCCCGGGTTTTCTCGAAAATCGACCTTAGAGGGAGTTACCACCAGATTCGCGTCAACCCACCCGACTGCCCCAAGACAGCCTTTCGAACACGCCACGGATCCTTCAAATACGCAGTCATGCCCTTCGGACTGACCAACGCCCCCGCCACCTTCTAAATGACGATGAAAGAGGCATTCCGCTCGCATTTAGATAAGTGCGTCATCGTCTACTTAGACGACATACTGATTTACAGCCCCGACAGAGCACAGCATCTACAGGACATCGAAGCAGTTTTAAAAATACTGAGTGAGAACCGCCTACTGACAAAAGCCTCTAAGTGTGAGTTTCTACAGGATAGACTGGAATTTTTAGGTCAGATCATTTCAGCCAACGGTGTGGAAATAGACCCGAAAAAGATCGCGACGATTCAAGCGTGGCATGCGCCGACAAATTCGACTGAGCTGCAGAGTTTTTTGAGGTTCGTCAACTACGTGCACCGGTTCGTCCCCGACATGGCGAAGTTGACTGCTCCGTTGACCGACCTGCTGAGGAAGGGGGTTGAGTACACGTGGGGGGAGAAAGAGCAAGCTGCCTTCTTCGCCCTCAAACAAATTTTGTGCTCGCCGCCCGTGCTTCACATCGCAGATCCGCACCGTCCGTTCGAGCTCATCACCGACGCTAGCGACATCGCTGTGGGAGCAGTACTGTTGCAGGACTTCGAGAACGGCCTCTAGCCAATTGCGTACGAGCCCCGCAAGCTTCACCCGCCCGAACACAACTACCCGATACACGACCGCGAGATGCTGGCGATCGTGCACGCATTCAAGGTGTGGCGATGTTACCTCACGGAAGCAGACGTGACAGTACAGACAGACCACCGATCACTACAGTACCTTCGCGCACAACCAAATCTCAACCCACGACAGATCCGCTGGTTGGACTATCTGGAGTCAAACTTTCACTACACCGTCACGTACAAGAAAGGCGCATCAAATATCGCCGACGCACTCACCCGCCCTACCGCCCAACTCCACGCCATCCTACTCGCCCAAACCAACCCGCTATTAACAGGCCTATTTACCCACGGATACCGCACCGACCCATTCTTCATGACCGGAAATTCGTAGCAACTGGCAGAAGCAAAAGGAGTCTATTACATAAAAACAGGCACCAACCGCATTTGGGTAACCGCGTACTCACTACTGAGGGAGCCGTTACTGCAGGAGGCACATGACGGGATTACCTCGGGACATTTCGCGGTAGAAAAAACGCGACAGTAACTGCAGCGGTACTACTACTGGCGGGAGCTGTTGACCGACGTACAGCAGCGCGTGGGCTCGTGCCCCACGTGTCAGGTAATGAAGAGCTCGCGAAAAAGAAAGGCGGGTCAATTGCAGCCGATTCCACCGCCCGAGCGCGCCTAGCAGCAGGTTACCATGGATTTCGTCACAGGGTTACCTTCGAACCCTGGGGGTAACGACGCGGTTATGGTCGTCGTTGACAGGTTGACGAAGGTGGCACACTTCGCTGCGTGCAAAGAGAAACCGCTCGCCCGTTCATCGCAGCCATCGTACACCTGCACGGGATACCAGCCGCGATAATAAGCGACCGCGGCACGAAGTTCACCAGCAATTTCTGGAAGAACCTTTGGGAGCAGTTCGGGACCAGGCTACAGTTCAGCTCATTGTACCACACCGAGACGGATGGTCAAACGGAGCGGACCAACCAGACGATGGAGCAGTTGATTCGCGCCACGTGCGACGACCCGACAACTTGGGAGCAGCAGCTGCCACTGATCGAGTTCGCGTACAACAATGCCACGTCAACAACGACGAAGCAGTCCCCGTTTTATCTGAACTACGGGCAAAACCCTACAGTGCCCATGACGCCGAGTCCGGACAACCCAACGCCACGTGCACAGCAATTCGTCGAGATTCTGCAAGCTGCCCGAACCAGAGCCGCAGAAGCAATTAAAAAAGCAAATGTCATCGCTAAGCGCAACGCTGACCACCACCGCCGCCCAGTCACGTACCAGTCAGGAGATTACGTACTGCTTGATATGCAAAATCTGCGACTGCACGACGTACCAAAACTTCGACCTCGTTACTGTGGCCCATTCCAAATCAGCCACATGATTACGCCAGTAACCGCCCATCTATTGTTACCGATCGACTGGTGCATCATCCCATCATTCCACGTCCGCCTGCTTCGCCCCTACATCCCAACCACAAGCCAATTGCCTCGTCATTGCCCGCCATCCATGACTCGCCCTGCATCGGAGCTGATCATCGAGCCCGAGAAGATTCTGAGCCATCATACCGTAATCCCCTTCAAATTCTGGGGGGTATAATCAAATGGTATATTTTGCAGAAGGCCCGGGTCTGTTCATATTGACATTTATAAGAATGTAGTTTTGGAGCTCAAATAAGTGATTTGGAATTGCTGCGTTTTTAGCTCCTCCCAAAAATACTCGAATTGGTCTCCACACGGGCCGGACCCACGTCAACACGAACCCTATTTGGGAGCCTCCTCCCATTGGCCACCAACACCACTTGGTGTTCACACGACAGCGCAGGGCACCGTTTGATGGCCTCGGCCTTCACACCCCATGCACGCTTCATGCGGGCTGCACAGTCCTGGAAAGGGCGGGATCTTCCAGACTCCCCAACTGTATTCTTGTCAAATGTTGTAGCCTTTAGTGAGGTTTGTCTTAGGGGGTACAGATGTTAGGGTTTGTTATATGTACCCCAACCCACATCAATGAACGAACACTTCTATTCTTGACATGGTATCACCTAGGTTAGGATCCTGTGGGATCCCACTCCTCCCGTCCTTGTTCATCTCGCCCGAGCCTGTCTCACTCTGTCGTACTAGTTGCGCCTGTCTTGCCCGAGCCTAGCGCCGGCCCGATCTAGTCCTGTTCGTTCGTTACCGCCCGCCCGATCTAGTCCCGTTCTTTTGTTACCGCCCGTTCCGCCGACCCACTTTCCCCGTCGCGTCGCGCTTCCCCCCTGCTGCCCGTCGAAACGCGCTTTCCCCCCGCTAGTCACGCCGCTGCGCCTACCCCTCCTGCCGCCCGCCGCCGCGCCTACGCGTCAGGCCCGCCGTGGGCCCGCTCGTCCTGCCGCCGCGCCTACCCCTCCTGCCCGCCGTCGCGTCTCCTAGTTAGGCCCACCGTGGGCTCGCTCGTCCCGCCGCTGCGCCTGTCCGTACTGCCCACCGCGGACCCTACCATCTAGCCGCCACGGGCCCTCCCTTTCAGCCGCCGCGCCTGCCAGTTCAGACAGCCGCCGTGCCTCCTCGTTAGGCCCGCTGCGGACCCGCTCGTTAGGCCCTCCCTTCACACTGCTGCGCTTACTCGTTCAGTCCACCGCGGGACCACCCCTTGCGCCTGTCGTGCCTGCGTTTTGAACCTACCACGGACTTGCCCTAGCCGCCCTACCAGTGCCGTCCGCAGCCAGACTTGTCGTTTCCGCTTACGCTATGGCGACCCCTAGGGTTCTTCGCTTTGACACTGATGGTAGACCGCTCGAGTTTCCGGTCTAGCTCCTACGCGCGCGTCGCCTTTTAGAGAGTCAGGTCCAGGCGGGCGAGTCCCTCTAAGCGCACGCTACTGGTGACCTTCCTGCGCCCGACGACCCTACGCCTTTAGGCCCTGCCCCTGACGACGTCGCCAGAGACCGCTTTACCCGCCAGCGTGCTGACCTGACGGCGTGGAAGTCGCGTGACGTTGCGGCCTGCATCGCTCTTAGCAGCCTCCTCCCTGAATCTGAGGAGGCCCACTTCACTCAGGTTCGCACTGCTAGTGAGTTCCTAACTGCGATCAAGGCCCGCTACGCTACTCCCACCACTGTCTCTCTTGGCCGCCTCTTCCTACCATTCTTGTTCCCTGACCTCGCCTTGTTTGAGCGCTCTGCTGACTTGATTTCTCACCTCCGCTTGCTCGATTCTAGCTACCGCGCTGCTTGCACTGACGCACAGCTTGCACTGCTTCCCCCTCCCATGGCGATTACTATCTACTTCATTGCCACTAGCCTCCCTGACCGCCTTGCCTCGGTTCGTGACACGCTTCTTCTGAAGCACCCTAGTGAGCTCACTATCGAGGTCCTTGAGTCTGCGCTTAAGGACGTCGAGAAAAACCTCCGCTCCGTAGCCTCCGCTTCTAGTGCTGTGCCCCCTCCAACGTTTCACGGGTGCACTGTCCCTCAGCTGCCCACTTTTACTGCCTCACTAGCCACTTCCACAACTGACGTGATCGCAGCTGCTGTTACGACTTCGTCGCGATCTCGAGGTGGGGGTGGCAGGAGGGGCGGTCAGGGTGCAGGCGGCGGCGGCGGTGGCGGGGTTGGCGGCGGAGGTGGTGGGGGTGGTGTGCCGACCGGTGGCGGCGGGAGCGCAGGGCCTGGAGAGGCGTCTCGTGCAGCGGCCAGTGACTCCCCTACTGCAGCTGGTGGAGGCGACACCCGGACTCGTCCGCCTCCTCCTGGTCTGCCGACCGCGGTGGGTGGAGCAGCGGCGTGGTACCTGGCCCAGCGGCAGCAGCACCAGCAGCAGCATCAGCAGCAGCAGCCCCTCCCCTTGCAGCAGCCCCCGCAGCAGCAGCGGCAGCAGCAGGTTTCGGGGCCAGGACAGCGTCAGCCCCAGCGAGGTGTTGTTCACCCTTCGTGCACCTATCAGGTTCTGACAGGTGCTCGCCAAGGCCAGCCTTGTGGCCGCACCCATCCTCCTGGTCAGTGCTTTGCTCAGCTCACTGACACGGTTCGCTTGGCCTTCGGCGTTGGCGGCCCTGCCCCTGACTGGTTTCCCCTTGTTCAGACGTACGACTCCGCTCTTAGGGACATGTCTGCTTCTCAGTTGCTTGATCTCTTAGGAACTCCTCATGCTATGTATGCTGTTGTTGACTCTAGTGCTTCTGACTCTGTTTACTCGAGTGTTGTTAGCTTAGGTGCTAGTCTTGCTGAGTTGCATGTTGCTAGTGTAGGCACTTGTGTAGACACTAGTCCAGGCGCTACTTCGGAGGACGCTTCGTTGTCTAACACTTTGGACTCTGGGGCTTCGCACTGCTTCTTCCACGACCACACCACACTTACTCCACTTCCTGTGCCAGTCTCTGTGGCGCTGGCTGATCCCACCTCAGGACCAGTCACTGCTCGCTACACCACTACTCTTGCGTGCCCTGCTATTCCCTCTGGGTCTCTGACTGGCTTCCACGTCCCCTCGTTCTCGAGGAACTTGGTGGGCGTGAGGCCTCTTGTGAGTCACCACGTGGATGTGTGGATTGAGCCCTCTAGTGAGACGGCGGTTTGTGTTGACGGCGACACTTACTCGCCCCTTGCCACCTTTACTGTCAAGCCGGGCTCTGGTCTCTACACACTTCACACTGGCCCTGGTGGGCAGCAGCAGCAGCAGCAGCAGCAGCACCAACAGCAGCAGCAGCAGCAGCAGCAGCAGCAGCAGCGACTCCTGCCCCCGGCCCCGGTTACTTCCCCCAGTCTGGCCCCTGCGTCTCACCAGGTTGCTGCGTCCCCCCAGGTCGCTGTGTCTAGTCAGGTTTCTATGTCTGGTCCAGTTGCTGCGTCGTGCTCCTGCCGGTCGCTTGCACACCCCACCGTTCTGTGGCACCACCGGATGGGGCACCCGTCCCTCCCTCGTCTACGCGCTATGTCTCGTCAGAGTCTTGTCTTAGGCCTCCCGCGTGTCTTGCCATCGCTGCCGCCTTCGCTTGCACCGCCGTGCGGTCCCTGCGTCGAGGGTCGGCTGCGCGCCACCCCTCACTCCTCCTCCCTTCGTCCGGCCACCGAGCCTTTTGAGACGCTCCACTTGGACGTCTGGGGCCCCACCCCTCGCTTTGGCCCTGAGCGCGAGCGTTTCTTTCTGGTGGTCGTTGACGACTACTCCCGCTACACCACAGTGTTCCCCCTGGCGAAGAAGTCTGAGGTGACTTCTACGCTGATCAGGTGGTTGCTTACCACAGAGGACACTCGTGGTCGTCGTGTCAGCTGTCTTCACTCTGACCGTGGGGGTGAGTTTCGCTCCGGCATTCTCGCTGGATTCTGTCACGAGTAAGGCATTCGTCGGTCCTGGACGCTTCCAAAGTCCCCACAGCAAAATGGGGTTGCTGAGCGCCGCATAGGCTTGGTCATGAAGATCGCCCGCACCTCCTTGACTCACGCTCATGCCCCCCATTTTCTGTGGCCCTACGCAGTTAGGTATGCTGCTCACCAGCTGAACCTCTGGCCACGCGTCTCTCGGCCAGAGGCTTCACCGACCAGTCTTTGGACCGGGTCCCCTGGTGTTGCGTCAAGGTTTTGTGTCAGGGGTTGCTTAGCTCTTGTCCGCGACACTTCCGCAGACAAGCTCTCGCCTCGCACCGTTCCCTGTGTCTTCCTTGGTTTCCCTGAGGACTCCTCTGACTTCACCTTTTACCACCCTCCCTCTCACCGGTTCTTTGACTCACGTGACGTCCGTTTCGAGGAGTCCACCCCCTACTATGCCAGGTACCCTAGTCGAGGTCTCCCGGTTCCTCCTCCCCCTCTTCTCCTGACTTCCACTCCCCCTCCTGCTCCCCCGGTACAGCCTCCCCCCCCTGGTCCAGCCCCGTCAGGTGTGTCCCAGGCTACCCATCCCCCCTCGGTAGCCCCTCAGGTGCAGCCTCCTTCCTCGCAGTCCTCCTCGCAGCCTGCTGCAGACCCTGCGGGAGCCGGTGCTCGTGGAGAGGGCCCTGCAGGTGCTAGCTCTAGAGGAGTTGGAGTTGGTGCCGAGAGCGTCCCTGTGCCGGTTTCTGGTTCTGGGGGTGCTGGAGTTGGAGCTGAGCCCGTGGTTGCAGGAGACTCTTGTCTTCCGGGAGCTGATGTTGGTCGTGCTGACTCTGGGGGTGGTGCGCCAGGTGCTTTGGAGGGCGGTCCCGGGGCTGCCACAGCCCCGGACACTACTCCTCCCCCCCACCCCTACCTGACCTGGCACCAGGCTCGTGTTCGCCGTGCCCGTGAGGAGCAGCTGGAGTTGGAGAGAGAGGAGAGAGAGTTGCAGCGGCTGGAGGAGCGGCAGCAGCAGCAGCAGGAGCAGCAGCAGCAGCCGCAGCTGGAGCCGCCGCAGCAACAGGAGGCGCAGCAGCTGGGGCCGCTGCAGTAGCAGGAGGAGCAGCAGCCGCCGCCTCCTCCTCCTGTCTCCGGTCTTCGGGCCCTCGGTCTCCCCTCTCGCTCTCCTTCTTCCTCCCCCTCTCCTACCGTCTCGGGTCCTCCGCTTCCTTTTCCTGACCCCTCCCCGGCTGTTTCCCCTCGTTCTCAGCCTCTGTTGTCCCCTACTCCTTCTCAGACTTGGGCCTCTCGTCGCTCCCCTCGTGCTCGTCCCTCTTCTCCTGTTCTCGTTACTGACCTTCGTACTGCCCTCTTTCGTTCTAGTCCGCCTCGTTTGTCTCCGTCTCTCCTTCCGTCTCCTCCTGAGTCGGCCTTCACTGCTTCTCTCTCTACTCCTGTCACTGACTACTACCGCACGTACCGTCCAGTTCTCTCTCGTGTTCTCGCCTCTCTTGCTACCGACCCTCGTGCCTCTGTCTCCTCTGTCTCCGCCCTTACTGCCGCAGTCACTGAGTTTGCCTCTACTCGCCGCCTTGACTACGCCACTAGTCTCGTGGCTGCTCCTCCTACCAGTCCTCTGGCCGTCGGGAGTGAGTCTACCCTTGGCTGTGACGCCCTAGAGGACATCTCTGTGCCATGTTGCTCGCCCCTGAGGGAGACCCCGACGCCCTTGACATACCAACTCCTCACACTTACGCTGAGGCAGTGCCAGGGCCTTGGGCCTCTCAGTGGAGAGCTGTCATGGACGCAGAGATGGCCTCCTACAGATCCACAGGCACCTACGTCGACGAGGTTCCCCCCCTTGGGCGAACGTAGTCGATGGCATGTGGATCCACAAGGTGAAACGGACACCGGGATCTCCTCCAGTCTTCAAGGCGCGCTACGTGGCTAGAGGTTTCAGTCAGCGCGAGGGAGTTGACTTCTTTCAGACCTTCGCGCCTACCCCGAAGATGACCACTCTTCGGGTGTTACTGCACGTAGCAGCACAGAGAGACTACGAGTTACACTCTCTCGACTTCTCCATTGCTTTCCTTCAGGGTAGCCTACACGAGGAGGTCTGGCTGCATCATCCCTCTACCTTCACTGGCACTTTCCCTCCTGGGACCCAATGGAGGCTGAGGCGACCAGTCTACGGTCTTCGGCAGGCTCCTCGTGAGTGGCACGACACTCTTCGTTCTACCCTCACTGACATTGGGTTCCAGCCGTCTTCTGCCGACCCGTCGCTGTTCGTTCGTCGTGGCTCCACACCGTTCTTTGTTCTCGTCTACGTTGACGACCTAGTTCTCGTCACTGCTGACAGGGTTGCCTTGGCAGACGTGAAGTCCGAACTGCAGAAGAGACACACGTGCACTGACCTTGGTGAGCTGCGCCACTACCTTGGCCTGCAGATCACCAGGGACAGAGCTGCTCGCACCATTACACTCTCACAGTCACACATGGTGCAGCAGGTCCTTCAGCGGTTCGAGCTTCAGCACTCCACAGTACAGCGCACACCTCTTGTTGTTGACCACAGACTTACTGGACCCTTTCCTGACGAGCCGTTTGAGTCTAGTGGTCCCTACGCAGAGCTGGTGGGCTGCCTCATGTACCTGATGACTTGCACTCGCCCGGACCTCGCCTTCCCTCTCAGCATCCTTGCTCGCTTTGTTGCGCCACGGAGACACCGTCCTGTTCACTGGACGGCAGCTGTGAGGGTGGCGAAGTACCTAGCGACGACATCAGGCGTGGGGCTGGTTCTTGGAGGGCAGCAGCCTGTCGTACTTACTGGTCACTGTGACTCTTCTTACGCTCACGACGCTGAGACTCACAGGTCTACTCAGGGGTACTATTTCTGTTTGGGTTCTGGAGTTGTTTCATGGCGGTCCATGCGCTCCTCTTTATTCTCGACCTCTACAGCTGAGGCTGAGATCTACGCTGGTGCCATGGCGGCACAGGAGCTGCGTTGGTTGACCTTCTTGCTCGCTGACCTTGGTGAGCGGCCGAGCTCTGCACCGACCTTGTTCACCAACAACAAGGCGTCGATTCTCCTATGTCGAGAGCCGCGACTGGAGAGCAGAGTGAAGCACATTAACGTCAGGTACTTTCTTCTGCGAGAGTTGCAGAGACGTGGACAGGCTCGCTTCAAGTCTGTGGAGTCCGAGGCCAACACTGCAGACATCTTCACCAAGGCGCTTTCGCCTTGTGACCACCAACGGTGTTGTGTGCAGTCAGGCCTTGTTGACACAGTTTCTAGTCGTGTATAGGCTTGAGTCTACTGTTTGCTTTGCTTGTACTCTTGCTATACACACTTTTGAACTCTCGAACATGGTATAGAGCAGGTTCCCTAGTGGGACCGTTTTTAGGGCCCACCACTAAATTTTTTTTCCTGCCCTGCCCGAAGCGCACTCCCGTGTCTGCCTGCCCTGTCGCGCGCCTCGCGCCTGCCTCACCTGCGCCCCGTGAGCCTACCCTGCCGTCGCGGCCCTGCCATCGCGGCCCTGCCTG
Source organism: Closterium sp. Naga37s-1 (assembly GCA_947471745.1). NCBI lineage: Eukaryota > Viridiplantae > Streptophyta > Zygnematophyceae > Desmidiales > Closteriaceae > Closterium > Closterium sp. Naga37s-1. Next base: position 3,022,038 of record CANJKZ010000006.1, read on the forward strand.
AAGCCGTCGCGGCCCTGCCCTGCCGCTGTCGCGGCCCTGCCCTGCAGCCGCCGTCGCGGCCCTGCCTCCCGCCGTCGCGGCCCTGCCGGCCGCCGTCGCGGCCCTACCTGCCGACCTCGCGGCCCTACCCTGTCGCAGTCGCGACCCTGCCTGCCGCTGTCGCGGCCCTGTCCTGTCGCAGTCGCGGCCCTGCCTGCCACCGTCGCGGCCCTGCCTGCCGCTGCCGCGGCCCTTCCTGCAGCCGCAGTCGCGGCCCTGCCTTTAGCCGCGGTTGCGGCCCTTCCTACAGCCGCAGTTGCGGCCCTGCCTAAAGCCGCCGTCGCGGCCCTGCCCTGCCCGCCCGTCAGGCGCCTGCCCTACCGCCTCTAGTGAGCACCTCCCCCAGCTGCGCTGCCCGCGCTCCTGCCCGACAAGCACGCAGCCGAGCCGCGCCGCCCAGCTGAGCCGAGCCGCCCAGCCGAGCCGAGCCGCGCTGCTCCGCCGAGCCGCACCGCTCTGCCGAGCCGCGCTGCCCTGCCCTACTGAGCCGTGCTGCTTCTGCTGCTACTGCTACTGTTGCTACTGCTATTGCTACTGCTGCCATGGCTAGCCCCAATGTACTTACCTTTGATGCTGAGGGTCGAGCAGTCGATTTCGAGGTCTGTGTCGATGATCTGCAGCTTTTTCTGCAGTGCGTCTCTAGGGACGGAGTCTCACTGTTCGATCACACGTCCGGCGTCTCTGTCGCACCTGCTGCCGATGCTGACAGTGTATCTCGCTCGCAGTGGACCACGCGTGATGCTGCTACTCGTCTTGCTGTTCGTAGTCACCGGCCGTCTGCTGAGCGCACGCACTTTAGCCAGTACAAGACTGCTAAGACTCTGTATGACATTGTTGTTGCGCGCTACTCCTCCCCTGCCACTGCTGCTCTCAGCCGCCTCATGCTGCCGTACCTGTTCCCTGACCTAGCCGCTTTTGCCTCTATCGCTGACCTCATTACCCACCTCCGCACCAGTGACACCCGCTACCGCGCTGCGCTTCCTGCCGAGTTCTGCGCCAAGAACCCCCCCCCCCTATGTACATCACCCTCTACTACCTCGTCACCCGGCTCCCTGACTCCCTTTGTCCAGTCAGGGACCACTTCCTCTCCCTTTGCCCCACCATACTCACTGTTGACCTCCTTGAGGAGCGCCTCCTTGCAGCTGAAAAGAGTATAGTCGCTGTAGGAGCCTCTCGTGGTGACTCTCGTGCCCCTTTCTTTGAGGGGTGCTCCCCTGTCCCCCTCTTGCCCTTTGTTGCCTCTGCTGCTGCTGTCGACCTCGTTGGCACTGAGTCGGTCGGCGCTGCGTCTATTCCTAGTGGGAGACGCCGCAGCAGCTAGGACAAGGGGGGCAAGGGTGGTGGAGGGGACGGCGGGGGCGGCGGTGGTGGCGGTGGTGGTGGCAGTGGAGGAGGTGGAGGGGCTGGGGGTGGAGGTGGGGGTGGCGGCGGGAGTGGGGGCTTAGGTGGCGGTGGTGGAGGTGGAGGAGGCGGCGGCAGCGGCAGTGGGGGGTGGCGGTGGTGCTGGTCCGGGTGACGCTGTGCAGCGGGGAGGCTTTGGCGGTGGCCAGCGCCAGCAGCAGCAGCGTTCTCGTGAGGCCCTGTCGCCCCAACAGCTTTGTAAGTGGTACACTGGGCGTGGGAGGTCTAGGGGTGCTGGTCCCTGCGCTTACGTGCTCCGCACCGGCGAACGCGGTGGGGAGACGTGCGGCGGCCCGCACACCACGCACCGCTGTTTCGGCCGCCTCACTGACGCCTGGTGTGTACAGTTTCCTGACGCCACTGAGCTCCCTCGTAGGGGTGATCTGCTTAGGTCGGGGGTTGCTATCTTTGATCTTGATTATGATGCTATCCTTGCTCCTATGTATGCTAAGACTATTAGTGCTGAGGGTGACTGTTACCTGTGTGTTCCGCCCGACCCGGGCATTGAGGGTGCTGCTCTAGGTGTAAGTGAGTCTGCTGCTCCAGGTGCTGGTAAGTCTGCTCTCTCAGGTACCGCGTCGGCTCAGGTCTTGCACACTTTCACCCTTGACTTGGGTGCTTCCCGCTCCTTCTTTCGCGACTGCACCACACTCACGCCGCTCAGTCGGCCAGTGGCAGTCTCCCTGGCTGACCCCTCTTGGGGTCTGGTCCTTGCATACTCCTCCACTGTTCTGCTGTGTCCGGCGGTCCCGTCTGGCTCTATGTCTGGCCTCCTCCTCCCCTCATTCTCCACGAACTTGGTGAGTGGAGCAGACCTTCAGGACGTGTGGGTTGACCAGTTCACTCCTGGAGGTCAGCGGGTGACCCACTGTACGTGTACTCGTATGGGCCGGCACCTGGCCACGTTTACCCCGTCAGCCGGGGTCGAGCCTGTACACCCTGTCTACCGTGTCTTCTCTAGTTCCTGGGTCTGGTCAGGTAGTCGCGTCTGGTCAGGTGTTTGCTGCAGCGTCCCAGTCAGGTCCTGAGTCTGCCCCTTGCTCGTGTCGCCTTCTGTCTCACCAGACTCTTCTCTGGCACCACCGCCTTGGTCACCCCTCCCCGCCTCGTCTCCGAGGCATGGCCTCCCATGTCCTTGTTACTGGTCTGCCCCGGTCTCTCCCTCCCCTTCCCCCGGGGCCTGCCCCTACCTGCATTCCTTGCGTCGAGGGGCGGCAGCGTGCCGCTCCTCACTCCTCCGAGTTCCCTCGGACGGAGGCTCCCCTCCAAACTCTTCACATGGACGTGTGGGGCCCAGCTCGCGTCCGTGGACAGGGTCACGAGCGCTACTTTCTACTGATCGTTGACGACTAGGGTGAGGTCACTGAGGTGCGGATCGACTGGATCCGCGCTGCTCGTCGTCAGCTCAGCGAGAGTTTTGGCTCGGACCTTCCTGTTCTGCGTCTGCACTCCGACAGAGGTGGAGAGTTTTCCTCTGAGCTTTTGCGAGCCTTCTGTCGTGCGGAGGGCATCCGCCAGACGTTCACGCTTCCGGCCTCTCCGCAGCAAAATGGGATTGCTGAGCGCCGCATTGGCATGGTCATGGACGTCGCTCGTACGTCCATGATCCATGCGGCTGCTCCCCATTTTCTGTGGCCGTTCGCGGTTCAGTACGCTGCGCGTCAGCTCAACCTCCAGCCCCGGGTCTCCATGCCGGAGACCACACCTACTCTGCGGTGGAACGGGGAAGGTTGGCGATGCGTCAGAGTTCCGTGTCTGGGGATCTCGAGCTTTTGTCCGCGACTTGTCTGCGAACAAGCTCTCCTCCCGTGCTGTTCCCTGCGTCTTCCTTGGTTTCCGCTGTGACGCGCCTGGTTGGCAGTTTTACCACCCCACCTTGCGCCGTGTTCTGTTCTCTCAGGACGTCGCGTTTGACGAGTCGGTTCCTTACTACCGTCTCTTCCCCTACCGCACTGCCCCCCTCCCCCCACCGCCGCTCTTCCTAGCGTCAGGTCCTCCCCCGGTAGACCCCCTCCCCCCTCAGGGTCCTGCCCCCTCACGTGTGTCCCAGGTAGACGCAGTCGAGCCTGTCGAGGTTGCTGTTGACTCTGGTGCTGCTGAGGGTGCTGAGCCTGAGCGTGCGGAGCCCGGGGGTCGAGAGTCTGGGGGTGCTGAGCCTGCGGGTGCTGAGACTGGGGGTACTGAGCCTGGGGTTGCTGAGTCTGGGGGTGCAGAGCCTCAGGGTACTGAGCCAGCGCGTGTGGAGCCTGGGGGTGCTGAGCCTGGAGGTCTTTCGGGTGTTTCGTCCCGGCGGGAGCCACTCTCTCCATAGCAGCTGCGCGAGTGGTTTGCTTGCTGTTGGAGCCGTGCTGCTGGAGCTAGTGGTGCTACTGGTTCTGGGGGTCCTGCTACTGCTGGAGCTACTGGGGGTTCTGGAGCCACTGGTCCCGGAGGTGCTCGTACTGGAGGTACTGGAGCTGCTGGAGGTGCTGGAGCAGGCGGTGCTACTCGAGCAGGTGCTGCTGGAGGTACTGGAGTTGACGCTGCAAGAGCTTCTGGTGGAGCTACTGGAGCTGGAGGTGCTGCGGGAGTTGGAGCTGCCGCTGGGGGTGCTGGTGCTGTCTCTGCTAGTTTTGGAGGCGCTGCGCGGCCGCGGCCGTACTTCGTTCCGCTCCTTGAGCAGGTTCTTGGTCTCCTGCCTTCTACTGGTCCTGCTCCTACCTTAGAGTATCCACCGCCTGTCCAGTCGCAGTCACAGTTACAGCCCGCCTCCCCACTGCCTGCTCCTTCTCTTGAGGTCTTACTGAGCGTCGTGAGCCTGAGTCTCGTCCTGCGTCGCCTGTTCGTGCTGCTCGCACTAGTCGTCGTGGTTCCCGTCAGCGTCCTCCTCCTATCCCCGGCACGCACCAGATGGCACTGCGTCCTTCCACTACTCCGCGGCCTGTCCCTCTGCCGTCTCCTCCTGCATCTTCTCTTCCGGATGAGCTGCGCAGCTATCTTGGCGTGCAGATCACTCGGGACAGAACACGCCGCACCATCACCCTGACTCAGTCACACATGGTGCAGTAGGTCCTTCCGCGCTTCGACTTCCAGTACTCCTCGCCACAGTCCACTCCTCTGCCTACCGGTCACTCGCTCTCAGCTCTGCCTTCGGATGAGTCCGTAGAGCCGAGTGGCCCGTATCCAGAGCTTGTGGGCTACCTCATGTACCTGATGACTTGCACTCGTCCTGACCTTGCTTACCCTCTTAGCATCCTGGCATGCTACGTTGCGCCTGGGAGACACCGACCAGAGCACTGGAAGGCAGCTAAGAGGGTGATGCGCTACTTGTGCAGTACGTCGGGCATGGAGCTCGTGCTTGGGGGACGGGGTCCAGTTGTTCTCACTGGTCACGTAGACGCTTCTTGGGTTGATGACTTGGCTACGCAGCGGTCGTCACAGGGTTACACCTTCAGCCTTGGCTCCGGTTCTGTCTCGTGGCGGTCTACCCGCTCGTCTTCTGTTCTCAGCTCCAGCTGTGAGGCTGAGATCTATGCAGGGGCCATGGCAGCACAGGAGCTACGCTGGCTCACCTACCTGCTGACCGACCTGGGAGAGGCGCCTCGTTCTCCTCCAGTTCTGTACGTCGACAACAAGGCAATGCTTGCCTTGTGTCGCGAGCAGAGACTGGAGCACAGAACGAAGCACATTGCTCTTCGCTACTTCCTTGCTCGAGAGTTGCAGCAGCGTGTTCAGCTTCCTCTTGTTTACGTGGCCTCTCAGGCCAACACTGCTGATATCTTCACCAAGGCACTTCAGCCTTGTGATTATCAGCGGTTCTGTACTGTTCTAGGCATTGTGCGGACTTGGCCTCACTTGCTCACTTCTTGAATTTTCTTGTACTATGATCTCTATGCATATAACTGCATGCTTACACTTGCTAGGTTGTGATCACTGTCTTGCTTGTTCTTCTTTATATAACTCTGCATGTGAACTGGCCTTGTGGCCATTTGCTTGTGCTCAGAATGCGTGGTGACGTTGTGATCTGTCAGAATGTTATTATTCTCTAGCCTGCAGTGGGGTACTCTATAGCGAGTACAACCCCTTAGGGTTTCCTATATGTATCCTGCTGCTTTCTAGTGAACCTCCTCCTTTGCTTATTCTCTCTTGCCTAGCTAGGGCTTACCTAGCTAAGGCTCCTACTTGTGCTTACTATCTCAATATGCTATCAGAGCATCTCCGCTCCTGGCCTGTGGGCCCACCTAACTGCTTCCGCTGCTACTCTGTGTGTTGCACGCCCCGTGGCGTGCGACGGATTTCTCTTCCGCCGCGCGCTCGGAGCGTGCGGCGGTTTTCTGCCCGCCGTGCGCCCCGAGGCGCGCGGCGGTTTTCTGCCCGCCGTGCGCCCCGAGGCGCGCGGCGGCCTTCTGCCCCGTCGGTCCGCGCGTCGCCCCCGGGGGGCGCTTCGACGGGCGACGGGGACCAGCCCGTCGTCCCCCGTCGCCCGTCCTGGCCAGCGCGGGCTGCGCTAGCCCCGAGCGTGGCCCGTACGGGCTGCGCCCGGCCCGCGCGCGGCCCGTACGGGCTGCGCCAGGCCCGCGCGCGGCCCGTACGGGCTGCGCCAGGCCCGCGCGCGGCTCGGGCCGCCTGCGCGCGGTTCGTCGGGCTGTGCCAGGCCCGTGGGCGGCCCGTTCCTCTCTGTCCCTGAGCTGTTCGCTGTCCCCAGTGCTTCTGACGGTGCCCCACCCCTGCTGCTGCCCGTTCTCCTGAATTAGGGTTTGGGGGTGAGGAGTGTGGGGGTGGCGGTTGTGTGTTACTCCCCTTGCTCCTCCTCCTCCCTGGTCTCCCACTGCTGCAGCTGCCGCTGAGGGGGGTGGGTGTGTGGGAGCCTAGGGTTTAGGGTTTAAGGGGGGTGCCGTGGGAGTGGAGCTAGGGTTCAGCAGGGGGTTTGTGTCGAGGGTGTGGGGCAGTTGGAGGAGGTTGTGTGAACGTAGCTGTCGTGTCGCCTGCAGCGCCTGTAGTCCGTCGCCCTTGCTTCGGTAGCCAGTGAGCCTGTTGCACCAGTCGCCAGTGGGTCCGTTGCTCCTGCCGCTCGTCTATAGCCGCGGAGCCAGTCACTCCAGTAGTCCGTCGCCCTTGCTTCGGTAGCCACTGAGTCAGCCGCTCCTGTGCCCGTGCCTCTGCAGCTTCAGTCGTTGCCTCGCATCTTCTCTCCCTCCACAGTTCCTCCTCCTCCTCACTTGCCCGCTGTGATTAACTCTAGCTTTGCTTACTATTGTGAACTCCTGCTATACCTGCTCTAGGACTACTTGCTCTGCTGATTATACCCCACTTTGACTATGGGGGTGTGTCAGAATGTTATTGTTCTCTAGCCTGCAGTGGGGTACTCTATAGCGAGTACAACCCCTTAGGGTTTCCTATATGTATCCTGCTGCTTTCTAGTGAACCTCCTCCTTTGCTTATTCTCTCTTGCCTAGCTAGGGCTTACCTAGCTAAGGCTCCTACTTGTGCTTACTATCTCAATATGATCCACCCTGAGCTTGCTTTGCTCTTCTTGACTGGTCTTGTGACCTCTTGTTCTCCCCCACTTTGCCTATGGAGGTGTGTCAAACTTATATGCTATAGTCTGTGTAGGCTGTAGCGGGGTAGACAATATGGGGTACAACACTTTTAGGTTTTACTACTTGTACCCACCTGTTTACTAGTTGATCCATTCACTCGTACTTTTCTCACAACCCGTATAATAGACAACCCATGTCTACTATTCAACACTGTCTTATATCCGGGCGATGACGGTATATACCCCAACCCACATCAATGAATGAACACTTCTATTCTTGACAATTCTGGCACGCCCTTGTTCATCGGGCTGTCTTCACTTCCCCCTCCTGTTTCTTTCCCCGTACTGTGCTCGGCTAGCTGCCGCATAGAAGATGGCTGCCTGTTCCATTTTTGTAAAATCCGCACTTCTCTAGGATGTGGGGGGGTATTATTATGTCATGAGCCATTTAGGGGGGTATAACTCAGATGTACTCGAATAGATTACCCGGGTCCGTATTATAGAACCGGGGGTCTACAACTGGGGGGGGTCCTATATACGGGGGATTATGGTATTTGACACCTCACGGGAATCAGGAGGATCGAGTTCCTCATTCGCTGGAAGTATCGCACGCCAACTGAGGATAGCCGGGTGCAGCAGCAGCCGTTGTTCGCCCGTTACAACTAACGGTGCTTCGCCGACTTCGCGCGCACTGTTTCACCAAACCATGCATTGCTTTGCTGGCCCGGCCGTGTCGGCCTACTGTCAGAACATATATTGCATATGTTTAGTATAAGTGCATGTAGTCTAGCTGTAGTGTAGTCACAAATGTATTCTGCGTGGTGATGCACCGCTCCTAGCTTGCTTCTCTTCTATTTGTACCTGACATTCCATAGTGCAAACCCCTTCTTGCTTGGACAACTCTCTCTCTTGCCTAGGTCTAAATCCTAGCTCCTAGTCCTAGCTATGCCTACTATTCTAGCATGGTATTAAGAGCTCGTTCGATCCTAGCCTGTGGGCCCACCCTGCATGATTCCGCTGCTGTCCTGTCTGTCGCACGCCCCGTGGCGCGCGGCGTTTTTTCTTCCCGCCACGCGCCCCGAGCGCGTGGCGGTTTTCTACCCGCCGCGCGCTCGGGGCGCGTGGTGGTTTCCTGCCCGCCGCGCGCCCGGGGAGCGCGCGGCGGTTTCGTCGCCCGTCGTGGCGCCCCGGGGGCCCGCGCGCTGTCCCCTCCCGTCGCCTGTCGTGGCGCCCTGGGGGCCCGCGCGTCGCCCCCCTCCTGTCGCCCGTCGTGGCGCCCCGGGGGCCCGCGCGTCGCCCCCCTCCCGTCGCCCGTCGTGGCGCCCCAGGGGCCCGCGCGTCGCCCCCCTCCTGTCGCCCGTCGTGGCGCCCTGGGGGCCCGCGCGCCGCCCTGTTCGTCGCCCGTCACTGCGCCCCAGGGACCCGCGCCCCGCCCTGCTTTCTGCTGCACGCCGCCCCAGCTACTACCCGCCCTGCCCCGCCTGCGTTTGGATCTTGGGGTGGCGGGTATGGGGGTGGCGGGTGTGTCAGCCGTTCCCTGCTCCTCCTCCTACTCCGTCTCCACTGCTGCAGCTGTCGCTGAGGGGGGTGGGTGTGTGGGAGCCAAGGGAGTGGCGCTAAGGGGGTGTCGTGGGAGTGGAGCTAGGGGTGCAGCAAGGGGGTGTGTGAGAAGGGGGTGTGGGTCTGTTAGGGGAGGTTGAGCGGAGGTCGCCGTCGTGTCGTCAGCAGCGCCAGTAGTCCGGAGCCCTCGTGCTCTCGGTAGCCCAGCGAGCCTGCTTCGCCAGTCGCCTGTGGGTCCGTTGCTCCTGCCGCTCGTCGTAGCCGCAGGGCCAGATACTCCCGTAGTCCGGTGCCTTCGTGCGCTCGGTAGCCACTGTGCGCGCCGCTCCTGTTGCCCGTGTGACTGCGGCTTCACCTGTCGCCTCCTATCTCCACTCCTCTCACAGTCCCTCCTCCTCCTCACTTCGCCTCTTCTTCTGCTACTCCTTGCAGGGTGCACCACTTCAAGGGGTGTTCTGCACAAGGCTATTCCTGCATGCATTAGGGGGTGTTTCAGAACATATATTGCATATGTTTTGTATAAATGCATGTTGTTTAGCTGTAGTGTAGTCACAAATGTATTCTACGTGGTGGTGCACCACTCCTAGCTTGCTTCTCTTCTATTTGTACCTGACATTCCATAGTGCAAACCCCTTCTTGCTTGGACAACTCTCTCTTGCCTAGGTCTAAACCCTAGCTCCTAGTCCTAGCTATGCCTACGCCTCGGGACTGTCAGAGGTCCACTGGTGATCCCCGATTGATCCTAGGGAAGGGTTACAGGCATGTTGGCCTGGGGGGTTATGGGCGCACTTACCCGCTACACAAACAAGCCATTTTATCCTAGTGGTTAGTGGCTGGGATTTTGACATGGTATCAGAGCGAAGGTCTCGGGTTCGAATCCCGGTGTGTGCACTTCGGGCATCCGAGTGCGGGGGGGTGTCAGAGGTCCACTGGTGATCCCCGATTGATCCTAGGGAAGGGTTACAGGCATGTTGGCCTGGGGGGTTATGGGCGCACTTACCCGCTACACAAACAAGCCCTTTTATCCTAGTGGTTAGTGGCTGGGATTCTGACAGGGACTAGCCCGAACATCGCTGCCAGCGTAGCACTAGCTAGCTCGCACGCACCGCGTTACTGTTTGCATGTTTCGCGTATAAACGTTCGCTCATGCCTTCGCTCACATTTTGTACTCGTTTGACACTTAGTGCAATCCTCGCTACCTCGATTCATTGCACATGTAACAAACTGAAAGATACACATGAAATGCTTCAAAACCTATGCGATGGTCCTTCCAGATGACTTCAAAATGACGCACAAAAAAGAGCAGCTGTACAATATGCTACATGAGAGAAACATATTGAGTTAACCTCATAGTCCACCTCGCCCAAACGTAGTCTCTCCACTATACGTCATATACAGGAACCCATCAGGGTCTTTGTGCTCTTCGTAAATAGCTGACATCAGTGAGGCTGCAGGCATACGCAAAAGACATTGTTGTGAGTCATTGCACGCAGCGGCAGTGAGCTCGACCAGACAAAAACCACTTACCAGTAGGTGGTAGCACAGAGTTTACGAAGACAAAGATTGCCTTCTCTGGATGAAGCTTTATCCTCTTTCGAATAATAAAGACGAACTGCCCTACGGCGAGCTCTGCTGGGACGAGGTACCTGGAGCAGGACCAAGAAGTGAACTTAACAACCATGAATCAGCCGTGGATGAACACCGCAGCAAACTCAAACGTACTTTTTCTTGTCGATCTCTGGTATGTCACTGCGCGGAGCTTTCTCCACAATGACCTGGAGATGTAAGAACCGGATATGAGGTCACTGTTTAACAACATTAAGTACTGAAATCAGCCTCATACAGAGACTTACGGGGATCCTGTCAGGATACTTTTCGCGAATCCTTGAAGCTTCGGCCTTCCTCTTCTCTGCAAACCAATCGGCAAGCACCCAACATCACGGTACGAAGGATTATTATAGTGACAAACTGGAAGTGCACGCTTCAACAGTGTGAAGGCACCAAGGTGCTACGATGCTAGCGAGTGTGAAAAGTGGACAATGACGAACGCTACCGAGTGGATGCTCCTTCTTGAAGGCGCTTTTTGATTTCCCCATGGCTCCTCCAACCTTAACTCATTCAGCAGCCTTCCGCTCAGGTTGACGGATTGTGCTGTGATGCAGCAAGTGAAGTGTACCTAAGGGCGGGTCCCCGCGTTCGTCTCAGCAAAATGACACAATTCTTCGAAATCTGCACAGATCTGGGGACACGTTTATGATACGTGCTGGAAACGAATCTGTTCATTGGATTTGCGGAGGGACACGTCTGTTGAGGGAGGAAGCTGCTGAGGCTTCCCTACATTTTGAAATCTGCACGAATTTAGTACGTGGGGGAACAGCTCGGTTAGCTTCCCCGCAGATTGGCGCATTTGTGTATGGGGACACGTTTTAACCCTTGTTAGCTGGTTACCCTACGAAATTTGTTTCTGGTTGCGTAAGCTGAGCTGACCTGATATGAGAATGACGCGCCCTAAGAAGTTGACAACCTGACCCGATTCGAGCCTCGGAAGTCCCGAATTGACAAGGGCACAGTGATGCAGCATTTTTCAGGACCCAAGAACCAGTATTTTTTTCTGCCCCAGAATACGACCTTGGTTTTAGTAGCTGCTCTTTCCGTAACCCTACCTTCTCCATTTTCCGAACCTGGTCTGGTCTAGCCCAAACCACTCCCTATGGCGACATGATAAGTTCAATGCGGTTGGGTGCGATTTGCGCAGAACTGAATTGCTGTGTTAGGGCGTGTCTGAAGTGCAAACGTCGAGTTTCGTCAAATTTCGTCGACGAAACTTATCCGTGATTCCCACGCGTGTTGGTGTCTGAAGTGCAGCCTGACATCCCTCGACGAAACTCGACGTTCGTGCACATGTCGAGGGATGTCGAACAGTGATACCGGGCAGCTGTTTGAGTCACTGTAGTCAGTGAGTGTTTCAAAAACAATTCTTCGACACGCCATGTCTGCATAGCTGTGGCAAACACACGTGAATAAGAACTAAGACGAGAGCGACACGTGCTAGAGAAATTTCGCTGGCAATGTGACAGTAGAATATCCGGTGTTACCAGCAACAATCTATGCTAAGCGAAATTCGCGAGATTGCAAACAATTGAGTTATATGAATGATTCTGTTAATTCCACGTCGAATTTTCATGGGCAACTTATAACAGTGTTCCTATGGCACGTGTGGGTTATTTTGTCGTGTGGGTGTCTGAAGTGAACACAGCTGAAAACGGATGTCGAGTTTCGTCAAGGAACGTCGACGAAAGTTTCGTCGGCAAACGTCGAAATTCACTTCAGACACGCCCCCCGAGGTACACGTAGTGAACTCGTCAAAAACTGGGGGAACCAACAATGCGCACGGGTGCAGGCCGAGGGGAGCTCAGGTCGAGGGGAGGGGAGCTCAGAGGCCGAGGGGAGGGGAGGACGAGGTGGTGGGCTCTGTGACTGGTACTTCCTTCCCCAAGGCTCCTCTCCGCCGACATCCCCCTCACCTCGACATTCCCGCGCACAGACAGAGTCACCCGCCAGATTTTTGTGATCTGTTGGTGCTTGCAAACACCACCCTCACCCACCAATTCAGAAACAGATCCAGCCATTCACCACTCCATACTGCTGTTGTAGAAAGAGTGCAGAGAGGTGGGGCGGTTGTTCTCCGTAGGACAGGTTAGGTCTTGCATCTGTTCGCGGTTCCTCTCTCCATTTCGTGTTGAGAAGAGGTTGGGTCCACGGCTGTGGATCCACAAAGTCTACCGGTCTAGGTTCCGCGCAGCGGTTCAAGATGATATCCTTACAGTTGCGGCTACCTGTGCTGCTGTTAGTTGCCTTTGTCGTTGCAGCTTCTGCTCATGCGGTGGCGCAAGGGGGACACCGTCAGCTTCTAAGCGCTCGGGATCATACGTACAAGGAACATGATCCCGTTCCACTTTACGCGAACAAAGTCGGACCTTACCACAATCCCAGGTAACGAAGACATGTCTTCTCGGATTCTTACCAGCGTTAAATAGTGCATTAGTTCATGAAGTGGCAGCATCTTCTGGTTGTTTTTTGTATATGATTTTAGCATCGTGGTTGACGTTTCTCCATTTAGAGGCTGAAAGGTCCGCTATTTGTGAGATTATTGGTCACTCAGACCTCTTTTTTATCCCGTTTAGTCAATCGTCTATCCTTGTTCATTCTTAGGTTCTCGCGACTGAGCATCAGTTTTGAGTCTGATTGCTGCCTGCTGAATGTTGTATCTCATGTCCTTCCTCTGCGATGCAAATTCGCAGCGAGACCTACCAGTACTATGATTTGCCGTTCTGCCGCAAGGCGGAGAGCTACAAGCTGGAGGACCTTGGCGAGGTGATTGAAGGAGACCGGCTGGTGACGACGCTTTATGATTTGAGCTTCCGCGTGAACAAAGAGAGCGAGTCTCTATGCACAAAGACGTTGTCCGTGGAGGAGGTTCAGAAGTTTCGCCAGGCAGTCAAGGACGATTACTACTTCCAGGTAAAAATCCTTCTTGATGCTTGGACTATATTCGTGTGTTCGGAATGTGCATCTACCGTCGTGAGCAGGCAATTATTCAGCGATCCTTATATTTCAATGCGAGAGCGGCACATGGTCATGATAGCAGGGCTTCTTTTCATTGTCCGACCCGAATTTCCTAATACACGTCGTTGGAGCTACCATGGTTTAAGCTCGGGTTTTTTACTTCCCTGTCATGTCGTGGATTTGACCCTTTCTGCGTCATCGATTGTCCTGGCTTTTTAACTGTCCCCTCTTTGCGCAGATGTTCTACGACGACCTTCCTGTGTGGGGATTCATCGGAAAGACAAATTCCGCCACTGGCGGTGATGGAGGCATGGACTCCCACGGCCAGGATGTCCGGTACCTCCTGTTCACGCACGTTCATTTCGTCGTGTCTTATAACGGGGATAGGATCATCGCGATCATCGTGAGCACGGATCCGTCGCAGACGGTGGATATCACCGCGGATGCGGAGGTGAAGGTGGAATTCAGCTTCAGCGTGCGGTGGGAGGAGACGAACATTCCGTTCGAGAAGAGAATGGAGAAGTATTCGCAGTACTCATTCATGCCGCAGCACCTGGAGATTCACTGGTTCTCCATTATTAACTCGTGCGTCACCGTGCTGCTGCTCACCGGCTTCCTCGCCACCATCCTCATGCGCGTGCTCAAGAACGACTTCATCAAGTGAGTGCGCCAAAAATTTGTAGATGGTGGGGTCTAGGGGGGTTGGTGAAAGGAGGAAGGCTGGTGGATTTGTGGGAAAAATTGGGCGCAAGAGAGCTATCAAGGTTTCGTATCTGAATATTGGGCTAGTGGAGCCGAGGGGCGGAGTTGTAGTTTTGTTGCACCTCATCTCCCTGGTTCAGGCGCCTTAATACTTGCGCTCTGCCGTACTTCCATGCCGTACTTCCATGTAATCCAGGTATACGCGTGATGACGAGGCTGCAGAGGAGCAGGAGGAGACTGGTTGGAAGTACATTCACGGAGATGTATTCCGCTTCCCTCCATTCCCTTCGTACGTGTCATTTCTTCTTCCTGCCTTTTTTGCTGTGTAAATTTGCTGTTGTGAGTTTATCTTTCATTTAAAATGCAGTTGCCTGACTGAAGCTCGTCTCATCTCATCTCATCTCATCTCTCTGCTGTCATCTTTCAAAATGCGGAATCCTCTTGTTTGCTTCGTTTCTGCCCTGGTCTCTGTTACCTTCACTGTTCAACCGCTCCCCCACGTTGATCACAAACGCTTCGCTCCCTCTCCCCCAATATACACCCTTGCCTGCCACAGTGTCTTCTGCGCCCTTGTTGGCGTGGGCTCGCAGTTGCTGGTGCTCGTGCTCTTTGTATTCGCGCTGGCGCTCATTGGAGTCTTCTACCCGTACAACCGCGGTGCTCCGTACCAGGCGTGCATTGTCCTGTATGCCCTCACTGCAGGCATCGCAGGCTACGTCTCCTCGTCTTTTTACCGTCAGATGGGCGGAGAGAACTGGGTGAGTGCTCTGCCTCAAACGCAGGGGGCATCTCACGTTTTCTCCTGTGCTGCCTGTTATCCCATGCTCTGTGCGCCTCTCTGCCACTTCGGTTTCCCGATTTGCGCCTCACTCGCTTTCATCGCGTCACTTTCCTCCTCGGTTGGTGTGCGTTCAGGTGCGCAATGTGGTCCTGACAGCGCTGCTCTACTGCGGGCCCTTCCTACTCGTCTTCTCCTTCAACAACTCGGTCGCCATCGCTTACGGATCCTCCCAGGCTTTGCCTTTCGGCACCATCGTCATCATCCTTGTCATTTGGACGCTTGTCACTTTCCCCCTCACGGTAGGCTTCCTTCTTTTACCAACCCTCCGTAGCCTATTGTCAGTCTGACTCGACATTTACTCTCTCTTTGGCCCGCACCCTCATCCCCCGTTCCCCTCCCATTCCCTGTCCGTCCTTTTCGGGCTTGCTTGTCTGGTGCGGTACTTGTTTATTCGCGACCGTCCTCTCTTAGTCCCCAGTTCTGTTGCATTTCCGCCCCCTCGTCTGTACCCAACCCGCCTCTACACTTTACTCCTTTGAACTCTCAGACACACCCTCACACTCCCACATTACCTCCCCCCCCCCCCCCCCTCGGGCTCCTTCCCTCAGGTGCTGGGTGCTATCTGGGGGAAGAAGAACGCAGGCGAGTTTGAGGCACCGTGCCGGACCAGCAAGTATCCTCGCGAGATCCCTCCCCTGCCCTGGTACAGGACGGCTGTTCCCCAGGTCAGTTGATCCCAACAAGACGGGGGTGGAGCTGGGGTGGTGGAAAAGGCTGAACCCACGATCTGGGTGTCACAAGAAAAAGTCTACAGATGCAGATTTGGAGAGGAGAAGGAAGAAAGGGTGAACTTTGGGTGGGAGGGAATGAGAAGGGAGGAAGTGTGGGTGGTGGCTAGGAGGGACTGTATGTGGCAGAGAATCTGGATGAAGTGACGCTCTTGAGAAGTTGATGGTGCTTGGTCGCTGGGCCCCATCCGTGTCTTACTTTCCCCTCCTGCCACCATGCATCCCCCGCTCCTCCCCCACCCCGCTCTTCCCTCCTCCCTTGCGACCATTCTCCTCTTAGCACCCCGCTTTCTCTGTTCGTTTTGTCAAAACCAGCACACTTTTCGCGTTGTCCATCTCACATCCTTTTGCTCATCATCACCATCTTCCTGCATCTTTGCAATAGCCCATGCCTGTCCTTGTCCCGACCCTTTGATTCCCTGGTGGAGTGCAGATGTGCATGGCTGGCTTCCTGCCCTTCAGCGCCATCTACATTGAGCTCTACTACATCTTTGCCACGCTCTGGGGCCATAAGATCTACACCATCCACAGCATCCTCTTCATTGTCTTCCTCATCCTCATCATTGTTACCGCCTTCATCACGATTGCGCTCACCTACTTCCAGCTGGCGATTGAAGATCATGAGTGGTGGTGGAGGTAACTCATCCTTGGTTTCCGCCGTTTCTCCGTTCCTCCATGATCTGCCTACTGCTCCTCACTTGCGCTGCCACCCTCATTGCTGATGGCATTTGTGATTCACTTGCCTCTCATCACCTGCTTGATGTCCAAAACATCTTCCTGTGTATCCACCATCTTCACCTTTGACATTTATCAGGCTACATTTCATATTGTGATCTCCCCCCATCCATGTGCTGTATGGTGATGCTGGCAGATCGGTGCTGTGCGGTGGCTCGACAGCCTTCTTCATCTACGCGTACTGCTTCTACTACTACTTCGCACGCTCGGACATGACTGGCTTCATGCAGACATCCTTCTTCTTTGGCTACATGGCCTGCGTCTGCTATGGCTTCTTCCTCATGCTTGGGGCAGTGGGTTTCCGTGCTGCGCTACTCTTTGTGCGGCACATTTACCGGGCCATCAAGTGTGAATAGGTAGTCAGGACACTTGTGAGCAGCCATGGCAGAGCGGGAGGAGGCAGAGCTGGATTGGACGTGTGAGGGAAAGAGGAGAGGTAAGTGGGGAAGGGAGGAAGGTGCTATTTTTAGGAAGCTGCTGATTTGGGTGCACAGTTGTCCGAGGGAAGGGCTGTTGGTCTCAGGATTTTGGGGCGACTGGCACTTCAAGAGTACAGTGACAGGAAAATTGTACTGTGGCCATGGTCCTGCACTTTGTCCTGGTGCTGAGTTGGTAGTGGATGAAGGAGGGTGCTGTGGCTGTACGTGTAGGCAAGGTGTCCAGGCGAGTTGACATTTTGACGCCTCAAAGGATGGGACAGGCCATGAACAGCAGGTGTGCTCGTTTTTGTGTTCATCCTGTGATGTTTCTGTATGAGTAGCTGGCAGCCATATGGATAGTTACAGTGCAACTATACACTGTTATAGTTCTGCTTTCATGAGGTTAGCTGTGCTTTGGTGTTACGAGTTGTGAAAGGAAGAGTGCTCAGAACTCAATAATGCAGAAGTGATTACAATGTCTGAGAAAACAACGAGGCCTAGGACTATTACAGCAATGCTAGCTAGGCCGAGGTCGCGGGGTCGCGAGATGGTTGGGTGCAGGTTCGGGGTTGGAAAACCCGAAGGCGATGCGGTGGTGGCTCGGAAGGCGAGGTCGGCGGACCGAGCCTGGTTTTTCGAAAACCGGGGTTGTACGCATATAGTCTGACCCAGTAGGGAATCTGGAAAATTCCTTACACTATTCCGGAAAGGTGGTGAATATCCGAGACACCTCGGCGGGCCAGGTAAGCATCCACAACCGGATGTCCCTGTAGTGAGTCGGCTGCGACATACGTGTCGTCCTCGCTCGTGCGTTCTTTCCAGCGAAGCAGGAATTTTACCGAGCGGCCGGCGTCAATCACATCCACGCGATGGTTGAGAATCTTCCAAGGTTCCAGCGTGGGTTCGGCCACGGGGCGTGTGGTCGGCGCGATAGCTGGCCGAGCAACAGCTGGCGACTGCGGCGGTTCGTAGTGGCGAAGCAGGCTGACGTGGAACGCATCATGGATTTTCCAGTCATCGGGCAGCAACAGCTTCGCAATGACAGGTGTCACCATCTGGATGACGCGAAATGGTCCCACGTCTCTGGGCTGTAGTTTCGCTGGCTGCGGCAGACGAAGGTTCTTGGTGTCCAGAAGTACAACCTGCCCTGCACGGAAGGGTAAATTCCGTCGATGTTTGTCCGCCTGGTGGCTGGCCGTGGTATTAGCCTTACGAATAAAATCAGCCGCTTTCGTGCGGGCTGTCTGCAGTTCCGTGACAAACTGCTGCGATCGTGGCACCGGGTTGTCCAAAGTCGTTGATGAGGGTACCACAGGGTCTATCCCGTAATTCAAATAGAAGGGTGATTGTTTAGTCGTGGCCGAATGGGCGTTGTTGTACGCGAATTCCAGCATCGGCAGCGAGTCCTCCCACTTGCGAATATCCGGGCAGTTGGTGCGGATCAGCTGCTCCATAGTCTGATTTGTCCGTTCTGTCTGTCCGTCGGTTTGCGGGTGGTATGACGACGAAAACTGCAGGCGGGTACCGTACTGTGCCCACGTCTCCTGCCAGAACTTCGACGTAAATTTCGGGTCTCGATCGCTGATGATCGCCGAAGGTAACCCGTGTAGGCGTACGACGGTGGAGATGAAGAGTTTTGCTGTATCTTCGGCTGTGATCGTCGTACGGCATGGTGCGAAATGCGCCATTTTCGTCAGGCGATCGACGACGACCATTACCGGGTCGTTGCCACTTGTGCCAGCTGGAAGCCCCGTGACGAAATCCATCGTCACCTGTTGCCACGGTCGTTCGGGTGGCGCGAGGGGTTGCAGCAATCCGGCTGGCCTTTTTCGCGACGACTTCATTGCTTGGCAGGTCGGGCAAGTTGACACGTAGCGCTGCACGTCGGTGAGCATATCCGGCCAGAAATAATTTCGCTGCAACAGCTTCAGTGTTTTGTCGATGCCGAAATGCCCGGAGAGGTTGGAGTCGTGTACCTCCTGCGTCAGCAACTCCCGTAAAGGCTGGTAGGCGGGTACCCAAATCCGCTTCGTACCGGCTTTTAGGTAGTACTTGCCGTGTGGCGTGGCAGCCTGTTGGTGCGGGTTTCTGAAAAAACTGTCAATCTTGTAGCCGTGGGTGAATAGTCCCATCAGCATCGGGTTGGTGTTTGCGATTAGTACCGCCGCGTTCTGCATGGATGGTCGGGTGAGGGCATCAGCGATGTTGTTGGCGCCCTTCTTGTACGTGATGGTGTACCGAAAATTGGACTCGAGGAAGTCCAACCACCGGATTTGTCGTGGGTTGAGTGTCGGTTGCGTGCGCATGTACTGTTGCGATTTGTGGTCGGTTCGAATTGTCACGTCGGCTCCCGTGAGGTAGCAGCGCCAGGTACGAAATGCGTGGACGATGGCCAGCATTTCTTTGTCGTGGATTGGGTAGTTGCGCTCGGGTGGCTGCATCTTGCGTCATTCGTAGGCGATGGGTTGCAGCCCGTTGCCGAAGTCCTGTAGCAGAACGGCGCCGACGGCAAAATCGCTGGCGTCCGTGATGACTTTGAACGGTCGAGATGGGTCGGCGAGGCGGAGCACCGGGGGCGAACCCAAAATGTTTTTGAGTGCGTCGAAGGCGGACTGCTCCTTCTCCCCCCACCGAAAATGACTGTCGTGATGCAGCAGGTCGGTCATCTGCTTGGTTATCCCTGCCATATTAGGTACAAAACGGCGAACGTAGTTAACAAACCCCAAAAAACTTTGCAACTCAGGGATATTAGTCGGCGGCTTCCACTTGATGATGGCGTCCATTTTACGTGGGTCGATTTTGATGCTGTCGCCGAAAACCACGTGCCCCAAAAATTCCAACTCCGGCTTCAGAAACTCGCACTTAGATTCTTTCATAATCAGCCGATGCCCCTGTAAACGCCGGAACACCTCCTCCAAATCCCTCAGATGGTCCTCTTTTGTCGCGCTGTACACCGGGATATCATCCAGGTACACAATCACCTTTTTGTCCAGCATGTCCCGAAAGATCCCGTTCATCGTCAGCTGGAACGTCGAGGGCGCGTTCGTCAGTCCGAACGGCATCACAGTAAATTCATAGCTGCCGTAGCGTGTGCGAAAAGCCGTCTTCGGGCAGTCGTCAGCGAACACGCGAAATTGGTGGTAGCCTCCTCGCAGGTCGATTTTGGAGAAATAACGAGCTCCGCGAAGTTGATCCAGCAGATCGTCAGTTCGCGGGATCGGGTAACGCGATTTTATCGTGACCCGATTCAGCGCCCGATAATCAATGTACATGCGTAGGCCCCCGTCCTTCTTCGACGTGAACAGTATCGGCGCTGCATACGGCGACGTGCTTGGCCGTATAAACCCCTTGGCTAGTAGATAATCCAGCTGGCTCCGCAACTCGGCGAGCTCTGGTTGGCTGAGCCGCCACTGTGTCCGCATAGTAGGTTACGCGCCGGGCTCCAGCTGGATTCGATGATCTTCTGGGCGCTGAGGGGGCAGGCCATCCGGGAGGTCATCCGCGAAAATTTCGGGATACTTCCGAATAATGCTCGCCAACTCCTCAGGGACTGCTGTGCAGAGCGTGTCGATGTCCGCGATTTTCTCGGAAGCTGCGACCTCGTACAGATGTACCAAGAAGGCCTGAGCTCCGCTGTTCATCGCTCGTGCCATGTTGACGGCGTTGACACGTGTCGTCACCGGCTCTGGTTCCGTCCATTTCGGGAGCGTCGTGTTCCCTGCATATCCTCGCACGACGCACGCTCGTGTCGTCCAGTCGATCGTCGGATTGAAGCGCTGCAGCCAATCTCGCCCCAACAGCACATCGCAGCCATCCAACGTCGTCGCTAACATCTTCATGCCAAACCCGAATTTTTCGCCACACTGGATCCGAATTTTTCGCGCCTCATCTCGGATGGCCAGCGGTGTCCCGTCCACCAACCTTGTATCGATCTCCGGCAGACACCTGTTCAGCTTTACCCCTATTTTTTTGGCCGTTGCCAGGTTGACGTGTTAAGATTAAGGCTAGAACGAGGAGCCATAGCTAGGTAAGCCCTAGCTAGGCAAGAGAAGTTTAGGCAAAAAGAGAGGAGTTCACTAGCAGCAATGAGGACACATATAGCAAACCCTAGATGGGTTGTACTCGCTATAGAGCACCCCACTACAGGCTAGAGAATAACATTCTGACACACCCCCATAGCCAAAGTGGGGTGTAATCAGTACAATGAGCAAGCAGGTATAGAGCAGGAGTTCACAAAGGTAAGCAAAGCTAGAGCTAATCACAAAGGGCAAGTGAGGAGGAGGAGAGACTGTGGGGGAGAGAAGATGGGAGGCGACTGCTGAAGCTGCAGACACACAGGAGCTGCTGGCTCAGTGGCTACCGAAGCAAAGGCCCGGACTACAGGGGTAACTGGCTCCGCGGAGATTGCAGCCTCCGGACCGGAGCAACTGACCCACAGGCGACTGGCGACTACCGGAGATTGTAGCCTCCGGACTGCTGGTGCTGCTGGCGACAAGACTGCTGCCTCCACTCAACCTCCCCCAGCTGCCCCACGCCCCTCTCACACACCCCCTGCTCAAACCCTAGCTCCACTCCCACAGCACCCCCCTTAAACCCTAAACCCCAGACTCCCACACATCCACCCCCCTCAGCGACAGCTGCAGCAGTGGGAGACGAAGGAGGAGGAGGAGAAGGGGACGGCGCGCACAACCGACACCCCCACAACCATCACCCCCACACTCCTCACCCCCAAAACCCTAAAACGGGTGGGATAGGGGCAGGAGCGCGGGGGATGGTGAGGTGGGGACAGCGCGCGACCCCCAGGGCGCCAGAACGGACGGGCTGGGCGGGTGGAGGGGGGTGGCGCGCGCTGCTCCCCAGGGCGCCGCGACGGACGGGCGGGGGGGACGCGCGCGCGGCTCCCCAGGGCGCCGCGACGGCCTGACGGGGCGCGCGCGGGCTCCCGAGGGCGCCGCGACGAACTGGCGGGGCGCGCGCGGGCTCCCCAGGACGTCGCGACGAACGGGCGGGGCGCTCGCGGGCTCCCCAGTGCGTCGCGACGGACGGGCGGGGCGCTCGCGGGCTCCCCAGGGCGTCGCGACGGACGGGCGGGGCGCTCGCGGGCTCCCCAGGGCGTCGCGACGTGCAGGGTGGGGGCCGCGCGTGCTCCCCAGGGCGCCGCGACGGACGGGCGGGGCGCGCGCGGGCTCCCCCACGGCAGGAAACCGCCGCGCGCCTCGGGGCGCACGGCGGGCAGAAAACCGCCGCGCGCCTCGAGGCGCGCGGCGGGATGAAAAATTGGAGGTCGCGCGCCACGGGGCGCGCGACACAGAGTAGGGCAGCGGAAGCAGCAGTAGGGCCCACAGGCTGGGAGCGTGAGTGCTCTGAAACCATGTTAAGATTAAGGCTAGAACGAGGAGCCATAGCTAGGTAAGCCCTAGCTAGGCAAGAGAAGTTTAGGCAAAAAAAGAGGAGTTCACTAGCAGCAATGAGGACACATATAGCAAACCCTAGATGGGTTGTACTCGCTGTAGAGCACCCCACTACAGGCTAGAGAATAACATTCTGACATGATGAGGATGTGACTCGCCCCACCGTCAACGAAGATTTTTATTTTATAACCGTTAACCCTTCCCACCACCAGTACAGGGTAGTCCACGTGTTCACCCACGTTATTCGTCCGGTTTTGGTCGATAGCTTTGATCGGTACCACGACCCGGTGTGGATGGTGATTGTCGGGCGACAGGGTCTCGTCAGTAGGGGGCCCGTCTGCTACTGACTCACATCTTTTCCCGACCCTTCTCCGTCGTTCTTCTTCCCCTGCTTAAGCCGCGGGCAGTCTTTTTTCAGGTGGCCCAGCTGGTTGCATATGAAGCACGACCCAAGGGCTCGGCTTTTTGCATCCACGCCGTTGATCGTGGGCTGTTGAGTCGGTCCACGAAATCGAGGGCCCTCCCGGGAGCTCGATCTCGCCCACTGTATCAGCGCATCTGTTGACTCGGCTTCTCGGACTGCGTCGTTGAAGCTGCGTGGCCGCGTTCGTCGGACCTCGTACTATATCTCATATTTCAGGCCCGCCACGTAGCGATCCAACCGCTCCGCGTCGCTCATATCGTCCACTTGGTCCGCCAAGCTGCAGAATGTGCTGGTATATTCTTGGACCGAAGTCAGCTGCTTCCAGGCACGCAACTTCATGCGAGCAGAGTCCGAGGCGGATATGTGCTCGAACCTGGTTCGCAAGGCGGCGCCCCACTCCCTCCATGTGCGTATCGTAGCCGTCCCGAAAATTGATGCTGCTCGATGCGTGACAGGTGTCGAAGTCCCGTCGTTCGCACGTGCTATTCCTGCCGAAGTCCCTTCGTCCTGCAGCGTTCGCCTCCACCACTCCAGCGCAGGTCCTCGCAACAGTGAAATTGCAAAATTAATGCGGGTGGCATCGTCATAAATCATAGCAGCATTAAAAAACACCTCCACGCCGAATAACCATGCAGACACAGTAACGAACTTGTCACTTGGGTTAAACGGGGGCGGGTTTGACGGTTTGATTTTAACAGTTGTCAAAGCCGTTGCTGCCACTAGGACTGTTGGCATCGCTGTTGGCGTCGCCGTCGTCGTCGCTGCTGCACGTGTCGGTACTGCATGCGACTGTTGCGGTGACTGCTGCTGCTGCGTCTGCCTCGCCTCGTTCGCATCCATCTCGCCTTCCAGCTCGCTCTAGACTCGCTCATCTGGTGCAGTGCTGCTACTTGCGTCGTCCACGACAGGCGACTCCTGGCGCGCTTCACCACGCGCCTGGTGTAGTTCGGCGTTTTCCTTCCGTAGACGCTCCATCTCTGCAGTCATGCCCTGCAAGTTGGCCTGCATCGCACGGAACTGTTGCATGAACTCGTTAAACTCGGCATGTTCCATGTGCCCCAGGCTTCGTCGAACGGGCAGGGGGTGGCTGGCGATTTTTCTGACTTCGGTGAAGGCGTAAATGCTATCGTAGTCGGAGTGGAATAATCGTATCTATTCTACGGGCCGACCGCTTTACAGCCCACCAAGTCTATCGCCCCCCTTATACAAACTACCCCGGAAACGCGAGGGTAACCTAGGAAATTAGGCTCTACTACCAGGTGTTATGAGTTGTGAAAGGAAGAGTGCACAGAACTCAATAATGCGGAAGTGATTACAATGTCTGAGAAAACAACGAGGCCTAGGACTATTACAGCAATGCTAGCTAGGCCGAGGTCGCGGGGTCGCGAGATGGTTGGGTGCAGGTTCGGGGTTGGAAAACCCGAAGGCGACGCGGTGGTGGCTCGGAAGGCGAGGTCGGCGGACCGAGCCTGGTTTTCCGAAAACCGGGGTTGTACGCGTATAGTGTGACCCAGTAAGGAATCCGGAAAATTCCTTACATTTGGCCTACACGAAGTTACTTGCATGGCAATTGGCCACAGCTCGATGCAGATTGAAAGCGAACATACACGAACTCCTTCCATGCAACGTAACCACGTTCTACGCCACCCAATTCCCAATCCCACCCAATCTCAACTCTCGTTTACTCTCCCAACTCTCCCCTCATCTTCCTTCGGGCAACTGGCTTTTTCATCTTCTTTCCACACAACCCCCTAATCCGACACTGGCAAAATCAAAATGCAATTTCTCACCACAGACGAAGCATTCCAGCTCCAGCCATATTATAATCCGCCAGGTCGTCGCGTATCTGGACGCATCTATCTGGTCTGAGCTTCGCTGAGTGACTAGCCTTTCCGTGTCTTGTGATAGTGTTGCTCAAGCTTGCCGGTGATCCGCCTCCTCCTCGTATTTTTTTATTAAACGAGAGAGGTATGATGCATTTGGTCTAATGTTTTCTCGTCGTTAGTATTTTTTTTATCACGTCCGTTGTTGTCGGATTTTATTTGTCGTGAATTCAGCTCGCTATAATATGCTGGTCGCTCGCTTCGTCGCGCTGATCATAATCACGGTTATCGATCCAACGTCAGCAGTTAGGAAACGTTAAATGATATTTATTCATGTTGTTCAGTCTCCGCGGGTTTTTTTTTCGGAACGTGTGACGCTCAGTCGAGGTCGGCCGTGCTGGATTTGAAATATCCCGATATATCGATTTGTTTGAGAGGAACAGCAGTTGATTCAGAACCCAGCATATAAATGGTCCTTCTGCATTTCTGTAACTCATTGCGCGTTCTCTCCCCTCCGACGGCTGGTTCTGTGTCGTGTCGTCTGTGTCGTGCCGTGCCGTGCCGTGCCGTGCTATTCCAGGAAAGTGGTTCCTGATTTGCCGAGATGTTGAATCTTCAGCAGCTGTTTCAATCGGCTTCTGCAAAAGCGCAGCAGCAGCAGCAGGCTGAGCAGCAGCAAGATGAGAGCGCAGGTGCACAGGGACAGGGACAGGGACAGCCACAGGGACAGCCGCAGGGACAAGTGCCGCAGGGGCATGAGCAACAGCCGCCCCCGCAACAGGATGGAGCGTTAGGACAGCCGCCCCTTCCACATCATCATTCTCAGCAGCAGCATCAACAGCAACAGCAGGAGCAGCAGCAGCTGCTGCAGCAGCTGCAGCAGCATCAACAGTATCAGCATCAGCAGCAGCAGTATCAGCAGCAGCAGCAGTATCATCAGCAGCAGTATCAGCAGCAGCAACAGCAGCAGCCGCCGCAGCCACAGCCGCAACAGTCGCCGCAGCACCCGACGAATCCGATATTGACGCTACTGCAACAATCAGCCGCTGCCTCCAACGAAGGCGGCCATACTCCCAGTCCCCCTCCCCCCATGCCTCCCCCTCCCGGCATACCCTCCTCCCCCCCTCCCCCCGGGTACGGTCAGTGGATGGGTCCCCCCCCATCCCATGTGCATCCCCACTCCCTGCCTCATCCAATGCACCCCGGCGCACCCATGCCATACCCGTTACAAGGCATGCACGGTCCCACATCGGGGCCTTCTCCTCCGCCGCCTCCTCTTCCCGGTATGCTGAACCAGCACGGCCATCCCGTGATGCATGTGGTCCCTGGTCCGTCCGGAGTTCCCCCGCATATGCTGCACATGCATGCGCCGCAGTACCAATACCCGCCCTCGTCTCCGCCCATGCACATACCCGCGCCTCCACCGCCGGTTGCGCCGGCCCCCTTGCCCCCGAGCGCCGCTCCCGCCCCCGCGTTCCACGGCGCGCATCTCATGTCGTTGCTCACCGCGAGTGCATCTCCCCCGCCTCCGGGTGCGCAGCCTCCGCCGCCGCCCGCGCAGGCCCATCCGCCTCCCTCTTCCGCCTCCCCCGCTGCGCCAGCGGCCGCGGAGAACGCCTCCGCCCCAGTAGAAGCGCCCGCTTGTTCTTCCAGTGCGCCTGCTCCTCCGGAACCCGCTGCGCCTCCTCCTCTCCCTTCTGCCCCCTCCGCGCCACCCCCATCCTCCCTTCCACCTGTGCTCGGCGCTCTTTTCGGCGCAACAGGAGCAACCGCCCCTCAAACTCCCCCCAGGGAGCCCGCTGCCCCGTCCGCTCCTCCTCCCCCTTCCGCCACCCCCCCAGCTGCCGCTTCCGCGCTTGCTTCCGCTCCTCCACCTTCCGCTCCCCCTTCCGCTCCCCCGCTCCCTGCAGCCGCGGAACATTCTGAGCCGCCCCGCAGCGCCCTTCCGCTCCAGCTGCGCAGATCCAAGCGCGGAGTGGGGAAGGTCTTACCTGGAAACGCGGAGGTGGTTTCCTACAGGGTGGATAAGCGTGACCCGTTAGAAGCAGGTCCGCCGCAGCTGGAGGTGTCGCCTATAACGGTTTACGGGTCAGAGGAGGTGCTAGCGCCGGGGAGACAGATAGCAGTGAACAGGCGGTATATTAGCTATGCGCTCAGGAACGCGAGCATCCGTGTGCTAAACATCAATACGGCCCTGCGCGCGCTCTTTAAGGGGCACAAGAAGGTGTGGCGGGTGGGGTTCGTGAGGGGTCGAAGGCTGTTGTTGTGGGGAATGGGAGGTCCGGAAACGTGGGAGGGATGTGAGCGGGAGGCGAGAGTGGGGGAATTATTTTGAGGAGTTAGGTGGGAGCGTATGTGTTTGGATTTCTCATTTCCCCTTCCGGCCCTTAGTGACCTGAATTCGTATTCGTTTCTTTCGGCCGCATTCCCCACCGTCATTTCTTTCGCCCCCCGTTCTCGCTCCCCTCACTCTCTTCTTCAGTCTGCCTCATCCTGTTCTCCTCCCTCCTCCCTCCCTCGTCCCCACTTCCTCCTCCACGTTCTCCGTTTCCCGGCCTTCCGCCGCCCATGCGTCCCATCGCGCCCTGCGTGCAGCGCATCACGGATATGGTGTTCTTTGCAGAGGACGAGCATCTCATGGCCAGGTCAGTCAGTGAGTCAGTCAGTGAGGCGCGCGGTTTGTGAGTCGACTCAAACATCGTCTCATTTCGTGCAGCGCATCGCATATATGGTGTTCTTTGCAGAGGACGAGCACCTCATGGCCAGGTCAGTGGGGCACGGTTGTTGAGTCGACTCATCCTTTTTAGGCGCCTCAAAAACCAAGGGGTTGGTTTTTGAGTCGACTCAATAGTCAGCGCGCCCTGCGTGCAGCTCGCATCACGTATATGTTGTTCTTCTTCGCAGAGGACGAGCACCTCATGGCCAGGTCAGTGGTTTTTTAGTCGATTCACTTTATTTGGCGCCTTAAGAACCAGGCCGTTGGTTTGTGAGTCGACTCAAGAGTCACCGTCGCGCCCTGCGTGCAGCCATCACAGATGCCTCACAGAAATGGTGTTCTTTGCGGAGGACGAGCACATTATGGCCAGGTCAGCGTTGCGTTAGGGAAAGGGAGGGAGGAAGGAAAGGGGCGGCCGTGGTTCATCACTGGTTGAATCAGAACGCTGCTTGCATGCTGTCTCCTCTAGCTCCTGCCGCATTCTCCCCCTCGCGTGCCATTATTTTCCTCTTTTCGCCTCTCCTCCTTTCCCCTCCTTTCCCCTCCTCTCCGTTCCTCCCCCTCCTTCCCCTCCCCTCCCCTCCTTCCCCTCCTTTCCCCTCCTCTCCGTTCCTCCCCCTCCTTCCCCTCCCCTCCCCTCCTTCCCCTCCTCCCCCATCCTGTCCCTCCTTTCCCTCTCCCCTCTTTTCTGCTCCACACCTCTCCTTCCCCACCTTTCCCTCCTCCCTCCTCCTTCCCCTCCCCTCCACTCTCCTCCCTTTGTTCCCCTCGCCCCAACCCCCTCTTCTCTGGGCATCATCAGTGCGAGTGCGGATGGGCTGCTGGTGGTGAGGCGGGTGGGTGGAGGAGGGGTTGGGCAGAGACGGCAAGGCCGCCATCAGCGAGCGTGTGCTGGCCGTGCTGCAGCTCAAGGCTGCGCGGGACGCTGTTTTTAGGTGCCTTAAAACATCCCCTCCGTCCCCTCCTTCCCCTCATCTTCCCTCCTCCCCTCTCCTTCCCCTGCGACCCTGCCTCCCCCTTCCCCTCCTCTCCCCTCCGTCCCGTCCCCCTATCCCCCCTTGCGGGCCACCAGTGCGAGTGCGGACGGGCTGGTGGTGGTGCGGCGGGTGGAGGAGGGTCTCAGCAGTGATGCTGACCAAATCTGTTTCTCTTATCACCTCCTTTCCTCTCCCCTCCCCTCCCCTCCTGCCCAATCCCCCCTTGTGCGCGCGGGGCATCATCAGTGCGAGTGCGGACGGGCTGGTGGTGGTGCGGCGGGTGGAGGAGGGGCCGGGCAGCGACAGCAAGGCGGCTATTGGCGAGCGTGTGTTGGCAGTGCTGCAGCTCAAGGGCGCGTGGGGGGACACTGCTGCGCCGCAGCTAGCCTGGCACCCCCGGCAGAAGGTGTGTATGTGGGCACGGGCAGAGGGTACGCGCGTGGCTGAGTTGACTCAAACAGTGTGTTGGCAGTGGTGCAGCTAAGGGCGCGTGGGGGGACACTGCTGCGCCGCAGCTAGCCTGGCACCCCCGGCAGAAGGCGTGTATGTGGGCACGGGCAGAAGGTACGCGCGTGGCTGAGTTGACTCAAACAGTGTGCTGGCGGTGCTGCAGCTCAAGGGAGCGTGGGGGGACGCTGCTGCACTGCAGCTGGCTTGGCACCCCCGGCAGAAGGTACGTGCGTTGGGAAGGCGGAGGGAGTTTGAGGGGAGGGAAGGAGGCGTGTGGCTTTTGGGACAGCAAGTGTTGTGGCTAGGGATGGTGCCTTGGGTGTATGGGGGATCTTGTTCTGTTCCACTGTTCCCCCCGCAGCTCAATTTTTTCGCTTTCTCCTCCCCCCTTCCCTCCCATTCTGCTGTTCTCGCCTTTCTGATGTGTTCCCTTCTCTGTCACGTCGGCCCCTTGCCCCTCGCATCCTGGCCTCCCTCCCTTCCGCCTCCGCCCTTTTACCCTTGAACTCTGTGCTCACTGCTCTCTCCCGCTCTCCACTCTCCCGCTCTCCACTCTCCCGCTCTCCACTCGCTCCCACTTCCACTCCCCCCCCTCCACTGTGTACCACACCCACCATCCCATCCACCACTCCCTTCCCCCGCTCTCCCTCCCAACGCTTCCCCGCCTCTCCCCCACCTCTCCCCCCAACAGGACATCCTCATAGTCGCGTGCGACCGCTTCGTCCTCTTTGTCTCCATCGCTGCAGCAGCCGCAGCAGCGCCCACCAAGCCTCCCTCGCTCTCCGATCCCTTTGTCATCGATCTCACAAACGAACCAGCACCACCAGCAGCAGCAGCAGCACCAGAAGCAGGAGGGGCAGCAGGAGTGGCAGCTGAGGCGCGGGCGATAGTGGAGGGGGTGATTCTTCTCAAGGGGCACTCCGCGCCTGTGCCCTCTCTGCTGCCCGAGCCCTCTGCCTGCACGCTGCTCCCGACCCCCTCGCTAGACGGCACGGTAGGACGATATGAACTTTGAGGGTTCTCAGAATACGGCGCTTGCTGTTTTACATGGCGTGGCATGGTATGGCACAGTGTGGCACGGTGTGGTATGGTGTGGCACGGTGTGGCATGGTGTGGCATGGTGTGGCATGGCGTGGCACCGTGTTGATGGGTGGGTGGTTGAAGAACTGTTTCCAACCCAGTGTTTTTCCACTTTCCCCCCCTTCCCTTGCCCACCTTCCCTTCCTCTCTCCCTCCCTTTGCTGCTCGTTCCTCCTCTCCCCCAATTGCTGCCCCGTTCTTCCCCCCAGTCTTCTCCTTGCTTTATTCACTCCCTTCAAATCATGCGCAAATACTATCACAGTTTTCTCCTCCTCCATCCCCTCTCCTTAAAACCCCTCTCCACCACCTCTCGCCTATTCTCCCACCAGGTGCGAGTGTGGAGCAGCACGGTGTGTGTGTCTGCCATGACTCCACACGCCTCTCAGCCTGTCTTCTCCGCCCTCTTCCTGCTCCCGCCCTCGGCTCCCTCCAACCACGCGCTCCTACTCACCGGGGTATGTGCTCTGCTCTGCTCCGGTACATGTTCTGTTCACTGAAAGGGTTATGTGCTCTGCTCTGCTCACTGCGGGGGTGATGTACTCCTGCTCACCGGGTTAGTGCTCTGCTCTGTTCGTTGGGGTAGGTATGGGTACACGGTCAAAACAGTCAATCCCGTCTTGTCCCTTTCAGCCTGGCTGCAGCTGCAGGCGAGTCCTCACACACATGTGTGCTCCTGTCTCTTTCCTTCCCTCATCCCGCTCGTCTGGCCTTCCCTCCCAAACACCACCCATACAGGGTCCCAACAACAGCGAGCTAAAGCTATGGGCCTCCACCTCCACCTCCTCCTCCTCCTCCGCCTCTCCCTCCTCTACCAGCAGCGTGCAGCAGGACAACTGGCGCTGCATTCACACGTTGCAGCTTCTAGCCGACGCTCCCCCGCTCAAACCCACTGCTGCAAAAAGCAGCGGCAGCAGCAGCAGCAGCAGCAGCAGCAGCAGCAGCAGCAGCAGCGTGGGTGTGAGCGGCAGCAGCGGGGTGTTCTGCCAATTGCAAGTGGTGCAATCCCTGGGTCTTGTCCTCCTCACCGACGCACTCCAGAAGGCAATTTACGCTGTCTCTGTCCGCTTCGACCCGGCCTCCCCCACTCTCTCCCGCTTCCAATCCATCGCTCACTTTTCCGTCACCATGCCTATTCTTAGCTTTACTGCCTATTTGGCTGCTCCTAATGGGGACGGGGCAGAGGAGGGCGCGCAGGGGGAAGGCGCAGGTGGGGGCGCAGGGGCAGGGGGAGAGGGGAAGCAAGGGGATGAAGGGAGAGGGGAGTCTGGAAGTGGGGGAGGGGGTGCGGATGGTGATGGTGGTGGTGAGGGAGGAGGGGGAGGAGGAGGAGGAGGTGAGGGAGGGGGTGGGAAGGGTGGTGGCTGGGATGGTAATGATGGGTCGGGTGAGGTGGAGTTGGTGCAGCTGTTTTGCATGCAGACACAGGCCATACAGCAGTACTCCCTCCCTGTTGACATGTGCCTACCTCCTTCCTCGGAAGACGAAACGCCGGCCATCACAGCAGCAGAGACGCTTGCACCACAGGAAGAGGCACCGCCAGCAGCAGAACCAGCAGCAGCAGAGCCAGCAGCAGCTTCAGCGGCAGCAGAAGCAGCAGGCAAAGAAGGGACAGGAGCAGAAAAGGCAGTAGTGTCAGGCCCGGTAGACGTGTGGGGTGCTGGTACAGTCAAGGAAGAGAAAGCGGAGGGCAAAGAAACAGGACTAGGGGCAGCTGCAGAAGCAGAAGCAGACGGAACAGCTGCGGTGGCAGGTGGAGGAGGAGGAGGGACAGATGGGCGTCCGCACCTAGTGACGCCCCAGGAACTGCTGGCCATGGTTATGGGCATGAGTGGCCCCTCTCCTGCTGCCACTGCCACTGCTTCCCCCGCCACTGCCAGTGCCACCGCTCCTGCTGCTCCCTCTGCTGCTCCCCTGGTTGCGGCTCCTGCAACAGCCGAAGGAGGGGCTGCAGTGGTGGCGCCTGGTTCTCTCCCTGCTGATGGTGCTCCCTCTGCTGATGGCGCTCGTGCTCTTGCTGATGGCGCTCTCGCTATTGCTGATCGGCTACAGGCGGAGGCTGCTGAGGAGAAGGGCGCAGCGGAATCATCAGTTGCATTGAAAGGAGTGGGAGGTAGCGAAGGAGGTGGAGAGAGCAACAAGGGTCCCATCTCGTACCGCGATGCTGCTGCTGCTGCTGCTGCTGCTGCAAGCAGCGTGGCTGCAGCAAAGGCACCTCCTCCCGCCCCTGCAACTGCTGTGCCTGAAACGCCAGCGCCAGCACCGGCAGCAGAAGCAGCAGAAGCAGCAGCAGCGGCGGCTACAGCTCCAGCGAAAGCAGAGCCAGTCGCTTCCACTCCACTTGCTGCTGATTCCACTGCTCCCACTGCAGCAACTCAAGTGCCTGCTCCTGCTGCACCTGTAACTGCAGCACCAGCACCAGTGGTAACAGCACCTGCTGCAACGACAGCAGTGCAGCAGGCAGCTGTTCTTGCAAGCACTGCCGTAACTGCTGCTGCTGCTGCTGCTGCTCCCAGCAGCGTGCATGTGCATGGCCCGGCGCATGGCCCTGTCCATGCCGCTGGCCATGGCTCCCATAAGAACCGCAAGAACAAGCACAAGACTGCCGCCGCTGCTGCTGCCGCTGCTGCTGGTAGCGCGGGTACGGCACCGGCAGCAGCAAATGCTGGGTCTGGTGCTGCTGGTGGTGCTGGTGGTGGTGGCGTGGGTGGTGCTGTGATCGTGCCGGCAATCGGAGCAGATGAGACGCACCCTCAGGGTCACACTCAGGTGACAGTACCAGCTTCGGTTGCTGCTCCCTCTGACTCTGCTCCTGCTCCCCCCGCTGCCGCTATGCTAGCAGCAGCAACAGGAGGACCATCACCAGCAGCAGAAACAGCAGCTTTGGCACCTTCGCCTATGCTGCCTGCACCGGCTGTTGGTGCTGTTGCAGCCGGGGCTGCTCCTGCTGTGTCTGCCGGGGCAGCTGGGTCTGCTGACGTGGCAGCTATGTCAGCGTCCATCCAGGCACTCAAGAGTGACGTGGCAGCACTGCATTCGACTGTCCAATCAGTGGGTGTTTCAAGCTCGTTGCCCCCGCCCTTTGTGATTCTCGCGCGTTTCTCTTTCCCCTCTTCATCGCTCCTCTCCTCCCCCACACTAGCCCCCGGGTCCGTCTGCCCTTCCCTGCATCCCCTCGGTCACACACACGCGTTGCTTACTTTCTTTCTCCTGCTTTCCCTTACTCCACTTCCTCCCCTGTTTCTTCCCCAATTTCCTTCTCCCTTCTCCCTCCCGATTCACCATGTCTCCCCTCTCCCCCCCTCCCCCCTCCTCTCCCTCCTCTCCCTCCTCTCTCTGCTCCCGTCCAATCCCCCCATCTTCCCCTCCGTCTCCTCCCCCCACCAGCTCCTGCAGCAGCAGCGGGAGGCAGCAAAGCACGTCCCCACGCCTCTCCTCAAGGAAACGAAGCGCCTCGAAGCGGCCCTCTCCCAGCGCGTAGACCGGGCCACCAAGACCCACGCAGACGCATGCCAGTCCCGAATCCAGGAAGACCTAGCAAAAGAATCTGCCAAACGGGAGAAGGCCGAGAAGGCAGCGCAGGGTCAGGTGGTGGCAGCGGTGGCGGCGGCGGTGGTGAGTGGGACCGCGCAGCAGGTGGTTCCGGCAGTGGAAGGCGCAGTGGCGAGGGAGGTGGTGGGGGCTGTGCGTAGCGCCGTGCTGCCTGCTCTCGACTCAGCGGTCTCGGCTCAGATCAAGGTGGGTTGGTGGTGGCGGAGGGGATGGGGATGGGGATTGGGAGGGGGAGGGGGAGCGGGAGGGGGAGGGAAAGAGAAAGGGGCATGGGAATGCGGGTCAAGGATCGCGAAGGGGAGGGGGAGGGTGGGTGTGGGTGGGTGGGATGGGTGAGAGGTGTAAGGGGGAGGTGGAAAAATGGATGGGCCATGGGATGCAATGAGGGGTCATTGTGGAATGTAAGTGGCTTAAGACGTTCTTATCTGCTCCATTCATTGATAATTTATTCGTCTTTCAACTGTGAACTGTCAACTGTCACCTGTCACCTGTCAGTTTGCAGCACCCCTCCCTCGGCCTGCTGTGATTCCATCAACCCTTTCCTTGCCCCTCCGCATGCCTCCTTATGTGACGAGTCTACTTTAGCTTTGTCTCAATAGTCTCGCCTCTCCTGTGTGCTTCCTTACCTCTCGTTCTGCTGCTCACTGTCTGCATGCGGCATTCCATGCCATGCCATTCGTGCCATGTCATTCCATGCCATGCCATTCGTGCCATGTCATTCCATGCCATGCCATTCGTGCCATGTCATTCTATGCCATGTCATTCCATGCCATTCGTGCCATGTCATTCTATGCCATGTCATTCCATGCCATTCGTGCCATGTCATTCCATGTCATGTCATGCCATGCCATCTATCCCATGCATGCCAGCTTCTTGGGCAGACCCTCACAGAGGATGTGCGTACGCACACCACCGCTCTCATCCCACCAGCCGTCGCTGTAAGCCTCAACTGCTCCTTCTGTCTTCCCCTTCGTTGCCTTCCTCTTGCTTCTCGCCCCTCCCACCCCCCCGCTGTCTCTCCCTCAAAACCTCTCAGTTTCTCACTCACACACAACCTTACATGTGCGTTTGTGATCCCCCCCCGACCCTCTTTTCTCCTCCTCCCCGTTGCTTGCGATTGTCTGGTTTTTTTGCAATTGTTGTTTACCAATCCCACTCTTTGTTTTTCCAACCCCATTGTCTCGTCCCTTTGGATTCTTTCGGCTGGCCATTTCCACTCCTCGCTTGCCCTAGCTCTTTATTTCAACCATTGACACTACATCTAGCAAGCACCACTCTCAAGCCTTCAAATCCTCTCCTTCATCACCCAGTCCCTGACGGTTTTCCCAATTATTCCCCTTAGCTACGGCACAGTTCTCCCAAGCATTTTCTTAAGCATTTTCTTCTCTAGCGCCGCCGCTCTTCCATCCCTGGCGTGGCTCGCACCTTCTAACGCGCCTCCGTGCCTCTCCTCATCCACCACGCATCCCCCCTCTTCCCTTCCAGTCCTCCCTGCAGGCGTCCCTATCCAACGCGGTACGGAGAGCCTTCACAGAGGCAGCAGTGCCGGCCATGCAGCAGGCCCTGCGGGAGATGCTCTCCCTCTGGGGTGCCTCGAAAGACCTCTCTTCCACCACCCGTCCCTCCCCCCCCCCCCTCCTCCTCTTCCCTTCCAGTCCTCCCTGCAGGCATCCCTATCCGATGCGGTGCAGCGGGCCTTCACAGAGGCAGCAGTGCCCGCCATGGAGCGGGCCGTGCGGGAGATGCTCTCTCAGCTCGACCGCTCCCTGCGCTCCGGCCTTGCAGCCCATCAGGCTGCGCAACAGGCGGCTGTGCAGGCTTACTTCTGAGGCGCCTCAGAAGAAGTCCTTCCAACCATGATGGGGCATCATCCATATCACTGCACCTCACCACCTCTCCACCACCACCCGTCCCATCCCATCCCCTCCCTCCCCCCGCTTCCAGTCATCCCTGCAGGCGTCCCTATCCGATGCGGTGCAGCGGGCCTTCACAGAGGCAGCAGTACCGGCCATGGAGCGGGCCGTGCGGGAGATGCTCTCGCAGCTCGACCGCTCCCTGCGCTCCGGCCTCGCAGCGCAGCAGGCCGCACAGCAGGCGGCCGTGCAGGCAGCGGTGCAGGCGGCGGTGCAGGGAGCGGTTGAGGGGCAGATTCAGCAGCAGCTGGCGGCGCTACAGCAGCAGCAGGTGGTGAAGATGCAGCAGGAGATGCAGGGCGTGACTGCTGCTGCTAAGGCCTCCATCCAGGTGCGTTGTGTGGGTGGGTGGGTGGGGGGGGTGGTGGTGGAGGGGGGTGGGGGTGGGGGTGGATGTGGGGATGCGTGAGTGCGTGCGTGCGCGTACGTATGCGTGTGCTACTGCTGTAGCTGAAGAATCTGGAGTACCTGGAGTCTTTGCAATCTCTGCCGTATCGCTCTCTCCCTCTCCCTCATTCCTTCCTACCATTGTCGCCCTTCCCCTTCCCCCGGCCTTCCCCCCTCTCCTTTCTTTCATGGTTTTGTATTTGCCAAGGTTTAAGAAAATGGGGGTTAAGGTAACCAATGCTCTGCCTGGTATTCGATAAGGTCTCGATTTACACCCCTTCTAAGTCACCAACTACTGGAAAAATCAACCATTATGTGGTTTGGTTCCTCCCCTCTTTCACCCGCCTCAATTATCAAGCTGTTTTCTCCCCACCCCGCTCTCCTCTCGCCCACCCCTCTCCTCCCTCCCTCCCTTCTCTCCTCCCTCCCTCCCTTCTCTCCTCCTTCCCACCCCTCTCTCGTCCCTCCCACTCCTCTCTCCTCCCTCCCACCCCTCTCTCCTCCCTCCCACTCCTCTCTCCTCCCTCCCACCCCTCTCTCCTCCCTCCCACTCCTCACTCCGCCCTCCCACTCCTCACTCCTCCCTCCCACCCCTCTCTCCTCCCTCCCACCCCTCTCTCCTCCCTCCCACTCCTCTCTCCTCCCTCCCATCCCTCTCTCCTCCCTCCCACCCCATCTCCTCCCTCTCACTCCTCTCTCCTCCCTCCCACCCCTCTCTCCTCCCTCCCACTCCTCACTCCTCCCTCCCACCCCTCTCTCCTCCTTCCCACCACTCTCTCCTCCTTCCCACCCCTCTCTCCTCCTTCCCACTCCTCTCTCCTCCCTCCCACTCCTCTCTCCTCTCTCCCACTCCTCTCTCCACCCACGTGCAGGAGTCCGTTGCATCGCTCAACTCGGTCTCCTCAACTCTGCAGCAGCATCTGCAGGCTCTCACTGCCCTGCCTGCTGCTGCCGCTGCTCCCACAGCTGCAGCCCCGGCAGCAGCAGCAGCAGGAGTAGCAGCGGCAGGGGCAGCAGGAAGCAAGGGCTCTGCAGCAGCAGCAGCTGCTGATACTGCGCAGGGGAACGGGCTGGCTGGAAAGGTGAGTGGATGGATTTTATACATGGATCTGTATTCATCCAAAGATTTCATTCTGTAACCCGCCTTTCCCTTTGTTTCTTGCACCGCCTCGCTCCCCTTTCTCCTCACTGTGCGCTGGTTGGTGCTGCTGCGCTGCCTGCTTGTTGGCGACTCTTGACGTGATTGCAGGCAGCACTGGATTCGTGGCAAGGGTGCCTCTAGAGCAGCTAGAAGCAGCGCTGGAACCCACCAGGAAGATTCGTCACTTGTAGTTGGACAAACAGACCGCTCCCCCCCCTCCGCAGCCCCCCCTGATTCCCCCCCAACCCGCCTTCTCCCTGCTGCTGCGGTGCTTGAAGCAGGCGGTGCCGTTGGAGCAGCTGGAAGCAGCACTGGACCTTACTAGGGAGATCTCGCGTCTGCTGGCATACAACAAATCGCTTTGTTTTACCTCCCTCCACCCTCCACCCTCCACCCTCCCCCACTCCCCGCCTCCCCCATCCCATCCCCCACCCTGCCTTCTCCCTGCAGGCGGTGCCATTGGAGCAGCTGGAAGCAGCGCTAGACCCCACGAGGGAGATCTCGCGCCTGCTGGCAGACGGCAGCTACGAGGCTGCCTTCACCCGCGCCCTTTCCCTCTCTGACGTCGCCATCGTCACCTGGCTCTGCTCCCAGGTGCACTTCCTCTCTCTGCTGCTGCTGCTGCTGCTGCTCGGATATGTTCTGATGCTCCCAGTTGTTCTGGTTGTCGCAGGTGTTCTGTTGCTCCCAGACGCCTCTCCTTGTTGCCGCTCGCTCATGTCTTTCTTCCGCTTGAACTTGAATCCCTCTCCTCTTTCCTGATTCTCGTCCCTCGTCACCTTCAATGCTCATCCCCGCCCCTCTCCAAGCCCACCAACCTCCACTCCGTTCTCCACCTCCTCCCCTCCTGCTCTCACTCCCCCATCCTGCACTCACTCCCCCATCCTGCACTCACTCCCCCATCCCTCTCCTCCCCCCTCCCGCCAGGTGAAACCGGAGACAGTCTTCTCAGCCTCGCCACCCCTCAGCCAGGGGGTTCTCCTCTCCCTCGTGCAGCAACTGAGCGTGGACCTGCAAGCCGACACCGCCACCAAGGTGCCCTGGCTCATCAAGTCCCTCATGACACTCCAGCCGCGCCACCCCCAGCTGGGAGTGCACATGCGCCCTATTCTCGAGCAGCTATATCATGCAGTGCACCGCGTGCTGGCTTCTGCTGCTGCTAAGCCTGAGGGTGGTGATGGGGCCGATGGGGGTGCGGCGGGAGCGGGTGCGGGGAGGCTGAGCGAGAGCGTGGTGCGGGAGTTGCAGCTGCTGCTGCATGTGGCCACGTCTGTGCTCACGACTTGCTCTTGAGCCGACTCAAAAGTTGACTCAAAAGTCGTGCGGGAGCTGCAGCTGCTGCTGCATGTGGCCACGTCTGTGCTCACGACTTGCTCTTGAGCCGACTCAAAAGTCGACTCATAAGTCGTGCGGGAGCTGCAGCTGCTGCTGCATGTGGCCACGTCTGTGCTCACGACTTGCTCGTGAAGGGTGGGTCGCGTGTGGAGGAGGATGGGTGGTGTGTGGAGGAAGGGTGTGAGTGGTGGGTAGGCTTTTTGGAAATGGGAGAGGGGGTGGTCTTGGGCGGGTAAGATGGGGGTTGGTGTTTCAGGCACAGGACATGTTGGGCTGGTGAGGATTGTTTGGTTTGTGGCTCGTGTGTGAGGTGTGCAGAGGGTGAGGAAGTGAAAATGCTGAGATGGCAGCGGTTGTACTTGACGTGACGTAACACATGGTTCCTTTTACGGATGCAGCGAGATT
The DNA here is from genome assembly GCA_947471745.1 of Closterium sp. Naga37s-1. NCBI lineage: Eukaryota > Viridiplantae > Streptophyta > Zygnematophyceae > Desmidiales > Closteriaceae > Closterium > Closterium sp. Naga37s-1. Next base: position 3,060,158 of record CANJKZ010000006.1, read on the forward strand.
TTTGAATCTTGCAGAATAGTAGGGATGATGTATACGATATCTTTCTCACTAACTAATAGCACTTACCGTACCACCTTTCTGTACAGTTTATTTTTACCTAGGTTGCTTTAATCATCTTGGCCGTTGCTAATTCCGAACACAACCTTTCCACATCATTAGCACTAGATGTAGCGTTATGCAAACTGAGTTATTTGAACCTTTGTTTTCCACAGCGGCTCGCGTCGCGTCAGCCTTCGTTTGTAGCTCTGCGCCGCCTGGTTGATTAGGAGTGACGAAATTGCCCCCAGTCAACGGAATACCCTGCCCAAACATAAACATCGTTTTTAACACTTAATTCTCGTTTATAGGTAACGTTTCGGGCTGGTCTCATGCTGGCTGTCGCTAACCTCCTGAAGATTTAGGACGTGTCTCTGGTAGCGGATTGGAGCAGGATCGGCGGTTTACATCAAACTTGGCATGTGAGCCCATGCTTGAGCACAATCGGTTCACGTGGTTGCAAAATCTGCAATACTAGCTTTGCATACATATTCGACCATCCTCTCACCTGCGATAGCCCCAACATCGACTCCATAATTTTAATATTGGTGTGTCCATAACGATACAATGATCGTCAAAGAAAGAGGTGAAGAGATTGTTCAGGCGTGATTACTTTAGCATTGCTAAGATTGATCCTATACGGGATTGATTTGCTAGAGGGGACATGCCATTAGATCATTCCACATCATTGTTGTTTGATTCTCAAAATTTCACGGCTTTGTGTCAGGATGGACAACGGCTATGAACTTTAATCTTCGCAAGATATCTCAACAAATGATTGAACAACCATCTGCTGGGCAAAAAAACAAAGTTGAATTAAGGCGCTAGGGGCTGACTTCGATGGAGTGATGGCCGTGGATTACCTGTCCCTCCAGGTGGTCTCCGGTGTCGAAACATACAGGCTGGCAAAGCACCTCGATGTCCACCAGAAGGGCACACTGGACTGCATAATTGAAAAGGGATAGATAATTTAAATGGAGCGGACAGTTTCTGAGAAATGCATGCACACAGAAGGCTTGCATTTGAGTGCCAGAAACTTCAAATTCAAATCTGTGAATCATCCTGCCCGAAAGCGTGCCCAAACAGTTCCGCCCGGCACACCGTTATACTGTACCGCCCTTGTACTGTACATCTCGCAAGCTCCTCCTCTCTCTCGTGGTGTCGTGACTCGTGATTTGTGAACCCACCGACCGACCAATCTTCTCCCACCCAAGGCCTGACGCCAGGCCTTAGCAAAATAATCTGCCCCTCCTAGTTGTAAGAAGCACGACGCGGAGGCTTAGAACGAAGCGACGGAGGTTCCGATGGACTGGGTAGAAACGAGTCGAGAAAGCACTGGCCTCCGTGGGTTAGCGGAAACAGAATCCGCGGCTGCGTGGCAAATTTCTGCTGACAACAGCAGCAGAGCACTGGTAGGCGTCCTAGCGTTGACGCGTATCCATTATATGCAGTAGAGCACCCATAGCAGCTCCAGTACGACCATGCTGTGTGCCCATTATCGCCTTAGTATTAGGCCCATATAACGGCATCGACGCAAGGACTTGTATCCCTGGCATACAGACTAACACCAGCAGTTAATGCAATGACAAAGGCAGATTGATCATAGTGAAAGGACTCTCCTTTTCCTCTCCTCCCCCGCGAATTACCATTGCAGCCGTCTCCTTTTCCTTCTCTTCCGCCCACTCTCCCGCCTTCTCTTCCGCCTTATCTTCCGCCTTCTCTTCCGGCTACTCTTCCGCCTTCTCTTCCGCCTTCCCTTCTGCCATTCCCTTCCGCCCTCCCAGCCGCTCTCCCTCCCGCGCTCCTGTCCTGCGCCACGAGTTTCTATCGCACAGTGGTCGCGGGGTTTGAGCGAAACACGCACACGGCGTCTGCCAAGCATGGGCGCAGGCGACATCTTTCTCTGTCGCACGCGTCGCAGAAGAGCACTACTCCCTGTCGCATCCGTCGCCTCAGCGATTCTGTCGCTTCTGCTCGTCGCCTGTCTCGCTCCATCGTCCCTGTCCATCCGCGGTAAGGCTGTGACAGTAGCCCTCCAGTAGCCCTCCAGTAGCCCTCCAGTAGCGCGCGACGGGCAGCACGGGCAGCAGCACCAAACAGCACGGGCGGCACGGGCAGCATGGGCAGCACGGGGAGTTCGGGCTGCAATAAGCTACTAAACTCGTACCTCCTCTCGTTCTTGGACGAAGTACCCGCCGATTCAGCATTTCGCATCTACTCTACCGCCACCCTTTCTTTCCCCCGTCCCACTTCCCCCTCCCCCTCCCCCCTCCCCTCTCTCCCTCCCCTCCCACTTCCCCTCGTTCTTTCCTTTCCCTCCTTACTCTCTCCCTCCCTCCCAAACCACGCGGCTGTGCAGAAGCTCGGCCCTTCTCCTCTTCCGCCACTTCCGCCCAAGGACCCGCGCGCGCCCTCTACATCGTGCATCTCCGCTCCGCCCCACCCATCGTGTCCTACCGCGGCGGCATCCCCGGCTTTCCGCCCATCGCCCCCCCACAACCCTCCGACTCTGGTTCGGAGACGGGTGATGAGGAGGGGGGTGACACGGGGGGGGACCCATCAGGGAGTGCAGGCGGAGCAGGAGGTGCAGGGGGAACAGCGGGATCAGGGGGAGCAGGGGGAGCAGGGGGGGCAGCAGGAGCAGCGAGAGCGGCAGGAGCGGGAAGCGCGCACGGAGTTACCGCGAGTGCGAATGGGGGGAAGCGGCGGCAGTGGCGGGTGAACCCGCGGCTTCCGCACGTTCGCGCGTTCAAGCGCATGCTGCAGCGGCAGCAGCGCCTGGTGGCCGCTCATGTCGGCCTCCGCGCCGAGCAGCTGCTGTATAGGTAGGTGCAGACGTGCGGACGTACGGGCGGGCGTGCGGGCGCGAGAGCGCAGGGGTTTTCTAGACTTCCCATGAGATGCGTACAACATATAAGGCTCAGCGCCACTCATGTGGTGGATAGGTAGGTGAGTGAGTGAATGAGTGAGTGAGCGTGGGTTTTGAGGCACCTAGACAATCGGAAGGCACCTGGAGTATAGGTGCGTGCGTGGGTGAGAGCGCAGGCGGGAATCAGCTCTGATCCAGCCATATGAATCGGCTCATTACGCAAGTCATGGGGCTTCGTGCTGTGCTGAGTCCCGGCCGGCTGTGTGGTCGACTCATGTGGGCATGTGAGACGGTGAGGTGTGTTTTGAGTCGATCCGGCTCGTTACGCAAGTATTTCCTCCCCGTGCAGTGCTGAATCCCGGCTGTGCAGTAGACTCGTCTCAGGGGGCAGGTGAGAAGGTGAGACGGTGAGAGGGCGAAACGGCGAGGATTTCTGAAGCGGTTGGAGGAAACTCATACGAGCGGTTGAAATGTGCGGGTGTGAGTGAAGCAGAGCGAGTTGGGAGGCAGGTGAATATGGAACCGGGGAAGTGGGACGTAGGGATAGGTAGGTGTAGTGTAGGACAGGACTGACGCGCGGAATGTGTTGTGCAGCGGAATGTGTTGCAGTGTGGGGTTACTTTACGACATATTCACCATTCCTCTCCTCCTCCACCGCCTCATTCCCTCCCTCAATCCCTTCTTCCCTCCCTCCTCCCCTCCGTCCCTCCCTCCCCCCCACCAGCTACGCCTTCGCAGGCAACTCCTTCGCGGCGCTGCTGTCCCCGCAGCAGGTGTGGCGCCTGTCACGCCACCCGCAGTGGCAGCAGTGCGGGGCAGCGCGGAGGTGCGCGCGCTCACCACCGCCACGCCCGCGTTTCTCCAGCTCCCGCAGTCGCTCTGGGCCGCCGCGGGCGGGGAGGGCAGCGCGGGGGAGGGCGTGGTGGTGGGGGTGGTGGACACGGGCATCTGGCCCGAGCACCGGTCCTTCGCCAATGACGTGCGTGCGGGATAGAGAGTGGGCGGTGGTTCTCTCGTTTGTGGGTGAGAGTGGGGAGGGCGTGGTGGTGGGGGTGGTGGACATGGGCATCTGGCCTGAGCACCGGTCCTTCTCCAATGACGTGCGTGCAAGAGAGAATCTGGAAGACCTTTATTCGTACTACTATTATTATTAGTACTACTATTGATGTGACTACTATTGATTGTGTTCATTCTTGCTTTGTCTTCCGCGCGCGAGATGGCATTTCAGACTCTGGGTGCTATTCATTCAAGCAGAGAAGCCCGTCCCTTGTGAGGCGCCTCAAAAGTCACAAGCAGAGAAGCCCGTCTCCATCCTTCTCCCCTCTCTTCCTCCCCGCCCTCCCCACCATCCATCGCTTCCCTCCCTTCTTCACTCTCCCTTCTCCCTCCTTTTTCCCTCTCTCTGGCCCCTCTCAACCCATCGTCCCATCCCTCCTCCCCCTCCCACCGTTCTCCTCCCCTCTCATCCCTCCCCCCTTTTCCCCACCCACCCACTTACTCCCTCCTCTCTTCCCCGTCGTCACCTCCTCCACCAGTCATCCACGCCCTACAGTCCCCCACCCGCGTCCTTCAACGGGGCCTGCCCCTCCTCCCACTTCCGCCCGTCTCACCTTCCGCCCTTCCCTAAACCCTCACCCCACCCCACCCCTTCCCCTTCCCGCCCCTTCCCCCCATGCCTTCTCCTCCCCTACCAGTCATCCACGCCCTACGGCCCCCCACTAGCATCCTTCAACGGTGCCTGCCCCACCTCCTCCAACTACTGTTGAGACGTGTCAAGCTTTTGAGTCGACTCAAAAGCAGACGTGTCAAGTTTCTTCTTCCCCCATCCCCTTCGCTCCTCTCCCCCCCACCAGTCGTCCGCGCCCTACGGCCCCCCACCTTCATCCTTCAAAGGGGCCTGCCCCACCTCCTCCGACTTCCCCGCCACTGCCTGCTCCGGCAAGCTTGTGGGCAGCGGCAGCTTCCGGGCGGCACTCGAGGCGGGCGGCACGAGGATTGACTGGACGCGCGAGTACGCGTCGCCCAGAGACGCTGTGGGGCACGGCACGTGGTGCGCAGGGTGAGTTGGCGGGGCGTGGGTGGGTGGTGTGCGGGACGGGGAAGAGGAGGGGAAAGGCAGTGGGTGTGCGCATTCATGAGGCGAGCGAAAAATTGCCCAGGGACGCTGTGGGGTACGGCACGTGGTGCACAGGGTGAGTGCGTATCCCTGGGTGGTGGCAGAGCCACTGTAGATGGCAGCCTGCCACGAACACATAAAACGTCAGGTTGGTGTCAGGAAATTTGGCGTGCAAATACAGGTGCGTGATTGGGCAATGTCCCAAAAATGTCATTTCAATGCCACCAAGTTCGTGTCGCGCGCGCCTCGGGCAAAATGTTGGTCGCATGCGGTTTTCCCGCATGCCACCAACAGTGCCTGCTACAGTGGTCCTGCCACCACCCAGGGATACGCCCTGAGTGCGTGGTGGGGTGGGGTGGGGGGTGTCTGGGAGGGAAGCAAAGAGGGGAGGAATGCAAGTGGGGAGACAGGATGTGTGACTTTTGAGAATTCTCAAAAGTCACTCCAATATAGACTTTTGAGAATTCTCAAAAGTCACTCCCAAAAAGTCACTTTTGAGAATTCTCAAAAGTCACGCCAATATAGATGTGTGACTAAGTGTCGCCCAGGGACGCTGTGCTGTGGAGCACGGCACGTCGTGTGCGGTGCGGGGTGAGTGGCCGGGGGAAAGGGGTGTGGTGTGGATGGGCTGTTGGGGCGTGGAGGAGTGTGGCGCTTCCACATGGAGTGTGGCGAACCAACCCAACCCAACCCAACCCAATTACATTCCATGCCTTGCAATCCTCACAATTAAGCTCTCCTCCCCCCTCCCAACTCCACACTTCCTTCCAACTCCCCCCTCCCCTTCCCCCACACCAACCAGAGCGGCAGCGGGCAACGGCAACACAGCAGCACAGGTCTCTGCCACGCAGATCCTTTTGAGGCGCCTCAAAAGTCTGCCACGCAGATCCTCAGTCGGGCAAGCGACATGGCAGGCACCACGTGCACACATAGCCATGTACAAGGTGCTCTGGCAGGCGGCGGAAAAGGGGAGAGGGTGGGGGTGAGGGTGCAAGCCCCAGCCAGGGAGGGAATGCATGGGCTGCCTGCATTCCCTAACCCATGCGACCTTCCTTCACCAACGCCATCTCCGTGCTGCCCTCCCCTTCTCCCCCCCCCCCCCCCCCCCCCCCTTACCAGAGCGGCAGCAGGCAACGGCAACACGGCAGCACAGGTCTCTGCCACGCAGTCCCTCGGCAGGGCGAGCGGCATGGCGCCGCGGGCGCGCATAGCCATGTACAAGGTGCTCTGGCGGGTGGCGGGGGGGTACGGCTCAGGCAACTACGCGGACCTCTTTGCAGCCGTGGATCAGGCCGTATCCGATGGTGTGGATGTGCTGAGCCTGTCCCTGGGCGGGTACAACCCCTCGGCTACGTACTTTGATGACCTGCCGTTCCTCCGCGCCTTTGAGGTGGGTGGTGTGGTGGTGGGGGGCTTTTGAGTCGATTCGAGAGTCGACTCAAGTTAGCCTGTCTCTGGGGGGGGGTACAACCCCTCGGCCACATACTTTGATGACCTGGTGTTCCTCCGCGCTCTTGAGGTGGGACTGGCGGGAAGGGCTTTGGCCTTTCAGGTGAGGAGTGTGGGGAGGAGCAGGTGTGTCTGATTCCTCTGAATTTTTTGTGTGAGACTAGTCGACTCAAAAGCCGACTTATCACACGCGGGGGCAAGTGTGTCTGATTCCTCTGGTTCCAAGCGCCTCAAAGAAACCGCGCTCTCATTGCTCTCGCCCCCGCTCCTTGCACCCTCATTGCTCGTGCACGTTGTGTGTCTGCAAAGCAGCCATTTCGTACTCCATCATTAATAATACCTTGCTGGATTTATATTCCGTTGAGACACACTCACTGTGGTTCTTTTTCTCCCCTCCGCTCCCTTCCCATCCCCTCTCCCCCCTCCCCTTACCCCTCCCCTCCGCCTCCCCCTCCCCCCTTCCTCCCCTGGGCCTCCCCTCTCCCTCCGTCTCCCTCCCCGTGTCCTCCCCCTGCCCTCACCACGCCCCGCATGCGCCTGTGTACCCGCCCAGGCAGGAATAGTCGTGGTGTTTGCGGCGGGCAACGCCGGTGCGCCGTCCTTTGCGCGCACTGTCTACAACTTCTCCCCCTACTACATCACCGTTGGAGCCAGGTACACCTCCGTGCCATGCCGTACCGTGCCGTACTGTACCGTACCATGCCGTGCCATGCCATGCCGTACCGTGCCGTGCCATGCCGTGCCATGCCGTACCGTACCGTGCCATGCCGTGCCATGCCGCACCGTACCGTGTCACTCCATTTCCTATGCTAGGCCACAACCTGCCACTTCCCTTTGCGCGCACCGTCTACAACTTCTTCCCCTACTACATCACCGTTGGAGCCAGGTAACCACACAGTTCCACTCCGTACCGTGCCGTGCCATGCCATGCCACGCCATGCCATGCCACGCCATGCCATGCCACGCCATGCCATGCCATGCCATGCCATGCCATGCCATGCCATGCCCTCCCACCTGCCCACATCAGAGCCCTTTAACAGTCAACTTCGTTTCATGCCCTCTCACTCAAGGAGCGCCTTGAGTCTGGATTGATGTGTCTCTGCTGTGTGTGTGTGTGCGTGCGTGCGTGCGTGCGTGCGTGCGTGCGTGCGTGCGTGCGTGCGCGCGCGCGCGTGTGCGTGTGTGTGTGTGTGTGTGTGTGTGTGTGTGTGTGTGTGTGTGTGTGTGGTTGTGCTTGCCTGCCTCTCCGCCCCCTTCCTCCCTCCCTCCAGCACCATCAGTCGCTCAGTGACCTACTCGGGTGTGTCATTCACCAAATCATCCTCACATGCATCCACACTCACACAATTACTTGGTCTACTCAAAAACTCGTTGTGCTAACTGCTTGTCCATTTCTTCTATCCGCCCCTTTCCTCCCTCCCTCCAGCACCATCAGTCGCTCGGTGACCTACTCCGGTGTGGTGTGTCCTTCGCCAAAGCCTCCTCACACGCGTCTGCACTCACGCTCGCAACAGTCACCCCATCCACACTCACACCCACCTTAAACACCAGTACTGCCACCACCACCACCACCACCACCACCACAAACCCCAACGCTTCACCATCACCATCAGCATCAGCATCAGCAGTGCCGCCTAACAGCACTACCTCTGCACCTGCTCCCCCCTACGTCGCCGACTTCTCCTCCACCGGGCCTCTCTCTCTCTCCTCTCGCCCGCGCAACGGCCGCCCTACCAACGACATTCTCAAGCCCGACATCATAGCCCTGGGAGTGAACCTCTGGGCTGCTGCACCCGCCGCTCGAAGGCTCGCTTCTCCAGCCACCTCACTCTTTGCACAGCTGTCGGGAACGTCCATGGCTACCCCGCATATAGCGGGGATTGCTGCGTTGCTGATCCAGCGGAATCCTTCCTGGAGTGTGGGTCAGATCATGTCTGCGATTACCACTACAGCCCGCGTTACAAGCAGCAACGGCCGGCCGATTCAGAACTGGTCGGGGAGACGGGCGAGTCCATGGCAAATGGGAGCAGGACACGTGGATCCTCAGCGGCTGCTCGATCCTGGACTGACATATGATCTCCGGGCGGCCGATTTTCGGAATTTTCTGGCCGGGCAGAACATGGGATTGGCGGCGGCGGCTTATCCTGGGGAGAGGCTGTACCCCATACAAGCAGCTCGGTTAAACCGGCCGAGTATTTCGGTGACGAGGTTTTCAGGATTCGTAACTGTGAGACGTAGGGTAACAAATGTTGCGGCGAAAGCTTCGACTTACAGGGCTGTGGTGAAGAGCCCTCCATTAGTTTACACCAAGGTGACGCCACAAAGATTTCGCATCCTGCCCGGACACTCGGTCAGCTTCTCAGTGACCTTTTTTTCACCTCCGGGTTTGACGTTCAATAGGTTTCTTTATGGGAGTCTGACTTGGAAGGATGAGCGGGGGCACTCTGTGAGGTCACCCATTGTTTTAAGAACTACTCTCTTTCGATGAACGGAATGCCCCTATTACGGTACGATACCGTACCTCCTCTCCCACTGTTGACGTGTAAATTATATATCTATCCCACTGTATGCATGTACTCACTAACCACTAAGAATTTCCTCGTACTCCATTCCATCATTCATCTCGCCGCCACCTCCTTAGTGCCACCGTCAATGTGTACCCATTTGGCCATGTATTCACAGTGCTAGTTTAGAACCGAGTTCAAGAGCGTACAGTGTGCATAAACACATAAACAACTCTCGTCTCATGCAGTGATTGGTTCAATACATACAGTAGTGTGAGACAGGCCAAAAATGCCTACGGTATTCTTTTTTATCAAAACAATAAACAAATCGCAGATGCAGGATTCATCCAACCAGCCATGTAGTATTTCCCTAAAAAGGGAATGCAAATACGGTGTTACAGCGAGCCGCTTGATTGCCCGGCCACTGCTTCAAACGCGTAGGACATACAGTCATTATCGTCTCCATACCCATCATCATCACCACCATCCTCACCCTCAGCTGCCACTGCTGCATCACTATCACCCACTTGTTGCAGCATGCTGCTAGCATCCCCAGCTAGAGAGACAGAGTCAGCAGCAGCACCAGAAGCCGCAGCATCACCACCAGCAGCAGGGGCGACTGGTCCTCCTCTCGTAAACATTCTGCTGCTGCTGCTACCGGTGGTGCTGCGAGGGGAGGCATAGGGGGAGGAGAGTCGTCTCCTGCGGCCGATGTGGCTGTTGTCTGTGTTGTTGTCCATGGGCCATTCTTCCATCACCGCTTTGATCATGTCGGCATATGCCAACTGCACAAAGGGGAGTGAGGGGAGAGTGGGGACGGGGATAGGGGGGGTTTATATAGGTAAGGAAGAGTGTTGTTGCCCCATGTGATGGGCCACTCCTCCATCACCGCCTTGATCATGTCCGCATACGCCAACTGCACGAAAGAAAGGATACAGAGAGTCAGGACAAGAGAGGGATAGAGGTAAGGAGAGGGGCATTGTTGCCCATGTGAAGGGCCACTACTCCTCCATCACCGCCTTGATCATGTCCGCATACACCAACTGCACGAAAGAAAGGATACAGCGAGTCAGGACAAGAGAGGGATAGAGGTAAGGAGAGGGGCATTGTTGCCCATGTGAAGGGCCACTACTCCATCACCGCCCATGCGCGCAGGGGGAGCAGGAGGGCGGTTGGGTAGGGATGGGGAAAGTGTGTAGTTGCAAAGCGCAGGACAGAGACGGAAGGGCGAGAGCAAAGCAAAGCAGAGCAGCGCAGGACAGAGCACACGATAGCTCATCACAGCACCGCACATTACCGCACAGCACAGCTGACTACGCACCTGCTGCTGCTTGAAGACCTGGCGGGCAAAGTCCAGCAGCTCGCTATCCAACATGTTGAGCTCACGAATGCGCTGCACCACCTCCTTGCGGATGCCCTTGCGCTCCTGTGGTGATCGCAGGGTGGAGGAGAGGGAGTGGTTGGGAAGAACGGCGTTCGGAGTGGGTGGGTGTGCAGTGCAAGCGTGCACGTGCATGTGTACGGCTCGCTATCCAGCATGTTGAGCTCGCTATCCAGCATGTTGAGCTCGCTATCCAGCATGTTGAGCTCGCTATCCAGCATGTTGAGCTCGCGAATGCGCTGCACAACCTCCTTGCGGATGCCCTTGCGCTCCTGTGGTGGCCCATGCACGCACACATGGGTGGGAGGGTGGGTGGGTGAAGGGGGAGGAGGTTGGGAAGGGAACCGAGTGGGTGACGCAACAGGAGTGAGTGGAGCGGAGTGGACGGTGGCGAGTGGTTGGGAAGAGAAATGCATGGGGACTGTGTCTGTATGTCCCAGTCGAGTCCCTGCCTCGTGTTAGAGGTCGAGGTCGACATGACACGACACAACACGACACGACACGACACGACACGCCACGACACGACACGACACGCCACGCCACGCCACGCCACGCCCCAGGCGCCCATTGCCTGTTTCCCTGCGGGTGCCACTGAAGTGCGGAATGCTATTAGTGGCGCCCAACTTGCCTCAAGTGTCACTCACCACCCACCCACCCACCCACCCACCTGGTGCGAGAAGTTGAGGGACCCAGGGTCCCTATTGCCTGTGCGTACCCCTGTGGCGCCCCATAAGTCGGCTCAAGAGTCACGCACCCACGCACCCACCTGGTGTGAGAAGTTGAGGGGCCCCAGGGTCTGCATGGCCTGTGTGCGGCGCGTGTTGTACTTCTCCCTCTGCTTGTCGACACACCGCTTGTAGTGGTCCAGTAGCGTCACACTCGCCTGTAGGATAGGGAAAGGTGGAGGGTGAGCATGGAAGGGAAGGGGGGGCACTGAGCCACGCTGCTTCTAGTAGCCATTCTCCACACACACACCGCTTGTAGTGGTCCCGTAGCATCACACTCGCCTGCCGTGCATGGGATTTGGGAGCAGGGGAAGGGGAGCAGGGGGGAGTTGGGAAGGTGGGGGCACTAAGCCGCTGCTTGTCCACACAGAGCCTGTGGTGATCCAGCAGCATGACCTCGCCTGTAGTATTGGGGGAGGTGGAGGGTGAGAGGGGAAGGAAAGAGGGGCACTAAGCCGCACCGCTGCTTGTCCACACACACCGCTTGCAGTGGTGCAGCAGCGTGACACTCGCCTGCCGGGGATTGGGTGAGGTGGGAGAGTGAGCAGGGAGCAGGGAGCAGGGAGCAGGGAGCAGGGAGCAGGGAGCAGGGAGCAGGGAGCAGGGAGCAGGGAGCAGGGTGGGAGTGGGGGCAGTGAGGCACCATTGACTCACCAACGTTGACATAACGTGAGTATTAGTGTCAGTACTGTGCCACTGCATGAAACAACAAGCCTCCGCCCCAGCTGCTGCAACCCTCCCCGCCTTCTGCCAAGCAATGTTGCAATGCAAGCCACAACCATCCTCTCCCCTCACAAGGTGACTTTTGAGTCGACTCAAAAGTCACCTCGCCAACCTGCAATGCAAGCCACAACCATCCTCTCCCCTCCCCACACACCCCCTGCATCCTCTGTCTCTGCCTGTGCCTCCCTGCGCTCACCTCAGGTCCTCCTCAGGCTTGGCTTCCTCTAGGGTCTGGACTCTTGTTCGAATCATCTGCTTTGGGTTGAGACGCCTCAAACCACAAACCCTCCTCCCCCCACACCCCCTGCTCAGCTCACTCACCTCAGGTCCTCAGGCCTGGCTTCCTCTGCACTCTTGTTCAGATCCTCTTGAATCCTCTGAATCTAAACAGAGACGTCTCACACAAGAAACCCCCCTCCCACCACGCCCCCTGCTCAGCTCACTCACCTCAGTCCCGGCATTCTCTGGATTCTGGATCGGTCTATCTGCTTTTGGTTACACCATCTCAGAGACTCAATCAAACCCCCTCTCTTCACGCCCCCTGCTCAGCTCACTCACCTCAGTCTGGGCGTTCTCTTGATTCGGGTTCGGATTATCTGCACACAAGGAAGGAGGAAGGGGAGGGTTACAAGGAAGGAAGAGAGGGAAGGAGGGATGGCGATGAGGACGAGGGAGGAAAGAGGGCGAGAGAGAGAGAGAGAGAGAGAGAGAGAGAGAGAGAGAGAGAGAGAGAGAGAGAGAGAGAGAGAGAGAGAGAGAGAGAGAGAAGGTATAAGGGAACCACGAGTCAAATTGCATGTCTGTACCCCCTGCTGAATTAATACAAAGGACCATTTGAGAGAGAAAGAAGGTGGAGATCCCGGATAAGCGGCTCCCGAATCACCTGCTACGATGCGGAACAGGGGGGGGGCGCACAAACACACACAATGAACTCAGAGATGAGTGTGCGCGGATGGCGCAAGATGCAGGCTTCATAGTGCACATCGAGACGGCCGCCTTCAGCCCAGTGGAGGAGAAGAAGGCAGACCTGGCCTTACGCTGCCGCTCCACTGGCGCCGTCTACATCTGCGATGTGACGGTAACAGACCCCATCAGCACCCGCGATGAGAACGCCACCAAGGGGAGGGGGTGGGCGGCACGGGAGGCAGCAGATAAGAAACACGGCCTTTACAAGGACCGCCCAGAGTGGGTGAAGTTCTTCCCACTAGCGGTCGAGACATACGGGTGTCCCTGCCCAGAGTCAGTAGACTTCTTGAAACTACTCGCAGAAACGGCTGCACGGCGGTTTTTCAACGCCGAGCCCACCTCCTACCAAGCTGCCAAGCTCTTACACCAATACCGGCAGCGGTGGTCAGTGGCTCTTCAACGTGGGCAGTCGATTGGGTACCTGGAAAAGTGCAACATAGCAGCAGCAGTTGAAAACCCGCTACTAGAAGCAGTGGGTGAGGCCCCGTCCCTTGGGGACTGCCTCGCGGTTCTTGATCCATCACTGGATCTCACTTAGAGGGTGCAGAGCAGGATGAGAGAATAGGAAGTATAGGCAGTACTAGCCCCACCTTTGCGTTGACTTATACCTTGCATGTCTGTACGCCTTGACTATCAATGAAAGGGCCATTAGAGAGAGATGCACCAGTAGCTTTGTTTTGTTTTGTGTGGTTTGCTGCTTTACCCTGTGTGTACCTTGGTGATATTAATACAACGGACCGTTCGAGAGAGAGAGGAGGGAAATATAAGGACTTCTTGGGAAGAGAGGGAGCGTGGTGCCTATGGTGGAGACGAAACAGCACATATGTTTAAGTCGATCCAGAAAAAGATAGACAAGACGAAAGAAGAAGTACTGTTGATTGATGTGTGGTGCAGCATGAAGTGATCTGCCAATGGTGGCTGGCAGCACGGCACATAGCACTAAGGCTCAGTCAACAGCAAGGGTCGACTCAAAAATAGGCTCATCACCCACGGCACATGGCATGAGGTGACTTTTGAGTCGACTCAAAAGTCACCTCATCACACACGACACATAGCATGAAGTTTCGGTCAACTCAAGCACAGGCACGGAAGCGAAGAGAGGTGGCAGAGCAGAGAGAGGAGAGAAGATAGAAGAGAGAGCATATGTACCGTTGTTGAGGTGCGGTGCGGAGTGCAGGGATCGGCCAATGGTGGCGGCAAACAGCACGGCAGACTCCTCATGCACCTCTGTCAGCCCCACATGCAGCATGTTCGCCAGATGCGCCTGTGTGCAGAACCATGCAGCACCATGCAGCACCATGCAGCATGCAGGATGCACCATAAAATACACCACCATGCAACATGATTTCAGGAAACAAAGAAGCGTTTGGGAGGGAGAAGCACGTGGAAACAGGGAAATGCTGTGCTGCACAGAACGCTTGGGTGCAGAACGCTTGGGTGCAGAACGCTTGGGTGCAGTACGCTTGGGTGGATCCATAAGCAGCTGTTGCCACACAAGAATCTAGAAAGGCTAAATGAAATCACCAACAGAGCTAGGCTTGAGTGCAGGGCAGGGGGGATATGCAGGGCGGGGGCACACTGACAAGGGTGAGTGTGGCTTTGATCAGAGAGTGAGTGTAGGGGGAAAAGGAGGGAGTGGGGTGGGGGGGGGGAGGAGTTGGGGGGGAGTGGTGTCCACCTTGGTTGGTGAGGGCGAGTATCTTGTTTGCCGAATCCTTGTACATGGCCGCACAGCGCCGCAGCTAGTTTTGAGACGTCTCAGTTTTGAGTTTTGAGGCGTCTCAAAAAGTCTCAAAACGAGACGTCTCAAAACTTGTACATGGCCGCACAGCGCCGCAGCAAAACGACTTTTGAGTTGACTCGAAAGGGCGGGCGGGTTATGAGTATGGTGTGGTGCAGCAGTGCAGGGGGGAGGGGGTGTGGGGAGGGAAGGTATGCACCTTGGCGAGTGTGAGTATCTTGTCTGCAGAGTCCTTGAACGTGGACGCACAGCGCCTCAGCATGCGTGCGTTGGGGTACCGGGAGTTCTGTGTTATGCCTGCCACCTGCGAGTGGGAGGGTGGGCCCGTGGTGGGTGGTTGGTGAGAGAGAGCAAGAGGGTGAGTGGGAGGGTGGTGGTGGGGTGGGTGGATGGGTGGATGCGTGGATGGGTATGTTTCACAAAGAAGAGAGGAAGGAACCACGCACACCAGGCAAACGCGCCAACCGCAAGCATTTGCACCTATGCTGGAAGAAGAAGTAGAAAAAAAAAAAAAAACTATCACGTGAATGACTTCTTTTAAGGCGCTAAAAAATCTCGTCCGCGAAATGATGATGCGGCGCCGGCTGCTCAACTCACATGGAAGGTGGCGCCGTTGTGAATGAGATCCATGGCGGCGGGGCAGGGCAGGGCTGTTGACATGGTCCATAAGCCCCTTTTTGAGTGTGGCGCTTCAACAATCGTCTCAGTGGTGAGTGAGTGCATGTGAGGCTCACTCACATGGAAGGTGGCACCGTTGTGAATGAGGTCCATGGCGGCAGGGCTGTTGACATAGTCAATGAGCGGCATCACCAGGTACCCCTTGTCATACCCGTTCAGCGACTCCGACCCCTCGGGCGGCAGTGGGATCTCCGTGGTGTTGCGCTGTTAGGGGGAAGGGGCGGGGGGAGGTAAGAGGGGTAGGGCGGGATGGGAGAATGGGTGGGAAAACGGGTGGGGTGGCCTTTGAGTCGACTCGAAAGTGCTCCCCGGGGACACGGACACGCCCACACCCACGCCCACACCCCACCCCACCATGCACGCACGCAACCAACCCAAACCGCGCACCTCCAGGATGGGAATGAATGAGCATGCTCCACGGCCACACCCTCTGCTCCACCCCCTCCCATTGGGCTTCACTGACCCACCCCACACTACCAACACCCACCCACGCACACACCCACCCAACCCAACCGCACCCAGTGCAGCGAGCGCGAGGAGTACGGTGCACTCACATATCAGCGGCACCGTCACACATCACATCACATCACACACCTGCACCCACCCAACCGAGCCCAACCCAAACCCAACCAGCCCACCCACCCTGCCCAACCCACCCGGAGCCAGAGGTCATCCTCCATAATAGGAATCAGCATGCTCCACGGCCACACCCTCCGGGTTCACAACCACCCACCCACCCATCCCACCAAACCGAACCCAACCCCACCCAGCCCACGCACTCTGAGCCAGAGATCATCCTCCATAATAGGAATGAGCATGCTCCACGGCCACACACGCCTCGTCTCCGCGTGCGAGGCCTTCGAGAACCGCTTGCGGGCGTTCCGTCTGGCCTCCAGCAAGCTCTCCCCGGGGTTAAGGCTGGGCACCCAGTGCAGCGAGCGCGAGGCGACCTCGACGGTGAACTCGTAGGCGCTGAGGACGCGGTCCACGGGGTCGCGCATGGACGAGACCACCGATGTGTTGGCGGGGGGGAGCTTGGTCATTAGGGAGTAGTCGTCGTGGGTTGAGAGGAGCCGGCATTGGGGCTTGCTGCAAGGAGGGAAGGGAGGGAAGGAGAAGAGGGGATTTGGCAGGAGAAAAGAGGCACGAGGCGTTCAGAGGCGCGTTGGATGGGAGGGAGCGGGCAGCAGGCAGGGTGTTCGTCCCCGCTCCTCCCTCCCAGTGCAGCGAGTGAGAGGCAACCTCGACGGTGAACTCGTAGGCGCTGAGGACGCGGTCCACGGGGTCGCGCATGGACGAGACCACCGATGTGTTGGCGGGGGGCAGCTTCGTCATTAGGGAGTAGTCGTCGTGCGTGGAGAGGAGACGGCACTGCGGCTTGCTGGGAGGGGGAAGGAGGGGAGGGAGGGAGGGGGTTTGGCAGGAAGGAAGAGGCATGAGTTCGTGGGCATGGGGCTGGGTGGGCTCTGGGGCGCGTTGGATGGAAGGGAGCAGCCAGCAGTCAGTAAGGTCCCCCCTTCTCCTCTCGACGGTGAACTCGTAGGCGCTGAGGACGCGGTCCACGGGGTCGCGCATGGACGAGACCACCGATGTGTTGGCGGGGGGCAGCTTCGTCATTAGGGAGTAGTCGTCGTGCGTGGAGAGGAGACGGCACTGCGGCTTGCTGGGAGGGGGAAGGAGGGGAGGGAGGGAGGGGGTTTGGCAGGAAGGAAGAGGCATGAGTTCGTGGGCATGGGGCTGGGTGGGCTCTGGGGCGCGTTGGATGGAAGGGAGCAGCCAGCAGTCAGTAAGGTCCCCCCTTCTCCTCTCGACGGTGAACTCGTAGGCGCTGAGGACGCGGTCCACGGGGTCGCGCATGGAGGAGACGACCGACGTGTTGGCGGGGGGCAGCTTCGTCATTAGGGAGTAGTCCTCGTGCGTGGAGAGGAGACGGCACTGAGGTTTTCTGGAAAAGGGAAGGGAGGGAGGAGAGGAGAGGAGAGGAAGAAATTTGGCATGAGGAAGGAAGAGTCATGAGGCGTCCAGAGGAGTGTTGGATGGACGGGAGCAGCCAGCAGGCAGAAGGGTCTCTCCCCGCTCCCCCCTCTTGACGGTGAACTCGTAGGCGCTGAGGACGCGGTCCACGAGGTTGCGCATAGACAGCACCACTGATGTGTTGGCGGGGGGGAGCTTCGTCATCAGCGAGTAGCCATCGTGGGTTGAGAGGAGCCGGCACTGGGGCTTGCTGTGGGGGGGAGGGAGGGGAGGGGCGGGAAGGAGGCGAGGAGGAGGCATCAGTTCATGTGCTGGCTCTGGGGCTAGGCGCGCTCTGGGGCGTCCTGGAGCGCGTTAGAAGGAAGGGAGCAGCCAGCAGACAGCAGGGTCCCTTTCTCTCTCCCCCCCTCCCCCCCCTCTCGACGGTGAACTCGTAGGCGCTGAGGACGCGGTCCACGGGGTCGCGCATGGACGAGACGAATGATGTGTTGGCGGGGGGGAGCTTCGTCATTAGGGAGTAGTCGTCGTGCGTGGAGAGGAGACGGCACTGGGGTTTTCTGAGAGTGGAGGGGAGGGAGGGAGGAGGAGAGGGGAGGGAGGGAAGGGAGGGGATTTGGCAAGAGGGGAGGGTCATGAGGCGTTCAGAGGCGCCAGCAGCCAGTAGGCTGGGTGTTCGTCCCCCCACCTCCCAGCCAGTGCAGCGAGCGCAAGGCGACCTCGACGGTGAACTCGTAGGCGCTGAGGACGCGGTCATTAGGGAGTAGTCGTCGTGGGTTGAGAGCAGGCGGCATTGAGTCTTCCTGGGAGAGGGAGAGGAGGGGAGGGAGGGAAGATGGGTTTGAGTGGGGGTTGCGGACAGGGAAAACGGGTTTTTTTAGGAGGAGAGAGTCATTGTGCGTGGGTGGGAATGAGCTGGCACTGCAGCTTGCTGGGAGAGAGGGAAGTGTGAAGGGGTAGAGATGGGAAGGTTGTTTGTTTTTTGTGAAATGATATGATGCGATGCGATGCAATTGTGATGGGTGTTGGCGGCGCCTTACGATGGGTCGAAGCGGAGCTCGTCGTAGGAGCGAGGGCAGCGCAGCGACACGGGGAACAGAGGCTTGAGGAAGCTGCACGGGGCAGCATGGACAGGACAGAGGTAAGATCAACAGGTGCCATGACATGACATGGGCAGATGGGGAGAACAAGGGAGAAAGTGGGGAAAGGATGAGAGGGCGAGGAGAACGATTAGGGAAATGGTCGTGGAAGAAAGGAGCCAAGAGGGAGGAGACAGAGCTAAGCCTTGTCATGTAATGAGGTAAATCCAAATCCACCGAAACAGCAAGCCTTGTCAGAACTAAGCATTGTGTCACGCTCGCCTCTGCTGAACCATCACACGCCCACCCGAGTAGCACCGCATAACGAAGCTTAACACCGCACAGCACCGCACAGCAAGGCACATCACAGCACATCACATCACATCACCACACAGCAGCACTGCGTACCATTGGTGGTATGTGCGTCCGCCCGTGCGAGGCACATGCAGGAAGAACAGCAGGTCCTTGATCGGCTCCTGCTTCCGATCATGAATATCCAGCCCCTTGGGTAGATCCGCCATCATCCTCTCTACAAACTCATTCACTAAAGGCAAGCAGGCCTCCGCAGTGATGGGCGGAAAGGTTCTGAAATCCGCGCCCATCCCTGGCAAGGGTCCGTGCCCCTGCTCCCGCAGCAGCTCCAGCTGCGCTTGCACATACGCTTGCTGCCCTGCCAAGCCCGTTGGGCCCCCATTCGCCATGACTCCTTCTTGCATGCCCGCTCCGCCCATGCCTCCGCCCCCAGGCCCGCCCATGCCTCCGCCGCCTGCTCCGCCCATGCCTCCGCCTCCTGCTCCCCCCATGCCTCCGCCTGCTGCTCCCCCAGGACCAAAGCCCCCAGCGCCCCATGGCCCAGCTGGGTTTCCCCCGCCCGCGTTCCCCCCCGCACCTTGCACCCATCCCCCGCCTGCCCCTGTACCCATGGCGGGGAAGCCAGCGCCATTGGCGGGCCCTGTGCCTGCACCTGCGCCAGCCCCTGCGCCCATGCCGCCCATGCCACCGCCCATACCTGCGCCTCCCCCTGCTCCTGCGCCAGCACCCCCCCATGGCGCCCCATTTGGCCCACCCTGGTTTGGATTCCCCTGCGCCCAGATGCCCCCCGCACCACTGTACGCTCCGCCGCCCCCACTTCCCCCTCCGCCTGCGCCTCCGCCTCCGCCTCCGCCACCTGCCCACCTGTTCCCCCCTGCAGGACCTCCGCCCCATTGCCCCGCTCCGCCAGCACCTCCCCCCCCATACCCTCCCCCTTGTCCCCCCCACCTGGTCCCGTCTGCGCCAGTGCCAGTCATTCCAGGGCCTCCGCCTGCCGCAGCTCCGCCTGCGCCTGCACCTGCGCCTGCGCCTGCGCCACCCCAGTTACCCGCGCCAGCAGCATTTCCCCCAGCTGCATTTCCTCCCCAACCTCCCCCAGCCATGCCCGGTCCCCCTCTTCCGCCAGCCTTCCAGCTATTCACCCCGCCACCGCCGTAACCTCCCCCGCCTGCTCCCCCTCCGCCTCCCCCGCCCCCTGCGCCGTTCGGGAACCCGCCCCCTGCCCCTCCACCCCAGCGGTTTCCGCCCGGCCCCCCGGTCGCTCCGCCGTTGTTTCCCCCGCCGCCTCCCCCGTAGCCCCCAGCCCCCCCGTAAGCTCCGCCGTTACCGCGTGCGGCGGGACCCACGTAATCATACACCTGATTCTGGGCAAGAACCGCTGGTAACGCTGGTGAAGGAGTGGGTGGGGGGGGTAGGGGGGAAGTGGATGGAGGGGGGTTTGGGCGGGGGAATAAGCTTGGTTGGAGGGGTGGAAAGGGAAGAGGTAGGGTTCGTGTGACAAGGAGGGGCAACGGTCCGTGGAAGTGACTTTGAGTCGACTCAAGTGTCACATGGTGACTTATAAACAGAGATTAAGAGAGTGTGTCAAGCAGAGTTAACGTTGCGCCGCGTCGCGTCCTAACTGAGGAGAGACTTGACACGGAGAAATTCGTTTCGCCGATCAGTGAATGAGAGCAACGGACCGAGGCTAAATCGAGAAAACGACCGAGGCTAAATTGTGAAACAGGCAGCCGAGTCGCCCGTGGTATGAAGAGAACGAGACCGGACGAAGTGCAAGTTAAACTAACTCCCCTGCTGATGCTGACCAATCAAATGCCTGCTGAATTTCTGGAAAGCGGATAATAAACTGATGAAAACAAACACGGAAAGCGGATAGTACATCCCACGTGACACGCGATATCGGCCGACGTACCTGCGTGAGAGAGTGCCAGCAGCAGCGACAAGAGAACGGGAAATCTCATCATGAATCAGCGTCCCAGCAGCAGTTTTTTACCAGAACACAAGTAACGACGCAACGTTTCGGCGGCCCGAGACCAGCTGGGTTCCTTGACTCCGATCAGAGACACAACAACGTGGCAGTATGCGCAACGGCGTCTATTGCAAACGAGAGAGGCCGCGGGGAGCGAAATAGTATACACCTTGATGTGGACTAGTAACAAAGATTTGCTGCGCGCTCAACCATAACTTAGTAGTGCGCACGTGGTGAGGAATGTAGCAGAAGCGGCTTCCACTCCACGACCAAGGACAGACAGACCAACCTACCACGGATGTCGCAGACTCGCAGACTTTCAACACAGCACAGCACTGACAGCACACCTGAACTGGATAGGAGGAACAGAACTGAGAAGAAAGTAGGTGAGGCGAAACACAGACCAGAAGCTCAACCTCCCGTGAAGGACACTGGTTGGTCAGGGCAGGGAAGGGCGGGTCCCGAAAGTACGTTTTCGCGAAACACACTATCCAGCCACTTTAGATCCTAAACAGACCACTCTAGATCGTACAAAACCTTTTTGAGCCGCAATTAGATGAACTTCCGGTCTGGTTTGGTTGTTGGTTTGGTTCAGATCAGGTGGACCAGAGTTTGCCTTGTGTCGGTTGGGGAACAGGCCTGTCGATTCACGGACATTTTTCCGTTTTCCCTGAGAATTCAGGGCTCGTTTCAGATCAGCTCGGAGATTTTCAGGGCTGGTTTTTCCCAGGCCCGGATTCCTAACGGACAGGTTTTGGCTCTTGCCCGGATTTCCCGTACCTGTCCCCCCCTCCCACTTCCCCTCCTCCCTTTCTTCCTGACCTTAGACCGCGAGCTGGTCCCTCTCCCCTCCTCCCTGTAACACCACACCAGTCCCTCCCGTTCCCCTAACGTGTCTAGCTCCATTATCTAAGTTTTTCTACGCAAGTATCCTCAGAGCCAGAAATAGAAATGCCCTGAATTTAAGTCTGCTTTCCGGATCCTTCGGGGTTGATTTCGGGGCAGCTCAGCTTCGTACGGGTTGGACCCAGACCTAGCGACAGTCCTGTTGGGGAATCATTTTCTGTTCTGTGGGAGTGGTTTGGCAGTACAAAACATCGTGGTAACAATGTATTCACTAGCCAAAAGCTATGGTCACGCTTGGTTTATCGATCCCTTAGAAGGGTTCGCAGACAAATCCAGTTTTGCATTCTTGCCCGCGAAATTGCCGCACTCCCAAGTGATACCCAGTCAACCAGCTCCTGTCAACCCCGGGTTATGATTGGCCAGAGCACGTCAATATGCCTTTGAGATTTGTTCAAGGTATTTATGTTATCGAGATACTTCACCTCCATTGTACAGCCAACAAATTGTACGTTTGCCTACTGTTACGAGTGCAATTGAGTGAGCGAGCTAGGATTGCACTATCAAGACAAGAAATACAATGAGCGAAGGAATAAGCGAATAATAAAAAGCGAAACTATGGTGGTAACGGTAACGTGGGAAATTGGGGTGCGCGACGGGCCTGGTGCCGAGGTTTGGGGAACTGTCGAGGCGGAGGTCCGGAGCGCAGGTTACCAACCGAACCGTGAGGTTGGGTCGCATCGTGAATAATGGCGGGAGTGATGTCGAGGCGAATGTCGCGAGTGGTAACGGAATATTGTGGGGTGCTGTCAGTGTTGTACGCGCTGAGCAGGGACGCGAAGTAAGGAAAAGGAATTTTCCTTACACCTACTCGAGACATCTGTTTGGCCATGGCTTATGCTTTAACTTCGTACCGCTTAATGTCAATCAATTTCTTGCCTGATGGCACATTTCGTGTAACCTTAGAGTTAGGTTCGACCAGCGCTTTAAGAGGATACATTTTTTGTGTTCAAACCGTGAACATTAGTACCTCTTCCCTGGTCGCAGGTGTTGGGCTGAGAATTAGCCCTTAGGATCTTTCAAGGCTAAGATCTTTTGAGTAGGAATGTTGTACTTTGCGGAAGCGTAATAACAGAGTTTACTGAACCACCTTGCACTGGTATGTGAGAATAAGATAAGTTGATAATAGCAGAGAGATACAAAGCTTTTATATGATTACAAAATAATATGAAAGGTTTTACTTTAACTGTTTTTGTTGTTGCGGTTCGATACAGTGACGACTCGGGTAACTGCTCAATATCGAGTCAGTTATGTGTCCTTACTGTCGCGCTGCATTTTTCGTCGAGTCAAAGGTCACCGACCTTTGACCTTCGCGTAACCTCTAGCTGTTACTTTTGTTGACTCGCGTGTTGCTTCGTTGTAGTCTGCTTCGTTTCGTGTCGATACTTCGATTACTTAAGAAGCGTTAAATTACTTGTTTCCAACACTTCCCTTCGCTTCTGGAGTGTCGCTGCTGATGACGTGTCCTTGTCCAGTCAGCAGCATGCAATACTCGAACTTCTGTTTTCCGAGTTTCTTGGTCAAGTAATCGGCTGCCATCTCGGATGTGGGACAGTAGGATAACTCGAGTCTTCCCTTCTCGATTTCGTCTTTTACGAAGAAGTACCGGAGGGCGATGTGCTTTGTTCGATTCGCGAACCCATTTTTGTTCGCTATGCGAGTGGCTGATTGGTTGTCGCAGAAGAGGGAGAAGCTGGGTAACTGAGCCAATTTTGCTTCTTCTAGTAATTCGCGAATATATAGTCCTTCCTTGGTGGCTGAGAAGAGTGCGATGTATTCTGCTTCGGCTGAGGAGAGAGCGATTAGCTCTTGCTTGTTCGACTGCCATGAGATAGGGCCGATAGATTCGAGTTGGTAGATGTAGCCAGTACGAGATCGCCTGTTGTCAGAGTCTCCAGCATGATCGTCGTCGTCGTAACCGATTAGTTTAGGTCTCGTAGTTCTGGTCTTGAAGTAGATTAGTCCGATCGTCGGGGTGCTGACGAGGTAGTGAAGTGCACGATCGAGCTCCATTATGTGTTCTGCTTCCGACTTCTTGAGGTAGGTGGCGAGTTGACTAGCTGAGTAAGATAGATCCGGTCGGCAGGTAACGGTTGCGAAGAGTAGACAGCCTAGTTTTCGTTGGTAGTCGCGAATGCCGGCGGGTTTGAGTAGGGCGAAGACTTTGCGATTTCCGTCGGTGTAACGGTATGGCGTGGTGATGGCAGTTGGAGTTAGTCCGAATCGTTTGGCGATGGTGTCTGTGTATTTTTCGGCGCTGAGGTAGATTGCGTTGTCGCCGTCTTGTATGTTGAGTCCCAGGTACTGTGTCACGGTAGTCGCGACGGTGAGTGTGAGATCCCTCTGCAACTCCCCTTCAAACCAGGTCGTTATGTCATCGGTGGAGCCTATGTAGAGGAGGTCGTCTATGAGAATTGGTGTCTTCGAAGAGCCCGCGATTGGTGCCGTAGGTGTTGCTGCTGCTGCCGATGTTGTCTCTGCTGCTGTTGATGTTGTTTCTGCTGCTGTCGATGTTGTCTCTTCTTGCCGGATTGTTGCTAATGCCCTTGTTCTTTCTTCTTCAGGTATGGTATGTGAGTACCAAAATCCTCCAGGACTGAAGTCGGGGTCGAGATCTGGTGGATGTGTCCAAGAAGTGAAGTTGATGATGGCGTCGCTGTCGGCGGTACCTTGGTCCGGAACGAAGTCAAGAACGAAGACGTTATTCTTCAAGACCGCCTTGCCAATATAGAGTCCGCCCTTTCCGTGGTACAACTTGAACTCCTGAGTGGTGCTATCTGCTTCAAGATGAATGCCCTTTGCCATCAATTGACTGACGCTGAGTAAGTTGTAGCCGAGTCCTTATGCGATTAGAACCTTTGACATTTGTAGAATAACGTTAGTTTCTCAAGACTAAAGTTGAACGATCCCTTGTCGTCGTGTGTGCAGGTTCTGGTTGTTGGCGACGGTGATTACAACTTCGCGTTGAAGTTGGTGTTCATGTTGAACGAAGCGACCCGAGGAGCACATGTGCTGTCCGCAGCAGCTGTCCAAGAACCAAGTGTCTTTTCCGGACGGCTCGCTCTGGGCGATGGCTGCATACGTCGGGTTGGGCTCCAGTGATTCGTGGCGAGGAGTGCTCTCGTCGAGCTGTTCTTCTGGTGAGTAGAACGGTGGGGATCCGGTGATGCAGGATTCTGTTGTTCTTGTCATACAGCTTACGATGTTTCTTGTGCCTTGCGCAGGTTTTGTTGTTGATGACGTTAAAGACCGTACTTGATTGGTGGGATGCGCGTGTGTAGAAGCTACTTGACTACTTGAGGGCCGAAGTTGACGTTGCGACGACGTTGACTGCTGCTGATTCGGGCAGTGTGTGCGAGGATGTCCGGACGTTTTGCAGAGGTGACAAAATGGTGGGACGTACTGTTGAACTTGACGGTTGTTTTGTCGATTGTTGTTGTTGTTGTAGCGCCGTTCAGTGTGAAATGCAAACTCTGGTGCTGCTGCTCTCTTGTGTCGTTCTTCGTGTAGTTCCATATCCTGCTGTTCAGCGTGAATTTTGGCGCAGAGTGCTGCTTCAGAGATCTTCCCGTAAGCTCGGAGGAGTGCTCAAGTGGAGTGCCAATGAGGACCGAGGCCAGCGATGATAACTGTTACGAAGGCTTCTTCGGATATCGATCCTCCGCATCGAAGGAGTCTGTCGCGCAGTCCACGACAACGGCTGATATACGCCATTCCTTTTTTGCCGGGTTTCATTTCCACTGTTGTCAGCTGTGCCATGAGACGACTTTGATTAACACTGTCTGTTGCTTGATACATGTTCTTCAGATGATCGTACGCTAGCTCGGCGGAGTTGCCGTATCCTTGATAAGACCGAATGTTCTGCTGCTCGTTTGGCGTTATGTTTTGAAGAAGTATCGTGTACGCCATCAGCGTCTGATATGTATATTGCTGCTTGTCGTATTGTGTCCCATGTGTTGGGTATGGTATGGGATTGATCTAAGTATTTGCGCGCCCTCCATCATCAGCTCGAACTCGAATAACCAGGTATAGAAGTCTTTTCCGTCGAAGGGTGTTGATGTCTGCAGTTTTAACACATGTGCGAATTGTGATTGAACCTGAAGCGCAACCAATGTCTTTGTTAGAATGTGAGAGAATGGAATGAATGAACTAGGCAGCAGGTGGGTACAAGTATGAAAACCTAAACGTGTTGTACCCTATAAGAACTAGCCCATTACAGCCTAAAAAATCTATAGCATATAAGTTGGACACACCCCCATAGGCAAAGTGGGGGAGAACAAGAGGTCACAAGACCATTCAAGAAAGACAAAGCAAGCTCAGGGTGGATCACAAAGTCACCACGCAGTCTGAGCACAAGCAAATGGCCACAAGGCCAGTTCACATGCAGAGTTATATAAAGGAAAACAAACAATACAGTGAACACAACCTAGCAAGTGTAAGCATGCAGGTATATGTACGGTATACAGAGTACAGTACAAGCAGAGTCAAGAAGTAAGCAAGTGAGGCACAGTAGGTACAAGGCCTAGAACAGTACAGAAACGCTGATGATCACAAGGCTGAAGTGCCTTGGTGAAAACATCAGCAGTGTTGGCCTGTGAGGCCACGTAAGCGAGATGAAGCTGACCACGCTGCTGCAACTCTCGAGAAAGGAAGTAGCGCAGAGCAATGTGCTTCGTTCTGTGCTCCAGTCTGTGCTCCTGACACAAGGCCAGCATGGCCTTGTTGTCGACGTACAGAACTGGAGGAGAACGAGGCGCCTCTTCCAAGTCGGTCAGCAGGTAGGTAAGCCAGCGTAACTCCTGTGCAGCCATGGCCCCAGCGTAGATCTCAGCCTCACAACTCGAGCTGAGAACAAAAGAAGAGCGGGTAGACCGCCAAGAGACAGAACCGGAACCAAGAATGAAGGTGTAACCCTGTGACGACCGCTGTGTAGCCAAGTCGTCAACCCAGGAAGCGTCTGCATGACCAGTGAGGACAACTCTAGCCCGTCCTCCAAGCACGAGCCCCATGCCCGACGTACTGCACAAGTAGCGCAACACCCTCTTCGCAGCATCCCAGTGCACCTTTCGGTGCCTGCCGGGAGCCACGTAGCAAGCCAAAAGGCTGAGAGGGTATGCGAGGTCAGGTCGTGTGCAAGTCATCAGGTACATGAGGCAGCCCACAAGCTCTGGATACGGGCCACTCGGCTCTACGGACTCGTCCGAAGGTGGAGCTGAGAGCGAGTGACCGGTAGGCAGAGGAGTGGACTGTGGCGAGGAGTACGTGAAGTCGAAGCGCTGAAGGACCTGCTGCACCATGTGTGACTGCGTCAAGGTAATGGTGCGCTGTGCTCTATCCCGGGTGATCCGCAAGCAAAGATAGCTTGTCAGCTCACCCAGGTCTGTGCACGTGTGTCTCTTCTGCAGCTCGGACTTCACGTGGGCGAGTGCCTCAGTGTCAGCAGTAGCAAAGACGAGGTCGTCTACGTACACGAGAACGTAGAACGGCGGCAGAGTGGTGTCAGTGCGTAAAAACAGAGAAGGGTCAGCAGTGGAAGGAGCAAAACCAAGAGCAACAAGAGTCGTCCTCAGTGTGTCGTGCCACTCACGAGGTGCCTGGCGGAGACCGTAGACTGGCCGCCGGAGGCTCCATTGGGTACCAGCAGGAAACGACCCAGTGAAGCCAGGTGGGTGGCGCAGCCAGATCTCCTCGTGCAGGCTGCCCTGTAGGAAGGCTGTGCTAAAGTCAAGCGAGTGGAGCTCGTAGTCACGGTGAGCGGCAACGTGCAGCAGTACCCGAAGAGTGGTCATCTTCGGGGTAGGAGAGAAGGTCTGGAAGAAGTCAACTCCCTGTCGCTGACTGAAGCCACGTGCAACGTAACGCGCCTTGAAGACAGGCGGAGAACCCGGCGGCCGCTTCACCCTGAAGATCCACATGCCACTGACGATGTTCACCCCAGGTGGGGGAACCTCGTCGACGTAGGTGCCTGTGGACTTCCAGGAAGCCATCTCGGCGTCCATGGCTGCCTGCCACTGAGAGGAGTAGGGACCCTCTATCGCCTCTGCGTAAGAGCGCGGGGTCGGGATGTCTGGTGCATCCGGGTCTCCCTCAGGGGCAAGTAGCATGGGCACGAGATGAGGTACAGCAGCGGCAAAGCATTCAAACTCCTCCTGTCTGTCCTCAAGCACGTCCGTGCCAAGAGCACACTCACCCCTGACGGACGAAGGACAGACAGACGCAGACGCAGACTCAGCAACAAGACTAGTGGCGTAGTCGAGGCGACAGGCTGCAGCAAAGTCAACAAGCTCAGCAACGAGAGCAGACGCAGCAGACGACTCAAACAGAGGGTCAGTGACAGCAGTGGCTAGAAAGCGCGTGATAGTAGGACTAGCAGCACGAAGGGAGTCAGACTCCGGTTCCGGACCGTCAAGAAGAGAGGACGCAGGAGGAGAGGGCAGAGGGACACGCTGTGGAGCTGTGGAAGGACGCAGAGTCATAGAGTGAGTGCCAGGGACAGGAGGAGGACGCGGACGCAAAACACAACCAGCGCGAGCAGTGCGGACAGGCGAGGCAGCACGAGACACAGGCGACACAGGACGCGACTCAGGCTCACGACGCTCCGTAAGACCCCTAGTTTGTCCAGAGTAAGGAGAAGGACCAGGCAGTGGAGAGGACGGCTGTAACTGCGACTCTGACTGGACAGGCTGTGGACGTAGTAAAGGAGGAGGACGTCCAGGAGAAGGCGGTAGACGAAGAACCTGCTGAAGGAGCGGAACGTAGTATGGCCGCGGCCGCGCAGCGCACCCAGAAACAGCAGAGACAGCACCACTACCCTCAGCTCCAGGGTCTCCAGTAACAACTCCCGCAGCACCACCAGCCTCAGTACCTGCAGCGCCAACGCCTGTAGTACCACCAGCCCTAGCAGCTCCAGTACCTCCAGTACGACCACCTCCAGGACCAGCGGCTCCAGCAGCTCCTCCAGCAGCTCAAGCACGAGCAGCACCTCCAGCAGTACCAGCACCAGCAGTGCCTCCAGCAGCACCAGCACCAGGAACACCTCCAGTAGCTCCAGCACCAGCAACACCTCCAGCAGCACCAGCACCAGCAGCACCTCCAGCAGCACCAGCACCAGCAGCACCTCCAGCAGCTCCAGCACCAGCAGCACCTCCAGCAGCTCCAGCACCAACAGCGCCTCCAGCAGCTCCAGCAGCTCCAGCACCAGCAGCACGGCGACAGCGCCGAGCGTACCACTCACGAAGCCGCTGCGGAGAGAGGGGCTCCCGCCACAACGGGACACCCGGACCACCTCCAGACTCAGCACCCCCAGACACAGCACCCCCAGGCTCCATACGCTTAGCCTCAGCACCCCCAGGCTCCGCACCCGCAGGCTTAGCACCCCCAGACTCCACATGCTCAGGCTCAGCACCCCCAGGCTCCGCACCCCCAGTTCCCGCACCCGCAGGATCAGCACCCCTAGCAGTACCTGAGTCGACAGCTACCTCGACCGGCTCGGCAGGGTCTACCTGAGACACACCTGAGGGGGCAGGACCCTGAGGGGGGAGGGGGTCTACCGGAGGAGTACCTGGTGCGAGGAAGAGTGGCGAGGGGGGGGGGAGAGAGGTAGCGCGGTAGGGAAAGAGACGGTAGTAAGACACCGACTCGTCAAACGTGACGTCCTGAGAGGACAGAACATGACGCGAGGTGGGGTGGTAGAACTGCCACCCGGGTGCGTCAGGGGGGAAGCCAAGGAAGACGCAAGGAACGGCACGGGAGGACAGCTTGTCCGCTGAAGTATCGTGGACAAAAGCTCGAGATCCCCAGACAC
The DNA here is from genome assembly GCA_947471745.1 of Closterium sp. Naga37s-1. Classification (NCBI taxonomy): domain Eukaryota; kingdom Viridiplantae; phylum Streptophyta; class Zygnematophyceae; order Desmidiales; family Closteriaceae; genus Closterium; species Closterium sp. Naga37s-1. The sequence goes on from CANJKZ010000006.1 coordinate 3,089,384, forward strand.
GGAACGCGGACGCATCGCCAACCTTCCCCGTCCACCTCAGAGTAGGTGTGGTCTCCGGCAAGGAGACACGAGGCTGAAGGTTGATCTGATGCGCTGCGTACTGAACCGCGAACGACTACAGAAAATGGGGAGCAGCCGCATGGATCATGGACGTACGAGCGACGTCCATGACCATGCCAATGCGGCGCTCAGCAATCCCATTTTGCTGTGGGGAGACCGGAAGCGTGAACGTCTGGCGGATGCCCTCCGCACGACAGAAGGCCCTCAGGAGGTCGGAGGAAAACTCACCACCCCTGTCTGAGTGCAGACGCAGAACAGGAAGGTCCGAGCCGAAACTCTCACTGAGCTGGCGACGGGCACCGCGGATCCAGTCGATCAACACCTCAGTGACGTCACCCTTGCTGCGCAAGGGGAAGACTGTGGTGTAACGCGAGTAGTCGTCAACGACCAGCAGGAAGTAACGCTCGTGACCCTATCCACGGACGCGGGCTGGGCCCCACACGTCCATGTGAAGAGTCTGCAGGGGAGCCTCTGTCGGAGGGAACGAGGAGGAGTGAGGAGCGGCGCGCTGCCGGCCCTCGACACAAGGAACACAGGTGGGGGCAGGCCCCGGAGGAAGAGGAGGAAGGCACCGGGGGAGACCCGAGACAAGGGTACGGGAGGCCATACCTCGAAGACGAGGCAGGGAGGGGTGACCAAGGCGGTGGTGCCAAAGAAGAGTCTCGTGCGTCAGAGGACGACACGAGCAGGGGGCAGACGCAGGACTAGACCTGGACGCGGCAGCAAACACCTGACTAGACGCGGCTACCTGACCAGACGCAGAGACCGGAGGAGGCGCAGTAGTCACTGTGTAGAGACTCGACCCAGGCCGACGGGTGAACGTGGCCAGGTGGCGGCCCGTCCGAGAGCAAGTGCAGTGGGTCACACGCTGACCTCCAGGGGTGAACTGGTCAACTCACGTGTCCTGGAGGTCAGCTCCACTCACCAAGTTCGTAGAGAACGAGGGGAGGTGGAGTCCCGACAGCAAGCCCGACAGGGCCGCAGGACACGGTAGAACCGTGGAAGAGTGCGCAAGGACTGGGCCCCCAGAGGGGTCAGCAAGGGAGACTGCGTCAGGCTGACTGAGCGGCGTGAGTGTGGTGCTGTCTCTGAAGAAAGAGCGCGAAGCACCAGAGTCAAGTGTGAAAGTGTGCAAGGCCTCAGTAGGTGCAGTACCAGAGAGAGCAGACTCACCAGGACCTGGAGCAGCAGACTCACCAGCACCTGGAGCAGCAGACGCACTAGCACCTAGAGCAGCAGTCGCAATGCCCGGGTCGGGCGGGACACTCAGATAACAGTCACACTCAGTACTATCAGTCATACATGGCAACAAGGATAGCATTGAAATCAAGATCAAAGATAGACACATTCTGCATAAGCAGATCATGCCAGCGAGGGAGCTCAACAGCGTCAGGAAACTGGGCACGCTAGGCGTCAGTCAAGCGACCGAAGCAGCGTTGCGTAGTGTGTGATAGCCCACACGCCTCCCCACGACGACTGCCGGTGCGAAGAACGTAAGTGCAGGGACTAGCACCCCCAGACCTCCCACGCCCAGCGCACCACTCACGAAGCTGCTGGGCCGACGGGGTCTCACGGGAGCGCGGCTGCTGCTGGCACTGGTTACCACCAAAGCCTCCACGCTGCACGGCTGCACGTCGACCAGCACCACCGCCGCCGCCACCTCCACCACCGCTGCCGCTGCCTCCACCACCGCTGCCTCTGCCTCCACCACCGCTGTCGCTGCCTCCACCACCTCCACCGCCGCCACTGAAGCCCCCACTCCCGGTACCACCCCCACCTCCACCGCCACCCCCTCTGCCTCCTCCACCGCCTCCACCGCCGCCCCCACCGCCCCCTCCACCACCCTTGCTCCCCTTGCCCTTGCTGTTGCGGCTCCTCCCACTAGGGGCAGACACAGCTCCGACCTCCTCAGTGCCAACGAGGTCGACAGCAGCAGCAGAAGCAACAGAGGGGAGAAGGGGGACAGGGGAACACCCCTCAAAGAAAAGGGGTGCGCCGGTCGTCGCGAGAAGCACCTACAGCTAAGATACTCTTCTCAGCTGCAGCTAGGCGCTCCTCTAGCAAGTCGACAGTCAGCTCGGTGGGGCAAAGGGATAGAAAGTGGTCCCTGACTGAAGAAAGGGAGTCAGGGAGGCGGGTGACTAGGTAGTAAAGGGCGATGTACATGGGGGGGGGGTTCTTGGCACAGAACTCAGTGGGAAGGGCAGCGCGGTAGCGGGCGTCACTAGTGCGGAGGTGAGCAACTAGGTCAGCAACTGTGGCAAAGGCGGCAAGGTCAGGGAAAAGGTACGGCAGCATGAGGCGGCTGAGGGCAGCAGTGGGAGGGGAGGAGTAGCGCGCAACTACAGCGTCGTACAAAGACTGAGCAGTCTTGTACTGACCAAAATGCGCGCGCTCAGCAGGCGGCAGATGACTACGAACAGCAAGACGAGCAACAGCGTCACGAGTGGTCCACTGTGAGCGAACCGTACTGTCAGCAGTGGCAGCAGGAGCAGTAGAGACACCGGACGTGTGATCGAAAAGGGATACCCCATCTCTAGAGTCACACTGAAGAAAGAGCTGCAGGTCGTCAACCCACACGTCAAAGTCAACTGCACGCCCCTCAGCATCAAAGGTGAGAACAGTAGGGCTAGCCATAGCAGCAGTAGCAGCAGTAGCAGCAGTAGCAGCAAGAGCAGCAGTAGCAGTAGTAGCAGCAGTAGCAGTAGTGGCAGTAGAGGCACTAGGGCAGTGTAGGGCAGTGCGGCTCGGTAGGGCGGCGCGGCTCAGTGGGCAGCGCGGCTCGGCTGGGCGGCGCGGCTCGGCTGGGCGGCGCGGCTCGGCTGGGCGGCGTGGCTCGGCTGGGCGGCGCGGCTCGGCTGGGCGGCGCGGCTCTGATGGGCGGCGCGGCTCGGCAGCTGGCGGCGCGGGTGCTTACTAGGGGCGGGTGCAGGGCCGGGCCGTGACAGTAGGGGCCGCGCCAGTAGGGGTGGCGACAGCAGGGTGGGCCGCGACTGCAGGGGGGGCCGCGCCAGTAGGGGCCGCGCCAGGAGTCGCCGCGCCAGTAGGGGGCCGGGCCGCGCCAGTAGGGGCCGCACCAGGAGGGGCCGCGCCAGGAGGGGTGAAGGCTGTTGGTGAAGGTGAAGGCTGTTGGTGTGGCGTGAAGCTGATGGAGCCTTGTTGAGGTTCGTATGGAGCAAAGGTAGGTTGCTGCTGGTTTCCGCGCGCATAAGATAAACCGTCAAGGCTCATTGGAGTAACCCTGTTGTTGTTGTCAAAGTTGTTTGACTGCGCAAAAGCTGCTTGTTGGTGTTGCTCGTAGAAGGACATGAAGGAGAAAAAAATCTCCATCATGCTTGGGTCGAAGCTTGCTGCTTGATTCCCGGGAGTTTCGGTAGACTCCGCAGCTGGTCTTGTTGCTGTGCCTTCCTCTGTCTGTAGGCCAGAGGCTGGAGGTGGAGTAGGAGTAGTGCCGGGAGATCCGTTGGAGGAGCTCCTCTCCTTCTGTGTTGCCATACCTTTTGTTGTAGGAGATTGTGTAATCGATCTTGCCTTGGAGGCTCTCATACCATGTTGGGCTGAGAATCAGCCCTTAGGATCTTTCAAGGCTAAGATCTTTTGAGTAGGAATGTTGTACTTTGCGGAAGCATAATAACAGAGTTTACTAAACCACCTTGCACTGGTATGTGAGAACAAGATAAGTTGATAATAGCAGAGAGATACAAAGCTTTTATATGATATGATACAAAGCTTTTACAAAAGAATATGAAAGGTTTTACTTTAACTGTTTTTGCTGCTGCGGTTCGATATTGTGACGACTCGAGTAACTGCTCAATATCGAGTCAGTTATGTGTCCTTACTGTCGCGCTGTATTTTTCATCGAGTCAAAGGTCAGCGACCTTTGACCTTCGTGTAACCTCTAGCTGTTACTTTCTTTGACTCGCGTGTTGCTTCGCTGTGGTCTGCTTTGTTTCGTGTCGATACTTCGATTACTTCAGAAGCGTTAAATTACTTGTTTCCAACAGCAAGGACTCCCAAGGTTCTTGCCAGATGGCTAGCGATATGCACTCTAAGGCGCTCCTGGTTTCTGCTGCTCAATGCGGATTGGTACCTGGATCCGGAACCGCCAGACAAGCATGGTTCTTTATCCTTAACATTGGATTTGTTGCAGTTTTATCGCATGGATTTCATACAAGCCATTGATAATGGTTTCTCAACAATGGACAGTGTTGACAATAAAAGCAACCACAAAGCAAGGCACAACGGCATATCCGTGCTCGGCAGAGGTTTTTTATCAGGCTATTTGCTTGGCCAGCCCCTCTGTTCTCATCATTGCACAATGGCGAACGGGCGACGCACTGGACGGGGAGGAGGGAAGTTAACCGGGAAGATTCCTGCTCCGGATGGTGCAACTCCCCCATCAAGCGCTGAACAGTCTCCAGAGAAGAGTCTGTTGGTCTCTGCGCACGCGTCACCTCTGGTCTTACCGAAAGGATCTGCTATTGACGATGCTGCGAAGACTTCATTGCAAGAGCGCTTGTCTGCTCTGAAGGTCAACGGGTTGAAAGACAATGCAGTGGAAGGTTTTGAGGCAGTGCAGCCGCAGCCGAGTTCGTCAACTGCAACAAGTGGCGATCCAGTGTCCGTGGCTCCTGCGGTTGTGAATGAGGAAAGCAAGAAGGAAGTGGGTGAAGAAGAATGGTGGGACAGTGACAACGAGGATGATTTCGATCCTGATGCGATCAACGCTTTGTCGGCGCAGGTCAGCTTCCCGATCACGCTCCTTATTCCTATCAAATGGGAGGAGGAGGTTCCTAAGCTGAAAGCTACGGTCATAGCTCGTCTCAACTTCTGGAAGACATCGTTAACGGGCGACGCGCAGACGACAACTCCGTACCAGGTTCTGCTGCCGGCGTACCTGTCGAAGAAGTACGGCAGGCTTCATGTCACCTTTCAGCACGCACGTGATGCTGGGCTTGTCTGGAGGCGGTCGATGAAGCATGATCTGGGGAAGGGTAACACCCTTACTCTCGACTGGCAGGATCCGGAGAACGCGGCGTACAAGCGCGCATGTTGGCTGAATCCGGATGCGGTGGAGGTGGTACTCAAATCGGTTCCGGCTGGTGTCTCTCCCGACATATTCGCAGGATGTTGTATGAAGTTATCCTGATTAAGAAAGGGAAGGCGGCTTTAACAAAGGTGTCGGTTTTCACAGGGTGCAGGATCCTGTTACTCGGATGGACACGGACAAGGTGTGGGGCCTATCAAAATAACGAACGAGAATGAATGCATTGAAGATAAGTTGGGTACAAGTACTAACCCTAATTGGGTTGTACCCCTTATGGGCTACCCCACTTTAGCCTACACAATGTAAGCGCTATAACATTCTGACACACCCCCATAGGCAAAGTGGGGGAGAACAAGTGGTCACAAGACCAGTAAAGAAAAGCAAAACAAACTCAGGGTGGATCACGAAGTCACCACACATTCCGAGCACAAGCAAATGGCCACAGGACCAGTTCACATGCAGAGTTATAAAAAGAGAACAAACAGTACAGCGATCATAGCATAGCAAGAGTAAGCATGCAGGTATATATATAGATCACAGTACAAGCAAAGTCACGAAGTGAGCAAGTGAGACAAAGTAGGAACAAGGCCTAAAACAGTACAAAAACGTTGATGATTTCCGCACTGAAGTGCCTTGGTGAATATATCAGCAGTGTTGGCCCGACTGGCCACGTAAGCAAGACGAAGCTGACCACGCTGCTGAAACTCTCAAGCAAGGAAGTAATGCAGAGCGGTGTGCTTCGTTATGTGCTCCAATATGTGCTCTTCACACAAGGCAATCATGGTCTTGTTGTCTACGTACATACCTGGAGGAGAACGAGGCTGCTCTCCTCAGTCGGTCAGCAGGTAGGTGAGCCCGCGTAACTCCTGTGCAGCCATGGCCCCTGCGTAGATCTCAGCCTCAAAACTGGAACTGAGAACCAAAGACGAGCGGGTAGACCGCCAGGAAACAGAGTCGGAACCAAGGCTGAAGGTGTAACCCTGTGACGACCGATGCGTAGCCAAGTCGTCAACCCAAGAAGCGTCTGCATGTCCAGTGAGGACAACTGGACCCCGTCCTCCAAGCACGAGCCCCATGCCCGATGTACTGCACAAGTAGCGCAACACCCTCTTAGCGGCCTCCGAATGCTCTGGTCGGTGTCTCCCGTGCGCAACGTAGTGTGCCAGGATGCTAAGAGTGTAGGCAAGGCCAGGTCGAGTGCAGGTCATCATGTACATGAGGCAGCCCACAAGCTCTGGAGACAAGCCACATGGCTCTACGGACTCGTCCGAAGGTGGAGCTGAGAGCGAGTGATCGGTAGGCAGAGGAGTGGACTGTGGCGAGGAGTACCGGAAGCCAAAGCGCTGAAGGACCTGGTGCACCATGTGTGACTGAGTCAGGGTGATGGTGCGCCGTGCTCTGTCCCGGGTGATCTGCAAGCCAAGACAGCTTCGCAGTTCACCCTGGTCAGTGCAGGTGTGTCTCTTCTGCAGCTCCGACTACATAAGGGCCAGTGCGTCAGTCTCAGCAGTGGCAAAGACCAAGTCGTCGACATACACGAGGACGTAGAACGGCGACAGCGAAGTGTCGGTGCGCAGAAACAGCGACGGGTCAGCAATCAAAGGAGCAAACCCAAGAGCCGCAAGTGTCGTCCTCAGTGTGTCGTGCCACTCGCGAGGCGCCTGGCGGAGACTGTAGACTGGCCGCCGGAGGCTCCACTGGGTACCTACAGGAAACGAACCAGTGAAGCCAGGTGGGCGGCGCAGCCAGATCTCCTGGTGCCGGCTGCCCTGCAAGAAAGTTGTGCTGAAGTCAAGAGAGTGAAGCTCGTAGTCACGCTGAGCGGCGACGTGTAGCAGCACCCGAAGAGTGGTCATCTTCGGGGTAGGGGAGAAGGTCTGGAAGAATTCAACTCCCTGTCGTTGACTGAAGCCTCGTGCAACGTAACAAGCCTTGAAGACAGGCGGAGAACCCGTCGGCCGCTTCACCCTGAAAATCCACATGCCATCGACGATGTTCGCCCCAGAAGGAGGAACAGCGTCGACGTAGGTGCCAGTGGACTTGCAGGATGCCATCTTTGCGTCCATGGCTTTCTGCCACTAAGAGGAGTAGGGACCCGTAATCGCCTCTGCGTAAGAGCGTGGGGTCGGGATGTTTGGTGCATCCGTGTCTCCCTCAAGGGCAAGCAACATGGCCACGAGATGAGGTACAGCAGCTGCAAGGCACTCAAAGTCCTCCTGACTATCCTCAAGGACGTCTGTGCCAAGAGCACACTCACCCCTGATGGACGGAGGACTGTCAGACTCAGACTCAGCAACAAGACTAGTGGCGTAGTCGAGACGACAGGCAGCAGCAAAGTCAACAAGCTCAGCAACTAGGGCAAACGCAGCAGTGGACTCAAAAGAAGGGTCAGTGACAACAGTGGCGAGAAGACGAGAAACAGTGGAACTGGCAGCACGAGCTAGGTCAGACTCAGGGTCTGGAATGGCAGGAAGAGAGGACTCAGGAGGAGACGGCAGAGGAAATCGTAGCGAAACAGAGGAAGGACGAAGTGCCATAATGTGAGTGCCGGGGATAGGAGGAGGACGCGGACGAGGCACGCGACTACCAGTGCGAACAGCGCGAACAGGCGAGGCAAGACGAGATCTAGGCTCACGTCGCTCTATAAAAGAGTATGTCTGCTCAGCGTAAGGAGAAGGAGCAGGCAGTGGGGAGTCTAGCTGTAACTGTGGCTGCGACTAGCGAGGCGGTGGACTGAGTAAGCTAGGAGGAAGGCCAGTAGAAGACGGGAGACTAAGAACCTTGCGTAGGACTGAGTCAGGTGGCGGGAGAGACGACTGTGGCGGCGGAATGAAAAACGGGCGCCGCTGTACCGTGCCTCCAGCACCAGTACCGCCAGACGCAGCACCCTCAGCGCCAGCACCTCCAGGTCTTGGGTCAACAGCTCCAGCGCCTCCAGCTCCAGCGCCTCCAGTGCCAGTGCCTCCAGCTCCAGCGCCAGTGCCTCCAGCCCCAGTGCCTCCAGCGCCAGGGTCTCCAACTGCAGCTCTTCCAGCTCCAGCTCCTCCAGCTCTAGCGCCCCCAACACCACCAGCCCCGGCAGCTCCAGTACCCCTAGTACGAGCACCTCGGGTACCTCCAGCTCCAGCAGGAACTCCAGTACCTCCAAGACTAGTAGCTCCAATACCTCCAGCTCCAGTGCCTCCAACGGCAGAGCCTCCAGCTCCAGCAGCTCCACTCTGAAGGCGTATGCGCTGAGCAAACCATTCGCGCAGCTGCTACGGGGAGAGAGGCTCCGGCCAAGGAGACAGTCGTGGCGAGACACCCGTAGGACCTACAGAAGAAGCGGTACCCCTAGGCTCAGCACCCCCAGACTCCGCACCCTCAGACTCAGCACCCCCAGGCTCCGCACCCGCAGGCTCACCACCCCCAGACCCCCCACCCTCAGACTCAGCACCCTCAGGCTCCGCACCCACAGGCTCAGCACCCCCAGACGCAGCACCTCCAGATGCAGCACCTCGAGCAGCGCCTGAGTCACCAGCGACCTCGACAGGCACAGCCCCGAGGAGTGGGTCTACCTGAAACACACGTGAGGGAGCAAGACCCTGGGGGCGGAGGGGGTCTACCGGAGGGGGACTTGGAGCAAGGAAGAGCGGTGGGGGTGGGAGAGGGGCAGAGCGGTAGGGGAAAGGACGGTAAAAGGGAACCGACTCATCAAACGTGACGTCGTGAGAGGGGAAGACACGGCGCGAGGTGGGGTGGTAAAACTGCCAGCCAGGCGCGTCAGGGGGAAAGCCAAGGAAGACGCAGGGAATAGCGCGGGCGGAGAGCTTGTCCGCGGACGTATCGCAAACAAAGTCACGAGAGCCCCATACCCGGAACACCGACGCATCGCCAACCTCCCCCGTCCAATGCAGTGTATGCGAGGTCTCCGGCAAGGAGACACGGGGCCAGAGGTTGAGCTGATGCGCAGCGTACCGGACCGCAAATGGCCACAGAAAATGGGGAGCAGCTGCATGGATCATGGAGGTACGAGCCACCTCCATGAGTAAGCCAATGCGACTCTCTGCAATCCCATTTTGCTGAGGGGAGGCCGGAAGCATGATTGACTAGAGAATGCCCTCCCCACGACAATAGTCCCGCAAGAGGTCGGAGGAGAACTCACCACCTCTGTCATAGTGCAGACGCAAGACAAGAAGGTCCTCGCGGAACCGCTCGCGGAGCAAGAGACGGACTGCGCGTATCCAAGGGATCAAGACTTCAGGGACCTCACTCTTGCTGCGCAAGGGGAAGATCGTGGTGTAACGCGTATACTCGTCAACAACCAGCAGAAAGTAGCGTTCGCGGCCCTGTCCACTAACGCGGGCTGGGCCCCACACGTCCATGTGGAGAGTATGCAGGGGAGAAGTCGTTGGGGGAAACGAAGAGGAGTGAGGAGCGGCGCGCTGCCGCCCCTTGACGCAAGGAAGGCAGAGCAGGGCAGGCGAGGGCGGGAGGGGAGGCAGAGACCTGGGAAACAAGGAGGCGGGAGTGCATGCTACGAAGGCGTGGCAGGGAGGGGTGACCAAGGCGGTGGTGCCACAGGAGAGTCTGGTGCAACAGGAGGCAACACGAGTAGGGGGGTGCTACCAGACCTGAGGCGGACACCTGAGCAGACGCACCTACCTGAGGAGGCTCGGTAGCCAGTGTGTACAGACTCGACCCAGGCCGACGGGTGAACGTGGCCAGGTGACGGCCTGTCCGTGTACACGTGCAGATCGGCACACGCTGACCCCCAGGAGTGGTGGTAGTGACCATCGCATCTTGGAGGGCAGCGGTACTCTCTAGGTTTGTAGAGAACGAGGGGAGGTGAAAAACCTGACAGTGAGCCGGACGGAACCGCCGGACACGGGAGAACACTGGAGGAACGGGCAAGAACTGGCCCCCCTAAGGGGTCAGCCAGTCTGACCAGTACAGGTGCAGAGAGAGGAGTGAGGGTGGTACTGTCGCGAAAGAAACAGCGAGAAGCACTGGAGTCAAGTGTAAAGGTGTGCAAGGCCTCAGCAAGAGTAGTACCAGGGAGAGCAGACTCACTAGCACCTAGAGCACACACAGGTAACAGTCACCCTCAGCACTAACAGACAAGGCATACATGGTAGCAAGGATAGCATCATAGTCAAGAGCAAAGATATCAACTCCAGACCTAAGCAGCTCTGCCCAGCGAGGGCACTCTGCCTCGTCACCAAACTCTTCGCGCCAAGCGTTGTCTAGGCGGGAGAAGCAGCGGTGCTGAGAGTGAGGCTTCCCGCATGTCCAACCGGCACGGTCACCCGTGCGAATGACATACGGGCAGCGAACACTACCCCCAGACGCCCCACGCTGAGCAAACCACTCACGAAGGTGCAGGGGCAAAGGGGTCTCGCTCCGACGCTGCTGCCGCTGCCTCTAGCCACCGCCAAAACCTCCCCGCTGAGCAGCTCCAGCCCGACAGCCACCACTCCCACTGCCGCCACTACCGCCACTCCCACCGCTGCCACCACCGCCGCCACCGAAGCCCCCACTCCCGCCACCACTCCCACCACCACCTCCGCCACCTCCACCGCCTCCACCACCACCACCCCCGCTGCCACCTCCACCACTCTTGCCTCTCTTGCCCTTGCTGCTGCGGCGGTTCCCACTATGAGCAGAAGCAATCCCGACATCCTCAGTACCAAGGATGTCAACAGCAGCAGTAGAAGCGTAGGAGGGGGCAAGGGGGGAGGGGGAACACCCCTCAAAGAAGGGTGTGCGAGGAGTGCCACGAGCAGCACCTACAGCAACTACGCTAGTCTTAGCTGCAAGGAGGTGCTTCTCGAGAAGGTCGACAGTGAGGTCTGTGGGGTCAAGCGCGAGAAAGTGGTCCCTGACTGCGCGAAGAGAGTCAGGGAGGCGGGTGACTATGAAGTAGAGAGTGACGTAGATCGGAGGGGGGAGGGGGGGGGGGGGGGGGGGGGGGGTTCCTGTCTAGGAACTCGGCTGGGAGGGCAGAGCGGTAGAGAGCATCGCTAGTGCGAAGGTGGGTAACCAGGTCCTCGACTGTGGCAAAGGCTGACAGCTAAGGAAACAGGTAGGGCAGTATAAGGCGGCCGAGAGCAGCAGTGGCAGGGGAGGAGTAACGGGCGACTACAGCGTCGTACAGTGCTTTAGCAGTCTTGTGCTATCCGAAGTGAGCACGTTTGGCTAACGGCAGGTGGTTGCAAACGGCTAAGCGAGCAGGAGTGTCACGGGTAAGCCACTGTGAGCGAGTCGCACTGTCAAACAACGAAACGCTGTCTCTAGAGTCGCTCAGTAGGTACAGCTGTAAGTCGTCAAGCCACGTATCGAACTGGATCGGACGGCCTTCATGATCGAAGGTGATTACACTGAGAGAAGCCATAGCAGGCAGAGCAGGGTGGCGCGCTACCAGCAGAGCAGCACGCAGGCTGGGCAAGGCGACGCACGGCTAGGGTGGCCAGCAGTAGGGCGTGCAGTAGCCGGGCGGCGCAAGCAGCAGGGCGGGCAGCAGCTGGGCGGTGCAAGCAGCAGGGCGGGCACGCAAAGGGGCGGCGAGCGGGCTGCCAGAGGGCGGTGAGCGGGCTGCAAGCGGGCAGCGGGCGGGCTGCAGGGGCGGCGAGCGGGCTGCAAGTGGGCGGCGAGCAGGCTGCAAGGGGGGCGAGCGGGCCGCAGGCAGGCAGCAAGCGGGCTGCAGGGGCGGCGAGCGGGCCGCAGGCAAGCGGCGAGCGGGCGGCAGGGGCGGCGAGCGGGCGGCAGGGGCGGCGAGCGGGCCGCGAGCAAGCGGCAAGCGGGCGGCAGGGGCGGCGAGCGGGCCGCAAGCGGGCGGCGAGCAGGTTGCAAGGGCGGCAAGCGGGCGGCAGTTAGGCGACGAGCGGGCGGTAGGGACGGCGAGCGGGTCGCAAGCAAGCGGTGAGCGGGCGGCAGGGGCGGCGAGCGAGCTGCAAGCTGGCTGTGAGCGGGCTGCAGGGGCGGCTAGCGGGCCGCGAGCAAGTGGCTAGCGAGCGGCAGGAAGCGGCTAGCGAGCGGCAGGGGTGGCGAGCGGGCCGTAGGAGCAGCGAGCGGGCCGCAAGGGCGGCGAGCGGGCCGCAAGGGCGGCGAGCGGGCCGCAAGGGCGGCTAGCAGGCCTAGGGGCGGCGGGCGGGCCGCAAGTGGGCGGCGCGCGGGCCGTGAGCAGGTGGCGAGCGGGCTGTAGGGGCAGCGCTCTTGCTGCAGGGGCAGCTCGTGGGCTGCTAAGGGCGGCGCGACGAGCTGCTAGGCGCGGTGCCGCAGCCAGAAGGGCGGCGCGTCAGTAGGGTAGGGTGGCAGGGCAGCTAGTGGGGCAGCTCTGTGATGGGCCCTAAAAAAAATTCGGTCCTAGCGAAGGACCTGCTCTGAAACCATATCAAAATAACGAACGAGAGTGAATGCATTGAAGAGAAGTTGGGTACAAGTACTAACCCTAATTGAGTTGTACCCCTTATGGGCTACCCCATTAAAGCCTACACAATGTAAGCGCTATAACATTCTGACAGGGCCTGGTGATTGAGCACGACAATGATGACTCTCCATGGCGTCATGCTGTTAAGGATCTGTCGAACCTTGGGAGGAAGCTGTTGGTGCATTATCCTGCGCTCACCTGCGATCTCTGCCAAGGACAGCATATGACACAGTACCACAATGCGTATGTTACAGAGCGGCAGGCCAACACCGGCAAATGGACCCTGATGGTCTGGAAGGTCCATGAGATCAACGGTATCCATGCAGTGCATTCGCTTTCATCGCTCTTACTGCTACATCTCTCTCTTAAGCGCCTCACTGACGATCTGACCTGCTTCCCCCCCCATAGCCGCATCGCTCAAAGTTCCATCGCAACTGAAAGATGTTCTCAGAGACCTCGCGATAGTCCTTACCTCCACAGGGGGGTCGCAGGAGGACCGGGTGTGCGTGATTGCCGCCTTCTACAAATCCCAGGGCACCAGCTTCGAGCAGGCGTCAAGCCACGTCGCATCGCTGTGCCACCAGACCAACCTGATGAAGCCGGGTGCTGCTACGCGCGCCAGCAAAGGAGCTATCAATCTCGCCATGCTCCGGAAGGAGTTTGCCAAGTGATCTGCTGGGAGGGGAGGCTTCTCTGGACATGCCAAGTGTGCTGGTCATCTGCTGTCAGTCAGGAGAAGAGGACAGACCATGGTACTGATAGAACACATTGTAGTAGGCGTTGTGACTGTAGTGCTGCTGTGAGATAGTGCAGTGCGACCGGTGTCAGCGGCGCACAGAGTTCAAGTACCGTTTGTTTCACCTCAGCCCATGGATGCGAAGGGGCTTCTCACTTGCTGTTCAATGGATAAAAATAACTCACTCATTTTTTGGGAGCTCAACATCAACGGGCTCGGCAGCGCAGGAAAGCAGAACATGTGCAGAATCTGGTTAAAGAAGAAAGCTGATATCACAATACTTACTGACACAAGAATTCAAGCGGATCACAATTTCTGGACACAGTTAAAACCAACTGCAGTTGCCACCGTGGGGCCGGTAGGAGCTGCGGGCGGAGTGGCGGTGCTGAGTTTTGTACCTCGCATGGCTTTCACGGACACGTATACGCATGTCTCAGGTAGATTAGTAGCAGTGGTTGTCAGATGGGGAGACCTGGAGGTGCTCCTTGTAGCAGCGTACCTGCCAGCGCAGCCGGAGAACAGAGCGCCTTTCTACAGGGATTGCTTGGGCCCATTCTTGAGCACACTCCCAGACCTACCAAATATCTTGGTGATGGGCGATTTGAATGTGATTGAAGACCCAGAGCTAGACAAGTCCACCAGAGTGGGTTCGGCGGTGGAAAACTGGTGGCTGATGAGTCTTTGGGCATGCACCCCTCTCACGGATGCCTTCCGCTACATGCATCCGGGGAAGGGGGGGTACACTTTTCATGCGAAGGGGAAGGGAGTGAGCACTAGGATCGACCGTGCCTTGCTCTCATAGCCTCTATTGAGCAAGATGGTGAATGTTTGTCACAAGGCAATAACAAACTGGATGACTAACCATTGGAGCGTGGTGATGGTTGCTCTTGAATCCTCGGCGGTTGGGAGAGGTCCCGGGATCTGGAGGCTAAGGGCAACACATGCAAAGAAGAGGGGTGCCAGGGAGAGGGTGAAGCAGGCCCTTGGTGACGCCGGGGGTGATCCGGAGGTGCTACTCCCGAGACTGTCGTCCTATTTGCGGGCTTACTCGCGGGAAGAAAAGAAGCGGATCAAAGCAACTAAGGCGCATCTGGAATGGGAGGTGGAGATATTCCATGGCAGACTGTCGCACAAGCTGGATTGTCAGCGCACGGGGGCTATTCTGCTAAAAAGGGAAGAACTCCTTAATGTGTATGAGAAGATTCATATGGAGAATCTGCAGGCGTGGGCAGGCATTAAGTCAGAGCTGGACAGGGAGACAACTTCGGGTTTCCTGACCGGGAAGATTAAGACTCGGAAAGCCAGGACGGAGATGCACGAGGTCACGTTCAAAGGGAAAACTTATGCTGGGGCGAGGGAAATGCTTACAGCGGCAACAAAGTTTTTCGAAGACTCCTTTGGTGGAGGGGACGAGACAGATGCCCGCGGCGCGGAGCCGATTTCTTTGCAGCGTACCATCAAAGAGGCCAGCCAGGAGGCTCTCAGGGCGCCGTGGTCGGAGGAGGAAGTGCGGACGGCGGTACGTAAGCTGGCCCCGGGGAAGTCGCCGGGACAGGACGGTCTTCCGAAGGAGCTGTTTGAACATAAATGGGATCTCCTCGGCCTGGTGTTGATGCAATTTGTAGACAGCTTCACCCGCACGGCGAAGCTTCCCAGCAGCGTCTCAACGGCGGTCACGATACTGCTGCACAAAAAAGGAAGCAAAGAGGAATTAGGGAACTACAGGCCGATAACACTGCTTAGCACTGTCTACAAGGTGCTGGCTAAGGTGCTCGCGACGAGGCTAAAGAAGGTGCTGCATGAGGTTATCTCGGAGGACCAGGTTGGGTTCTTACCCGGGCGGAAGCTGGCGGACGCGGTTACGGTCGTGGCGGATGCCATCGAAGCAGAGGCCAGCAGCAGGGAGGACTGGTTCCTGCTGATGGTTGATTTCCAAAAGTCCTTTGACTCCATATCAAGGCCTTTCCTCTTCCGCACGTTGAGGGGTATGGGCATCCCGGAGGAATATGTGGCCTGGACAGAGGGGCTGCACAGAGAGACAGGGACAAGGATGCACGTGAATGGCTGGACTGTGGACACAGTCGCGATAAAAAGAGGGGTGCGGCAGGGGTGCCCCCTGGCACCTTACCTTTTTCTTGGCGCGGTGGAGCCGCTACGTCAAGAGCTGGTGGAGTGCAAGCTGGGCGTTGGCCGAAGAGACACGGGGAAGTTGACGTACCTAGGGTACACGGATGACACGTCGCTTCTTCTGCGGGGTGCGGAGCAGCTGTCGGTGGCGGCGATTGTCCTGGACGATTTCGGCAAGAGGTCGGGGCTGAAGGTGAACCGCGACAAGACGGTAGTGTTTCCCCTTGGGAAAAAAAGAGGGAAGCCGCCGCCGCCGAATCTGCAGTACAAATGGGCTGATACAGGGGAGCCGGAGCGCCTCCTAGGGGTTTGGATCATGCCGAACGGAGACACATTGCCATCCTGGGAGAAAGCACTAGACAAGGCGCAGAAGGAGTTAGCAAAGTGGGAAGTGCAGCACTTGACGACGTCGGCGAGATTCACAATCATCAATGGTTACATTACGCCGATTTTTTTGTTCCAAGCGTACATCTACCCGCCTCCAGAGGAAATCTGGACGAAAATCCAGATAATCTGCCACAGGTTTGTGTCGGGAGGGCAGGCAACAGATGAGAAGGTTTTTATTATGTGGAATTACGAGCTGATATGCACACCCGGAGAGGAGGGAGGGCTGGGGATGATGTGCCCCAAGAAGAGGTTCGACAGCGTCGCAATACAGAAAGTCAAGCGAATGATGCTGCAGGAGAACCCGGTAAAGAAGTGGTTGACCTCATGCGCAGCCGCGATGCCTCAGGGTCTGGACACGGTCTTCGCGCATAAATCCCTATTCAAGCACTGGAAGGAAGGGAGTAAGCGGTGGAAGGAGTTGACACGGGCTTTTTGGGATTCCCCCTTCTGCGTTCCTCCTAAACCAGTGAATCGGTGGGAAGCAGAGCGGGAACGGCTCTCGTTCAATCGGCGCATACCTTTCAGGGGAGCAAGCCCCTTCGGTAATCAGAAAGGCTTGAGCTGCTTACTGGGGCTGACGATGGGCGACCTGGTGCAGCAGTCGGGAAATGGCGAGCGGGTGCTCAAAATCGAGGAGGTGCTAACAAGGGAACTCGGCAGCAAGGACGCAGCAAAGCTGGCGCTGAAAGCATTCTTGGCGGCACCGGTCGAGTGGAGGAACCTGTTACTGGAGAAGCTGACGTGCGAGGAAGTTGCCACCAAATTTCCACTTCTGCGGTGTCAAGGCAGGGCACCTATGAGTCACACGACGTGGAATGTCAGTGGCACGGAAGGGGACATGGTGGCGGGGAAGCTGTGCGTGGTAAGCAGCGACGGCACCTTCAGGGTCTGCGAAGGAAGGAATCTAACGGGCACCTTTGGAATTCAAAGCAGGGAGCCGCTGGCGGCCTAGGGCAGCAAGGTGCTGGGGCTAATGGGCGAGGCGCGAACCAAGTTACTTCAGTCAAAACTGTGCAAGGAAGGGGAGGTGCTACCGCTGCGGGAGATAAGGAAAACCCTCGTTAGCTCGGCAGGCACTGTGAAGGAGCAGAGGAGATGGGTCGGTGATAGAAGAGTAATAGAGTGGAAGGGGGTCATCAAGGAGAGGGACTCCCTTGCCACGCCTGCCTGTGCAAGGGAAATATTGCTACGGCTTCACTGTATGAACTTGCAAGTGGAGGAACGCCTCTTTTTTATGAAAAACAAGGTGGTCTGTCCACACTACAAGGGGGAGGAGACACCGGAGCACTGCATGCTCGGCTGCCCGGCAATACAGAGAGTGGTGCGCTTCATGGGAAGTGGGCTGGCTGCAATGAATCCACAGCACGGCTGGCACGCACTCGATGACCTGCTGTTCATGCAAAGGAGCACGAATTCGGGTTTTCCGAAGAGTTCTTTTATCGCCACCACACTTCATCAGATGTGGCCTTCAAGGTGTGACGCGATACACTGTGACATCAGGTTTAAGCCGAAAAAAGTGTTGCGCCAGGTGGTGGTCAAGTTTGTCACGCATGCAAGGATATAGTGTTTGGCTAAGCAAGTGGTTGCGAGGAGGCGTGGCACAATGGATGTGTCAAAATGTTATATAGCTTACTTTGTCTAGGCTATAGTGGGGTAGCCCATAAGGGGTACAACCCAATTAGGGCTAGTACTTGTACCCAACTTCTGCTCAATGCATTCATTCTCGTTCAGTATTCTGACATGGTTTCAGAGCAGGTCCTTCCCTAGGACCGTCTTTTTAGGGCCCACCACAGAGCTGCCCCACACACTGCCCTTTCGCCCTGCCCTAACAGCGCGCCGCCCTGCTGGCCCACGCGCTGCCCCTTGCAGCCCGTCGCGTCGCCCTCAGAAGCCTGCGAGCTGCCCCTGCAGCCCGCGCGCCGCCTCTGCAGCCCGCGCGCCGCCCCAGCAGCCCCGAGCGTCGCCTCTGCAGCCCCGCGCGCCGCCCCTGCAGTCCGCGCGCAGCCCCTGCAGCCCGTGCGCCACCCCTGCAGCCCCGCGCGCAGCCCTTGCAGTCCGCGCACCGCCCCTGCAGCCCCGCGCGCCGCCTTCGCAGCCCCGCGCGCCGCCCCTGCAGCCCGCGCGCCGCCTCTGCAGCCCGTGCGCCGCCTCTGCAGCCCCACGCGCCGCCTCTGCGGCCCGCGAGCCGCCCCTGCAGCCCGCGCGCCGCCCCTGCAGCCCGTGCGCCACCCTTGCAGCCCCGCGCACCGCCCCTGCAGCCCCGCACGCCGCCCCTTGCGGCCCGCGCGCCGCCCTTGCAGCCCCGCGCGCCGCACCTTGAGGCCCGCTCGCCGCCCCTTGCAGCCAGTGCGCCGCCCCTTGCAGCCTACTTGCCGCCCCTTGCGGCCCGCTTGCAGCCCCTTGTCTGCCCGCTCTGCTGCTGGCCACCCTAGCCGTGAGCCGCCCTGCCCTACTTGCTTGATCCCTTGGATCCGCGCAGTCCGTCTCCAGCTTTACGAGCGGTTCCGCCAGGACCTTCCTGTCCGCCTGCACTGTGACAGAAGTGGTGAGTTCTCCTCCGACCTCTTGCGAGAATTTATTCGTGGGGAGGGCATCCTCCAGTCGTTCACGCTTCCGGCCTCCCCGCAGCAAAATGGGATTGCTGAGCACCGCATTGGCTTAGTCATGGAGGTTGCTCGTACCTCCATGATCCATGCGGCTGCTCCCCATTTTTTGTGGCCGTTTGCGGTCCGGTACGTTGCGCATCAGCTCAACCTCTGGCCCCGTATCTCCTTGCTGGAGACCTCTCCTACACTGCGTTGGACGGGGAAGGTTGGCGATGCGTCGGTGTTCCGGGTCTGGGGTTCTCGTTCCTTTGTTTGCAATACGTTCGCGGACAAGCTCTCCGCCCGCACTATTCCCTGCGTCTTCCTTAGCTTTCCCCCTGACGCACTTGGCTGGCAGTTTTACCACCCCACCTCGCGCCATGTCTTCCCCTCTCAGGACGTCACGTTTGATGAGTCGGTTCCCTTTTACCATCTTTTCCCCTACCGCTCTGTCCCTCTCCCACGCCCGCCGCTCTTCCTTGCTCCAGGTCCCCCTCCGGTAGACCCCCTCCCCCCCCAGGGTCCTGCTCCCTCAGGTGTGTCTCAGGTAGACCCACTCCCTGGTACTGTGCCTGTTGAGGTCGCTGTAGACTCAGGTGCTGCTCAAGGTACTGCGTCTAGAGGTGCTGCGTCTGGTGGTGCTGAGCCTGCGGGTGCGGAGCCTAAGGGTGCTGAGTCTGAGGGTGGGGGGTCTGGGGGTGCTGAGCCTGGGGGTGCGGAGCCTGGGGGTGCTGAGCCTGCGGGTACGGAGCCTGGGGGTGCTGATTCTGAGGGTGCGGAGTCTGGGGGTGCTGAGCCGAGGGGTACTGCTTCTTCTGGAGGTCCTGCGGGTGCCTCGCCACGACTGTCTCCCTGGCCGGAGCCTCTCTCCCCGTAGCAGCTGTGCGAGTGGTTTGCTCGGCGCACACGCCTACGGAGTGGATCTGCTGAACTAGAGACTGTGCCGCTAGAGGCACTGGAGCTGGAGGTACTGGAGCTACTAGTCTTGGAGGTGCTGGAGTTCTCGCTGGAGCTGGAGGTCCCGGAGGTGCAGGAGCAGCTGGTCCTGGAGGTACTTGAGCTGCTGGAGCTTGAGTTGCTGCAGGAGTTGGAGCTGGAGGCATTGGAGCTGGAGCTGCAGGAGGTAATGGAGCTGCTGGTCCCGGATGTGCTCGTACTGGAGGTACTGGAGTTGCTGGAGCTGGTGGTGCTGCAGGCGTTGGAGCTGGAGACCCTGGAGCTGGAGCTGCTGGAGTTACTGGAGCCGCTGGTCCCGGCGTTGCTCGTACTGGAGGTACTGGAGTTGCTGGAGCTGGTGGTGCTGCAGGAGTTGGAGCTCGAGACCCTGGAGCTGGAGACACTGGAGCTGGAGGCGCTGGCCCTGGGGGTGCTGGTGCTGTTGGTGCTGGTTCTGGAGACACTAGACGGCCGCGACCGTACTTCGTTCCCCTGCTTCAGCAGGTTCTTGGTCTCCCATCTTCTACTGGTCTTACTCCTCCCTTACTGTGTCCACCGCCTGACCAGTCGCAGCCACCGTTACAGCTAGCCTTCCAATTGCCTGCTCCTTCTCCTTACAGTGAGCAGACCGGAGGTCTTACAGAGCGTCGTGAGCCTGTGTCTCGTCCTGCCTCGCCTGTTCGTGCTGTTCGCACTGGTCGTCGTGTTCCTCGTCCGCGTCCTCCTCCTGTACCCATCACGAAACATCTGGCACTTCGTCCTTCCTCTGTTCCACAGCGTGTCCCCCTGCCTTCTCCTCCTGCGTCCTCTCTTGCTGACGGTCCAGACCCTGAGTCTGACTTAGTTCGTGCTGCCAGTCCTACTGTCCCTCGTCTTCTAGCCACTAATGTCACTGACACTTCGTTTGAGTCTGCTGCTGCATCTACCCTAGTTGCTGAGCTTGTTGACTTTGCTACCACCTGTCGTCTTGACTACGCCGCTAGTCTTGTTGCTGAGTCTGAGTCTGACTGTCCTCCCTCCGTCGGGGGTGACTATGCTCTTGGCACGGACGTCCTTGAGGATAGGCAGGAGGAATTTGAGTGTCCATGCTGATTGCACCTCAGGGAGACCCGGATGCACCAGACATCTTGACCCCGCGCACTTACGCAGAGGCGATTACGGGTGGCAGACAGCCATGGACACAGAGATGGCATCCTGGAATTCCACTGGCACTTACGTCAACGCAGTTCCCCCTCCTGGGGCGAACATAGTCGATGGCATGTGGATTTTCAGGGTGAAGCGGCCGCCGGGCTCTCCGCCTGCCTTCAAGGCTCGTTACGTTGCACGATGCTTAAGTCAGAGACAGGGGGTTTACTTCTTCCAGACCTTCTTCCCTACCCCGAAGTTGACTACTCTTCGGGTACTGCTGCACGTCGCCGCTCAGCGTGACTACGAGCTTCACTTTCTTGACTTCAGCACAACTTTCTTGCAGGGCAGCCTGCACGAGGAGATCTGGTTGCGCCGCCCACCTGGCTTCACTGGGTCGTTTCCTGCACGTACCAACTGGAGCCTCCGGCGGCTCGTCCACGGTATCCGCAAGGCGCCTCGCGAGTGGCACGACACAATGAGGAAGACGCTTGCGGCTCTTGGGTTTGCTCCTTCGTCTGCTGACCCGTCGCTGTTTCTGCGCACCGACACTTCGCTGCCGCCATTCTATATCCGCGTGTACGTCGACGACTTGGTTTTTGCCACTGCTGGCACTGACGCACTGGCCCTTGTGAAGTCGGAGCTACAGAAGAGACACACCTGCACTAACCTGGGTGAGTTGCGCAGCTATCTTGGCTTGCAGATCACCCGGGACAGAGCACGTCGCACCATCACCCTGACTCAGTCACACATGGTGCACCAGGTCCTTCAGCGCTTCGGCTTCCGGTACTCCTCGCCACAGTCCACTCCTCTGCCTATCGGTCTCTTGCTCTCAGCTCCACCTTCGGACGAGTCCGTAGAGCCGAGTGGAACGTATCCAGAGGTTGTGGGCTGCCTCATGTACCTGATGACGTGCATACGACCTGACCTTGCCTACCCTCTTAGCATCCTGGCACGCTACGTTGCGCCCGGGAGACACCGACCAGAGCACTGGGAGGCCCCTAAGAGGGTGTTGCGCTACTTGTGCAGTACGTCGGGCATGGGGCTCGTGCTTGGAGGACGGGGTCCAGTTGTCCTCACAGGACACGCAGACGCTTCTTGGGTTGACAACTTGGCTACGCAGCGGTCGTCACAGGGTTAAACTTTCAGCCTTGGCTCCGGCTCTGTTTCTTGGCGGTCTACCCGCTCGTCTTCTGTTCTCAGTTCCAGTTGTGAGGCTGAAATCTACGCATGGGCCATGGCTGCACAGGAGTTACGTGGGCTCACCTACCTGCTGACCGACTTGGGAGAGCGGCCTCGTTCTTCTCCAGTTATGTACGTAGACAACAAGGCCATGATTGCCTTGTGTCAGGAGCACAGACTGGAGCACAGAACGAAGCACATCGCTCTGCGTTACTTACTTTCTCGAGAGTTGCAGCAGCGTGGTCAGCTTCGTCTTGCTTACGTGGCCACTCGGGCCAGCACTGCTCATATATTCACCAAGGCACTTCAGTCTGGTGATCATCAGCGTTTCTGTAATGTTTTAGGCCTTCTGCCTACTTTGCCTCACTTGCTTACTACGTGACTTTGCTTGTACTGTGATCTATATATATACTTGCATGCTTACACTTGCTAGGGTAAGATCACTGTACTGTTTGTTCTCTTTTATATAACTCTGCATGTGAATTGGCCTTGTGGCCATTTGCTTGTGCTCGGAATGTGTGGTGACTTTGTGATCCACCCTGAGCTTGCTTTGTTTTTCTTGACTGGTCTTGTGACCACTTGTTCTCCCCCACTTTGCCTATGGGGGTGTGTCAAAATCATATATAACTTACTTTATGTAGGCTATAGTGGGGTAGCCCATAAGGGGTACAACCCAATTAGGGTTAGTACTTGTACCCAACTTCTACTCAATGCATTCATTCTCGTTCAATATTCTGACAGGATGGCAGCAGCGAGTGGGCGTTTCTGGATGCTGGTGACAGGAGGCATTGGTGATGAGGCGAATCTGCAGCTAAGGGGCACCATTGACGTGGGGGAGCAGTTTCAGTTCCATCTGGGATAACCCGAAGGTGACGCATTAACCACCGTAGGCTCACTTCAGGGTACCGTATCTGCGGTACATGGTACTGTGGCGCTTCCCTCAGTACACGCCTTTCAAGAGCAAACTCAAAACCATTCTGTCACGATTGCCAATGCTTTGTACATTTCTTTTAGTGAATCATTGCAAAAAAAAAACGTCACCTCTATTGAATAGTATATATATATTTATTGTAACACATACTAAATACACTATATTTTTACTAATGTCTACAGATGTCATACGATGTCACATATGTGCATTGGTGAGGTCGACCTTGTTGTAGAGGGGTCCCAACACGTAGAGTTTACATAGATGGAAACAACAAAGCATCTCATATTCTATGCGTAATTTTCCTTCGCCATAGAAAGTGCCTCACGTCATGCCACTTTCGTATGTTACTCAGCTCCCAGCGTAGCTGTGCCCTGCACACCAACGCACCGAAAAAAAGAAATGTGAGGCTTTTGGAGGGCACAACGCCCAGAGTATCCAATCCTAGATGAATACAATGCAATGTACGCACCTTTTCTCATCGGGCCATAAGTCATGAGTAATGAAGGACACGAGTGCAGCTATGCCAACTGCTTCCATGCCATCAGTCCCTGCAATATAAGAAGAGTTGTGTGCATGCACGCGCAAAGGGGAGAGTCAAGGGAGAGAGGGTGGGACGAAGAGAGGTGGATAGGAGGGGAGGGAAGGGTTGGAAGGTAGAGGGTGGGGATTTTATTGGCAAAAGAAGAATCTAGAAGCAGTAGCACAAGCAGTGGCGGAAGGACTAGCGTACCAAGGGTTCATCAGGCCCACGTCATCATGCTGAAAGGAACTCTGAATTAAATACAAACACAGTAAAACAAAACAGATGAAAACAAAAGGCGGCAAGAACTATCAAGTTTGCTAGATTCCCTGTCGACAACGGCGCACGCAGCAAGCCTCTCAAAAACGTATGGGAAAGAGACAAGAAGAGCCAACAACAAAGGACCCCTCTCCTCTGCAAAGGATGACTCACATCCAGAGGAAATGGCAACCATTCCGCCAAAAGCCATGGCCACGAGCGGGGGAGCTGCACCGAGAATCGACAGCAGACGCTCCTTCTCCCTCTCTGCCTGCTGCTGCTCCAGGGACCGGGATGACATGAGACAGACAGTGCATGGTGTTGGTGCGATTGGCTACAACATTTGAGGAGAAAGAGAGAGCAATGGGGAGGAGAGGAGGAGGAGGAGGAGGAGGAGGAGGAGGAGGAGGAGGAGGGAGAGGAAGGAGAGAGGGGTTTTGAGGGGTTGCTGGAGAGAACGAGAAGTGCATATTACCACTGACCTTAACTTCAGCCTCGACTGTATTTCCTCTCCATGCAACCACTTACAGCTAGTGCCTCCTGTGACTCTTCTCCTGCTCCTGTGCCGTCGCCGTCACCGCCGCTGTTTCTGTCCTTTGCAGATGATTCCGTTTCAGAATCATTGCCACTGCTGCTATCACCACTCCGCATAGTGCTGCTGTCGCTGCCACCATCACCATCACCACCGCCGCTGCCACTGTTGCCGCTGCTTCCGCCCGTGCTAACCGTTCTTGGTGTGGCAACGAGGTATGCAATAGCTGGATACTTGATCACTTTCTCGTTACTCGTTTTCTTCCTCTCCAAAAAACGAGAGTTCAAGCTCGCACTACCAACGCTCTTCTTATGACCGCTGCTGTTGCTGCTGCTGCTAATGCCCCAGCTGCTGATGCTGTCGCTGCCGCTGCCACTGCTGCTGCTGCTGGTGGTTGGGGAGGATATCGCTGCAGCACGCATGGCCCGGACAGCAGAGCTTACGAACGTCCTTCCATCCACTCTTATATCCTTGCGCAGCAATCTCCTACTCTCACTCCTCTCACTCCTCTCACTCCTCTCCCTACTTCTCTCCCTACTTCTCTCCCTACTTCTCTCCCTACTCCTCTCCCTACTCCTCTCCCAACTCTTTTCCCTACTCCTCTCTCTACTCTCCCTCTCACTACTCCTCTCCCTAATAATCTCCCCCCTCCTCTCCTCACTCCTCTCATCTCTGCTCTCCCCACTCCACTCTTCATCAGTCCTCCCCACGTGCCTCTCGTTCACAGGCCATTGAGTCACGGTCACTGCTGCATCTGCTAAACGTGCTCCCACTATCATCTCAGGTACTCCGCTTTCTGCAGACCCTACTCCTGTGGCTGCCGGTGCCTCTGCTACAGCCGAAATTGCTACAGGCGGAGTTGTTTCGGCAGGAGTTGCTACAGCCGGGGCTGCTACAACAGGAGTTGCCACAGCAGGAATTGTCACCAGTGGTGTTGCCACAGCAGGAGTTGCCACAGCAGGAATTGTCACCAGTGGTGTTGCCACAGCAGGAGTTGCGACAGCAGGAGTTGCGATAGCTGAAACTGCCACAGCCTGATTTTCTGCAGCCGGAGTGTCTACAGCAGATGCTGCTACAGCAGATGCTGCTACAGCAGATGCTTCTACAGCAGCGAATGCAGACACCACTGGAGCATCTAGGCCACGCAAGTCTATGGCCGCTTCTTCTGTTGCTGCTGCTGCTTTGATTCCTGCTGGTTCCTCCGCTTCTGCTGTTACCTCTGTTGCTTCAATCTCTGCCGCTGTAACCTCTGTTGCTTCAATCTCTGCTGCTGTAACCTCTGTTTTAACCTCTGTTGCTTCGACCTTGGCTGCTTCGATCGCAGTCGTTTCTGTCGCCATAGCAGCCTGTGTCTCCGTGATAGACGCGGCAGAAGCAGAAGCAGGACGAGCAGAGGCAGACGTAACAGCAGTAGTTGCAGCGGTGCCAGCAGTGGTGGCAGGGGTGAGAGTGTCACTTGTTGCAGCAGTCGTAGAGCCGGCAGTTGTGGTAGTACTGTTGCCGCTGCTAACGATTGTGCTGGCAGCAGCAGTGGCAGCAGCAGCAGCGGTAGCACCAGCACCACCAGGGCGAGCAGTAGCAAGCGTAGCAGCAGCGGCAGCAGCGGAGCCAGCAGTGGTGGCAGCAGTGGTGGCAGCAGTGGTGGCAGGGATGAGAGCATCACTTGTTGCAGCAGTGGTAGAGCCAGTGCTGCTGTCGGTGCTGATAACAATTGTACTGGGAGCAGAGATGGTACCAACAGCGGTGGTAGCAGCAGTAGTGGCAGCAGCAGTAGTGGCAGCAGCAGTAGTGGCAGCAGCAGTAGTGGCAGCAGCAGTAGTGGCAGCAGCAGTAGTGGCAGCAGCAGTAGTGGCAGCAGCAGTAGTGGCAGCAGCAGTAGTGGCAGCAGCAGTAGTGGCAGCAGCAGTGGTGGCAGCAGCAGTAGTTGCAGCAGCAGTAGTGGCAGCAGCAGTAGTGGCAGCAGCAGTAGTGGCAGCAGCAGTAGTGGCAGCAGCAGTAGTGGCAGCAGCAGTAGTGGCAGCAGCAGTAGTGGCAGCAGCAGTGGTGGCAGCAGCAGTAGTTGCAGCAGCAGTAGTGGCAGCAGCAGTAGTGGCAGCAGCAGTAGTGGCAGCAGCAGTAGTGGCAGCAGCAGTAGTGGCAGCAGCAGTGGTGGCAGCAGCAGTAGTTGCAGCAGCAGTAGTGGCAGCAGCAGTAGTGGCAGCAGCAGTAGTGGCAGCAGCAGTAGTGGCAGCAGCAGTAGTTGCAGCAGCAGTAGTGGCAGCAGCAGTAGTGGCAGCAGCAGTAGTGGCAGCAGCAGTAGTGGCAGCAGCAGTAGTGGCAGCAGCAGTAGTGGCAGCAGCAGTAGTGGCAGCAGCAGTAGTGGCAGCAGCAGTAGTGGCAGCAGCAGTAGTGGCAGCAGCAGTAGTGGCAGCAGCAGTGGTGGCAGCAGCAGTAGTTGCAGCAGCAGTAGTGGCAGCAGCAGTAGTGGCAGCAGCAGTAGTGGCAGCAGCAGTAGTGGCAGCAGCAGTAGTGGCAGCAGCAGTAGTGGCAGCAGCAGTAGTGGCAGCAGCAGTAGTGGCAGCAGCAGTAGTGGCAGCAGCAGTAGTGGCAGCAGCAGTAGTGGCAGCAGCAGTAGTGGCAGCAGCAGTAGTGGCAGCAGCAGTGGTGGCAGCAGCAGTAGTTGCAGCAGCAGTAGTGGCAGCAGCAGTAGTGGCAGCAGCAGTAGTGGCAGCAGCAGTAGTGGCAGCAGCAGTAGTGGCAGCAGCAGTAGTGGCAGCAGCAGTAGTGGCAGCAGCAGTAGTGGCAGCAGCAGTAGTGGCAGCAGCAGTAGTGGCAGCAGCAGTAGTGGCAGCAGCAGTAGTGGCAGCAGCAGTAGTGGCAGCAGCAGTAGTGGCAGCAGCAGTAGTGGCAGCAGCAGTAGTGGCAGCAGCAGTGGTGGCAGCAGCAGTAGTGGCAGCAGCAGTGGTTGCAGCAGCAGTAGTGGCAGCAGCAGTAGTGGCAGCAGCAGTAGTGGCAGCAGCAGTAGTGGCAGCAGCAGTGGTGGCAGCAGCAGTGGTGGCAGCAGCAGTAGTGGCAGCAGCAGTAGTGGCAGCAGCAGTAGTGGCAGCAGCAGTAGTGGCAGCAGCAGTAGTGGCAGCAGCAGTGGTGGCAGCAGCAGTAGTGGCAGCAGCAGTAGTGGCAGCAGCAGTAGTGGCAGCAGCAGTAGTGGCAGCAGCAGTAGTGGCAGCAGCAGTAGTGGCAGCAGCAGTAGTGGCAGCAGCAGTAGTGGCAGCAGCAGTAGTGGCAGCAGCAGTAGTGGCAGCAGCAGTAGTGGCAGCAGCAGCCGTGACGGTGGCGGTGGTGGAGATGGTGGTGGTGGGGATGGTGGTGGTGGGAATGGCGGGGGTCTGGGACGGCAACACTGGTGGAGAGGAAGGGCCAGCAGCAGCAGCAGCGCTGGGAACGCTGCTGTCATGTTTCGACTCAGCAGCATCACTAGGAACGCTGACGTGCGTTGACTCAGCAGCATCACTAGGAACGCTGACGTGCGTTGACTCAGCAGCATCACTAGGAACGCTGACGTGCGTTGACTCAGCAGCATCACTAGGAACGCTGACGTGCGTTGACTCAGCAGCATCACTAGGAACGCTGACGTGCGTTGACTCAGCAGCATCACTAGGAACGCTGACGTGCGTTGACTCAGCAGCATCACTAGGAACGCTGACGTGCGTTGACTCAGCAGCATCACTAGGAACGCTGACGTGCGTTGACTCAGCAGCATCACTAGGAACGCTGACGTGCGTTGACTCAGCAGCATCACTAGGAACGCTGACGTGCGTTGACTCAGCAGCATCACTAGGAACGCTGACGTGCGTTGACTCAGCAGCATCACTAGGAACGCTGACGTGCGTTGACTCAGCAGCATCACTAGGAACGCTGACGTGCGTTGACTCAGCAGCATCACTAGGAACGCTGACGTGCGTTGACTCAGCAGCATCACTAGGAACGCTGACGTGCGTTGACTCAGCAGCATTGGCAGAAGCAGTGGGGATGCGCATCACACCCAGAACTACAGACTTTACCAGATCATCCCAATCGTCAGATGAACCAGTAGGATCGGCCGTGCGAGTAGGTTCGGGAGAACGACGCAAGTAAGGAGAATCGTCGGGACTAATAGGCTCCTCCTCGAGCAGAAGAGCAGAAGCCATAGCTTGGACTGACTGGATTAGAGGGAGGAAGCTGGTTGGAGGTACAGGTACAGGTGGAGGTGCAGGTATGCCATGAGCAGAAACAGGCACTGAGAAAGAGGAGGGGTGGTGGAGATGTGGTGCTGTGTGTGAAGCGGGGAGGGGAGAGGAGGAGCGAGCAGAGGGGGAGGAGCTGGGGGGGGGTGGAGAGGAGGGAGGAGGAGAGGGAGGAGGGGGGAAACTGGGGGAGGGAGGGGAGGAGGGAGGAGAGGAGGGAGGGGAGGAGGGAGACGACGAGGCGAGGGATGAGGGAGAAGAGGGGATGGAAACAGGGGATGGAAGAGGGGGAGGGGAGAAGGCAGGGGGGAGGGTTGACGTGACCTGAGGGGTGGTTCTGGATGCATTGGTGCTGCTGGTAGGTAGAGGGGACGAGGGCGGAGAAGAGGAAGAGGCGGAAGGGGACGAGGGCGGAGAGGAGGAAGAGGCGGATAGGGAGGGGGAGGAGGATGGGGAGGAGGAGGCGGAAGGGGAGGAGGAGGCGGAAGGGGAGGAAGAGGCGGAAGGGGAGGAGGAGGCGGAAGGCGAGGAGGCGGAAGGGAAGGAGGAGGCGGAAGGGGAGGAGGGGGTGGAAGGGGAGGAAGCGGAAGAAGCAGGAATAACTGAAGGAGAAGGCTTAGGAGGAGGAGGAGGAGGAGGAGGAGGAGGAGGGGGAGAGGGAGGGGGAGGAGGGGGAGGAGCAGTGGCAACAGCACGAGGCGACAAGAGAGTTATGGATGGGGATAGCGATGGGGTGGGAAGTGTGGTGGTGGTAGGGACTGGCTTGGCGCGCAGGGTAGTCATGGACAGTGACACGTGGAGGTCGGGGTGGGTGACGTGGCGCGCTGTGATTGGGCCAAAAAAGTCGTGCAGAAAAGGGGAGAGGGCGGGGATGGGGTGGGGATAAGGATGAGCAGGATTGGGGGCAGGTTCAGAATGAGGGAATGAGGGCGACTGAGAATGGGAGGAGTAGAGGGGACGGTGGGGATGGGAGAGATGAGGGGGACGGAGGATGGAAAAGAAGGGGGGAGAGCACGGAAGGGAAGCACATGTGAAGAAAGAGCATGAGAAGAGCGGATGAGCATGAGAAGCGGAAGTGACAGGGAGGTGAGTACTGGGGAGGTGAGATTCAGGCAGGTAGATTCGTACAATGCAGAGACGGCAACGGAGTAAGGGTTGTGGAAGGCGACGAAGCTTCCTACCTGGTGCAGCGGCAGCTGACTCAGCAACAGGAGCCGCAACAGCTGCCGCAGACGCCGTTGCTACACCCGCTCCCCCTCCCCCTCCCCCAACAGCTCCCAGTCGCCGCACTCCCCCCAGCGCGCCCCCCCCGGCTACTGCCCCTTCTTCCCCGGTGCCCCCTCCACCTGCTCCTGCTGCTCCTACTGCGAACGGAGGGACAGGGGGAAGGAGCCTCTTGAGTCTGCTTCGCCCCGCGCTGCTGCCGCTACTAGTGCTGCTGCTGCTGATGCCACTGCCGGTGCTGCTACTGCTTCTGCCATTCCTGCCGCCCCCCGCGCTGCTACCGCCGCCGTTCCCGGTGGCGCCATTCGCGGCGTGATCCCCGCTCCGCGTTTTCCGCAGCAGCTGCGCAACCACTGCTCCCGCCATCACCACGAGCAGACCCAAACACGCCGCGCCGGCGAAAATACCTGCCATTCCGCTGCTGCCACGTATCAGCGGCCCAGGTTTCCCGCCCTCGCCGCCGAAGCCGCTGCCGAAGCCGCCGCCGCTACCAAAGGCCGAGCCGCTTCCTCTCCTATCGCTGGTAATAGATGCAAACAACGAGGCTACGGTAACCGCGCCACGCGGCTCGGGCTGAACGTTTGCTAACGAACCTCGGAAACGGCGGCGCGGTGGGAGTAGCAGGCGATTCGCTTCGCTCGTAGCCGCAGCACCAGCCGCGGTGGCAGCGCCGGATAATGCGGGCGGGGAACCCATTGGCGGCGCGTGCAACACTCCAGTCCCCGCTACAATTCCTGTGTAAGCCTCTTCCGCAGAAGCCGCCGCAACTCCCACAGCCTCGATAACATCACCGGTAGTAGTAGCAGCAGTCGTTGTATTACTATCATTCGCACCCGAAGGCTCCTCCATTTTCTCATCCATTTTCTCATCCATTCCCTGTCCGATTCCCTGTTCGATCTGCTCGTCAATGCTTTGAACGATTCCTTGGATGCCAATGCGGTACTCGATACTGACTGCTTCGATTCGAGGAGGGTGCGCTATCCCCGCCGTGTCATGCGCGGACGAGCTCGAATGTGCTCCAGGTGCCGTGGCGGCGGAATAATCAGCGCGCTTATGAGAGTTTTGATGAGCGGTTTGATTAGCGTCCTGATAGGCGCCGTGATGTCCGCTGGTGCCAGTGGTAGCAGCGGCGGCGGCGGTAATCCGGCATCTCTTAGTAAGCGCGACGGCTTCGCTCGGGAACCGTGCGAGTCGCCAGCAGAGTCGCGAATGCAGCTCTTCTGCGCGGGAGCGGTAGTACCCGCCGCCGCCCCCGCCGCCGCCGCCGCCGAAGCGAGCGGTCGCTGCTGCTGCTGCTGCTGCAGCGGCTGCTGCGGCTGGGACGCGGAAATTCGACGCGTAGAACGGCGAACGCGCGGCGGCTGCTGCGGCTGGGACGCGGAAATTCGACGTGTAGAACGGCGATCGTGCGGCGGCCGTCGTTCCGACGGCCGAGCGTCGGCCGCGGAGGAATCGCGCCGACGCCGGCCGCGTCGCCGCGCCGCCACCGCTGGCGTTCCACGGGTATCTGAAGCTGCGCGAGGCGCGGTGGAACGGGAAGGCCGGCGAGATTGCGCCGCTAGGAGCGGGGGACATATGCGAGAAATGCGCAGAATGTGGGGAGTGCGGGAAATGCCGGGGGGGTGCGAGCGGAACACGTGATGTGCTGACGATGAAAAGAGCAGCTGATGGGAGGTGCCACTCCCAACAACCTGCTGACCACCAGCGAATTGTTGGCCATGGCTCCCCGTGGTCGCGAGAGACGACGATGCTACCGTTGACATGGTCGCGGGATTGCGCGTGCCGCGCGGGGTTTGCGACGTCTGGTGGTGATTCAGAACATTGCCCGGATTGCCCGTACGTACTGGAGGATCGCCAGGCGAATCGTACTACGGCTCGAAAGACGCGCTGGCGTGGCAGCGTGATGACCAGGCTAATGCTAGTAGTGGTACTAGCCAGTGTTTTGAGACGTCTCAAACGTCAGAACCTTGAGGCGTCTCAGTAACCAGGTCAGTGCTAACGGGTGTCCATCCGTCCTTCTGGAGGTGTAGTTACCGATTGCTAAAAGCAGTGCAGGCGTTGTGGGAGGGCAATGGCGAGTGAATGAAAGCGGAATGTTGATGACGGATCTGAGCAGAACACTGTAATGGCGGGAAGACTGGTGCTGGTTTCTGAATAAGATACATCTGGAGGAGATTGCAGAGCTCCAACAAGACTGTTGCACTTAGCACCGTGTTTGCTGCTGCTGTTGACGAGATGATTTTGTCATACGGACTGGAGCTACTATTAACGACAGCAGGTGTGTATGGTCACCACTCACAAGTCGCGGCAACCTGTGAACATTGCCGACTGGTGTGGGTGCGTGGGTTAACAAAGTTCGACTTTCCCAAACATAATCGGCTTACCCACCAGAGGCATGGTGCTCTTGTTCAGATACTGATGGAGTCTGTTTCCAGTTTTGGCCATTATTTGCTTAGCATTGACCCAGAATTTTGGTGACAGTAATTTTCCTTCCGTTACTTACTGAACACAGGATGATAGGTTCACCGGAGAGCAATTTGCGGAACACCCAGAAAGTGGAAGTGCTACTCTCGAAAGTGGAGAAAAACTTCAAAGCGGGAACGACTCCTGCTGCTGTGTCAGGCTTCATGACCCCCCGCTCAAATGCAGATGGCGGGAAAGAAACAAAGCTGCGCCTCATCTCTGTCCAGCAACAGACAGGTCATCCATTGCGTGGAACATCCGCTGTATTGTCGAGTCCCAGAACAGACCCAATCCAGAGCAAGATATTTCACATACTGAGGGGGAACAGAAGACTCCCACTTGCATGTAATGTTTTATATTCCCAATATTTACATGACACCTATGACGGTAAGCAATAAGGATGCTCTTCTTAGTGATGAACCTTGACTCTTCTCCCAGACCTGCCAAACCAGCCTGTTCAACTTCGATGAGGCACGACGAAGGCTCGGCACTAACAAAGCCAATAGGAGCTTCGGGGCGGCGTTACGAGAATAGTTTTCCATCAAACCAATCGGGCACGGCAAATGTGCAGCCAAACCTCCTGAAGTCGTCATCACTGGCGCCAGCAGGAACGAAGTGATGATGTGGATGGTCGTCTATTGTCGTATATGGTCGATCAGGAGGAAATCTGGTGAAGGTCGAAGATTTTGCTGTTCGCGAACGTCAGTCAGTCGGTGTGTTGGCAATTCCGTCAGTTTATGAACACCTCAGTTACCAGAAGCAGGCGGCGCAGCCGATTCGATTGACGTCACTTGGAAGGGAAGCCTTCCGTTCCAGCTTTTGCTGAAAGGGTGAAGCAAATGTCCGATAGGTCTGGTCCCAACCACACCCGAGCCAGACCCAGACTGGCTTCCCCAAAAGAAGCTGTATTGCGAACCAATAAAATGTACGCCTCATCCATTGGCGTACCTAAGAAAAGGGGATAATATGATATTTGTAACCAACATGGGACTCAATAACATTTTTGGTAAAACAATAAAGGATATAGTCACTGAAAAGGGTGTTTTCACGAGACTGATAAAACATTTCACTTAATCAGTCACTATCAAGCGGTAAAAAAAAACGCGAATCGTCATAGATGAAACTCCCGCCAAAACAAAACGAAGCCCCAAAAGAACCTGGATGCATTTTCGGATGAATCAACCCTAAACACAACTCGCCGGATGTTTAGGGTTGATCCGTTCCCAAACAGCATCCGATTCCGATTGGGTTTTAGTTTTTTAGAAGATAGCAGATTGGTTGGGCGAAAGTGGGAATTTTGTTGAGTTTCAAGTTTGTGTGAGTTTTGGCGTGAGTTACAGTGTGACCATTCACGTGATTTTTTTACTATTGTCAGTGACCGAATCATTGCCAAACCCGTCAGAAAACCCGATACATTGACAGTATGCGTTCTGTTTTTTACCATTAACGTTGTCGAGTCCCAAGTTGGTTACTTACGGAATATTTCCCCTAAGAGCGGGGTTGCTGCCGTGGTTCGGCATTGCCACAAACATCCATGTCATCGCATAATCTAGGCTGTGGTTCAGCTCAAGTCTTTCCCTTCCCAGTCAATCTTCCCAGTGGTAGTGACACAATGGCGTAGGTTCTTAGACATCACTTATCTCTCGCATTTTGGTAAAGTGCCACGGGTTGACGTGATCGATTGCGCCACCTTTCCCTTGTCATTCGAGCTCGTGTGGTGCAGCGTAAGAAAGGTGTGTCTGTCTGACCTCTTATTTCGCGCCGTCCGGCGCGTCGTCTTGACTCTACGTAGCGTGTAAAATAAAGGCTTAACCGCCTCCTGTGCTCTACCCCCTATGCTGATGCCTCGTGTGTGTTTCCTCTCGGTTTTAACATTCCCGCAGAAACACGACTTTTTTCATCTCGTATCGTCGTGACGTTTTCCGTGCTTGAAGCGTTCGCAGCGAAAGGTGGGAGACGGCAAGACTTACACCCCATGGTCAGATACTGGTTGCTCGTAGCATTGTTTGCCTCGGTTATTAATCGGCGTAGAAGTTATTGATCGGCGTAGATGGCTAGCCCGATTACGGTTCAGTCCCGGAGTTCGTATAGCGCATTGGAAGTCACTGGCTTGTGTTGGATCATCCAACACTCATTGGATGTGTTATAACACTCGTGCTAGCTCCTCCCCTGCGTTCGCCAACGTCTCGTTTTTCTCCGCCATATACTTCGTCCTCTATCAAGGCGCCTCGAAAGGCGTCCTCTGTCCTCATCACCCTTTCGCAAGCTTCTCACTCTCGCCCTCCTTCCCCCCTTTTCCTCCGCGCCTCCCCCTTCCCCCCTCCCCTCTCCCCCTTCGCATTCTCCCCCCCCATTTCCGCGTTCCGCCAGTCGTTCCGCCGTCACTCCAACGATCTGATCCATCCCATGCTCCCTGGCGGCATGGGGTCACACAGGGCACCTCCCGGAGGGCTCGATTCAGCCCTAGCAGCCGCCTCGGCCGCCGCTGCAGCAGCAGCCGGACCCGCGTCCCCCTACCAAGCCCCGCTTCGCGCTCCCCCAGGCGCCCCCGTCCCGGACCCGCGTCACCACCCCTTCGCCCCTCCGGCGCGCGCCTTCCCCGGTTCCCCCGCCAACCCCGCCTCTCCGGCTGCTGCTACAGCGGACGCTGAGGCGGCGGCGGCGGCTGCCGCGGCGGCTGTAGCGGCTGCGGTGTTTCGGCCGGCTGGCGGGGCGCCGTCCCCGCCTGTATCCGCGGGGCGCGCGCAACTGGCGGCGGCGAAGCAGCAGCAGGCGGTGCAGGAGCTGCTGCGCCAACAGCAGGCGCAACCGCAGGCGCAGGGGAGGCCGCAGCAGGCGCAGAAGCCGTCCCCGTTTCATCAGGAGCTGGAGCAGCAGTTGAATCAGCTGTCGCATAGGAATTCACCAGACCAGCCGCGGTCGCCACAACACCAGCCGCAACAGCAGGCGCAGCAGCAGAGAGGCGGGATTGATTTGGGTGCGCTGAGAGGGAGACTGGCGGCAGCGGAGGAGAGAGCGATTGGAGTAAGTGCAGTGCGGTGGGGGAAGAAGAGGGCTGTGAGAACGAACTAGAGGGAATGCTGGTCGTTTTAGCAAGGAGCGAGGGAAAAAAAAAAAATGGATGGAAAGAGAGGAACTCTTGCTTCAGAATGTAGTCATCTGTCTTTTTTAGGCGTCTTGAAAGAGACAAGTGCTTGGTTGGAATGTGGTCATTTGACTCGCTTAGGCGCGGGCACTTTCACCTGGACCCAGTCATTGTCTGGGCGAGAGGGAACCGCAGCTATTGCTGTAGAAGTCAGCTGTTGCTCTTAACCACGCTCCCACCCACGCTCCCACCCACGCCCACCCCCATCAGAGCGAGAAGGAGCGGCGGCGGTCGCTGGACAGACTGAACGCGAGCCCGTCCCCGTCTGTGAGCTCCCGGTCCGACCCTGGCGCTCTTCTTGGTGGCGGTGGCGGGGACGGCAAGGACAGGGAGAAGGAAGTGCAGGAGCTCAAGGCGAGACTCGAGGCTGCAGAGGAACGAGCCTCCGATGTAAGGGATGGGGAGGGGAAGGGGGGGCGGTGTCTGGATGTGTTGGAATGAAGGGAGGGTGGTGTGAGGGTGGTGTGAGGGTGGTGTGAGTGAGGGCGGGTTGGAAGTGGGGAGCAAGCTGGGAGGTTGTATGTGGGAAGAGAGCTGTGGGGGGATTGTGGTGCGTGTGGGAGAAAGAGGTGTGAGTTCTCCCCCTTGTGCTCCGACCCTGGCGCTCTTGGTGGTGGCGGTGGCGGTGGGGATGGCAAGGACAGGGAGAAGGAGGTGCAGGAGCTCAAGGCGAGGCTTGAGTCTGCAGAGGAACGAGCCTCCGATGTAAGGGATGGGGGGGGAAGGGAGGGGAGGGGAGGTTGGTACTGGAGGGCGTGGAGGGTTGTGCGGGGGGTGGTGTGAGTGAACGCGAGTTGGGGGTGGGGAGCGAAGGGGACAACGGGTGGAGGGGGGATGATTGGTGGTATGAGTGGGAGAGGTGTGGGGGGGATTGTGGAGCGATTGAAAGGAACTGTAGGGGGAGACAGCCGTGAAAGGGGGTGAGGGTTGCCGCGGGGTGCTTGCCACTCTATGTCTTCCGTTTTTGCTCCATTCACCTCCACCGCTCCACGCCCCCCTCCTCTTACCCCTTCTCACCCGTCCTCTCTTGCCTCCCTCTGCGTGATCGTTCTCACATGCTTTGTGCATGTGTGTGTGTGTGAGTGTGTGCGCGCGCGTGTTGGCATGTGGGCCTGCATGCATCTATGTGCATCTGCATGCATCTGTGTGCATGCAGGCATCTCTGGATTGCAAGAGGCTGTTCCAGGAGCGTAACCAGCTCAGGCAGCAACTGGTGAGTGGGTGGGTGGGTGGGTGGGTGGGTGGTTGGTTGGTTGGGTGGGTGGACAGATGTGTTGCATGATGGACAAGCAAAGCCAGTAAGCAGGAAATCCACTCCACATATACACGTCTGCTTCCACGTGTGATGAGGCGATTTTGTTAAGTACACTTAAAAATCTACAGGCAGAGCCAGTAAGCAGGGAGGCCACTCCGCAAGTGCACTCTGCTGCGCTCGTCTGCTTCCAACTTTCACTTCAAAACCAAGTGCTTGTTCGTTCATCTGCATGCACACACACAATGAAGGGCTCCTGAAAAACGTCCCTCAAGACACCCCTGAAGTGAAGCAAGTGCACACACATGCACGAGTTTTGAGGGGACTCAAAAGCCGCAAGGCACCTCAGAAGCAAGTGCACACACAACACATCCATGAGTCTGGCAAGATTCCATCCTCCTTCCACTCTCTCCACCCCTGCCTGGCCCTTTCTCTTCCTACCAGGCCACGCAGCAGGCTCTGCTGGCAGACGCAAAGAAGCACCAGGAAGCAGCAGCAGCCACAACACTTGCAAAACAAGTACCCCTCTCCGCACCCTTCACCGCTCCTCCCCTCTCTCCAACCTCGCCCTTCCCTGTCCTTTCAGGCAGCGCAGCAAGCTCTGCTGGCAGACGCAAAGAAGCACCAGGAAGCTGCAGCAGCAGCAGGATTGCCAAACAAGTAACCCCCTCTCTCCCCAACCTCGCCCTTCCCCTCCTTTTCAGGCCGCGCAGCAGGCTCTGCTGGCAGACGCTAAGAAGCACCAGGAAGCAGCAGCTGCGGCTGCGATCGCGAAACTAACAGTTGGTGGTGGTGTGGGTGTGGCAGCCGAGAGAGAGAAGGAGGCTCACAGGAAGCAGATACAGGCCATGGAAGAAGCGATGAGAGAGAAAGAGAGGCACGTGCGAGAGCTTGAAGAGAAAGTGAGAGAGCTGGAGGGGAGGTTGAAGGAGATAGAGGAGAAGAGGGGGAAGGAGGCGGAGGAGTGGGTAGCACAGCAGGAGAAAGGAATGAAGGAGGAGGAGGAGGTGAGGGGCGCGCAGGAACGGAAGGTTAAGGAGCAGGAGGGGAGGATCGAGGAGCAGGAGAGCAGGATTGGGAAGCAGCAGGATATTATAGAAGAGTTAGAGGACACGGTAGATGCTCAAGAGGCGAAGCTGAAAGCGCAGGACGAGAGGATTGAAATGCAGGAGGGTAGTATCAGGGAGTTGGAAAGTAAGGTTGAGGAGCAGAGGGGCACTATTATCGAGCAGGAGAGGACGATTGAGGAGCAGAAGGGAAGGATAGAGAGCCTGGGGGGGCAGGTGGGGGAATTGCAAGGGAAGCTGGCTGAGGTGGAGGAGGAAGGGAGGAAGAAGGGGAGTGTTGGGGTGCAGAGGGAGGAGGAGTTTTTAGCGATGGAGAGGAGGGTTTTGGAGAGAGAGGAGAGGTTGTTAGTGCGGGAGGAGAGGGTGAGTGCGAGGGAGGAACGGGTGGCGGAGAGGGAGGAGAGGGCCAGGAGGAAGGAGGAGGAGGGGGAGTATGGGCGGCAGGTTGTTTTGAGCCAAGCGGTTGCCAAGGAAAAGGTGAGGTGCAGTGGAGTGCGGTGCAGCAGTCACAGGGTGGGTGTGTGGGTCTGTGTGGGGGTGTGTGGGGTGGGTGGGTGTGTGGGTGGGTGCATCGGTGCATGGGAAGGGGAATCAGCATTGCAATGCAAGGACCGAGGTCTTGTACATTTGGTGGTGGCACACGGCAGGCACAGCATGCCATGTTCACTTTTACTGATGTGCCTCGGTCCGGGCTTTTTTTTTTTTTTTTTTTTTTTTTTTTTTTTTTTTTTTTTTTTTTTTTTTATCTCCCTCAAAATTCGCCCTTGTTTTTCCTTCTTTCTTTCTTTTTCTGCATGCACCATCTCCCTGTATGCACCAGGAGGAGGCACTGGCGAAGCAGGTGCAGCAGTGGAAGGCAGAGGCAGAAGCACACAAAGCAGCGAGCGCCAAGTGGGAGGAATCCCACAGCAAGGTCAGCAGCAGCAGTGC